>JAZKJV010001453.1:0-543509 GCA_037367405.1 Ottelia alismoides | reverse complement strand
AACATTGTATTCGAGGTAAAATGACCAGGATGCCTTTTCGTAACAAGGTTACAAGATGTGAAGGTATTATTGACCTAATACATACTGATGTATGCGGTCCCTTCAGTACCGCGACCCGAAATGGATATCGATATTATTTGACGTTTATTGATGTCCATTCGCGATACGGGTTTATCTTCCTATTACGTCATAAGTCTGAAACCTTTGAAAAGTTCAAAGAATTCAAGGCTTTGGTTGAGAACCAAACCGATAGGAAGATTAAACGAATTCGATCTGATCGAGGTGGCGAATACCTATCAGATGAATTTAAGGAATACCTTAAAGAGAATGGAATTATTTCCAATCTCACTCCTCCTGGAACTCCCCAACTTAATGGTGTTGCTGAAAGACGCAACAGAACCATCATGGATATGATTCGTTCAATGATAAGTAAAGCACATTTACCACTTAGTTTCTGGGGATATGCAGTAGAGACTGCAATATATATCCTAAATAAGATTCCTAGCAAATCTGTACCTAAGACTCCTCATGAGCTCTGGTATGGAACCAAACCTAGTGTTAATCACTTGAGGGTTTGGGGTTGCTTGGTCCATGCAAAGAATGTGGATGCAAGTAAGCTAGAATCTCGCTCTCGTGAGTGCTACTTCATTGGGTATGTTAAAGATGGTATTGGATACCAACTTTATGACCCTGAGACCCAAAAGATTTTTGTCTCTAGAGATGTGAAATTTCTGGAGGATGATTTCCTTAAAGGTCAAGACAAAAGTGAAGTAGAGGAACTCATTGAGTCCCCTGAGGACTCTGAGCTTCCTGAACTAGAAATTGAAGAGACAAATAAAGATGAAACACCTATACCTCTTCGAAGGAGTTCGAGGGTGGTTGCACCACCTGAAAGGTATGGATTCCATGTGTCAGGTGAAACTGACAGTGATCCTACTTCATTTGATGAAGCACTCGCGGATCATGACATGGATAGATGGATGCTAGCAATGAAGTCAGAAATTGACTCCATGCATAAGAATGGTGTATGGACCCTAGAGGATCCACCTAAAGGGGTAAAACCCATTGGGTGCAAATGGATCTTCAAGAGAAAGAGGGGACCTGATGGGAAAGTAGAGACTTTCAAGGCACGGCTCGTAGCCAAGGGCTACACACAGAGAGAAGGCATCGACTACGATGAGACATTCTCTCCTGTGGCTATGCTTAAATCCATCAGGGTACTGCTAGCTATAGCTGCATATCTTGACTACGACATCTGGCAGATGGACGTCAAGACGGCTTTCCTCAATGGATACCTCGAGGAGGATATCTACATGGAGCAGCCCCAGGGCTTCATAACTGAGGATGGCAAAGTATGCAAGCTGAAGAAATCCATCTATGGGCTCAAGCAAGCTTCTCGTAGCTGGAACATCAGATTTGACGAAACCATAAAGAGTTATGATTTTGTGCAGAATCCCGATGAACCTTGTGTGTACAAGAAGCTTAGTGGGAGCGCCATTGTGTTCATCGTGCTTTATGTAGATGACATCCTTATCATTGGGAATGATACAGGGATGATGACCAGTGTGAAGATTTGGCTGTCCCATACCTTTGAGATGAAAGATCTTGGAGAAGCCTCTTACATCTTTGGGTCTGAAGCTGTTCAGAAACCGAGAGAAGAGGATATTGGGATTGTCACAACAAGGATACATTAAGAAGATTCTTGAACGATTCCGTATGGATAGTTCCAAGAAAGGATTCCTACCCTTAAGACATGGTATCCACCTGTCTAAAGGAATGGGTCCTCAAACTGTTGAGGAAAAGAAGGCCATGGCTGGATGTCCTTATGCATCAGCTGTAGGAAGCTTAATGTATGTCATGATGTGTACTAGGCCAGATATCTGCCATGCAGTGGGAGTGGTAAGCCGTTACCAATCCTGCTATGGAGAACAATACTGGAATGCAGTAAAGAACATATTCAAATATCTTAGACGGACGCAAGATTACATCTTGGTCTATGGAGATGGTGATCTCCAAGTCTTGGGATATACAGATTCTGACTTCCAATCAGATATTGATGATCGAAAGTCGACATCAGGGTTTGTGTTCCTGTTGAACGGTGGTGCTGTGAGCTGGAGAAGCAAGGAGCAGGACACTACGACAGATTCAACAACAGAAGCCGAATACATTGCCGCATCGGATGCTACAAAGGAGGCGGTGTGGTTGCGCAAGTTCATCCAGGAACTTGGCGTAGTTTCCTCTGATACTCCCATCCCGCTACTCTGTGATAACACGGGAGCCATTGCCCAGGCGAAGGAACCCAGATGGCATCAGAAGAGCAAGCACGTAGAAAGGAAATACCACATCATTCGGGAGATTCAAAAGCGTGGTGACATCATCATCACCTAGGTGGCCTCCGCCGACAACGTTGCTGATCCTCTTACCAAACCTCTGACACAGAAGGTTTTTGACCAGCATGTAATGAGTATGGGTTTAAGGCTTGTTCCTGAATGGTTCTGAGGGCTAGTGGGAGATTGTTAGCAATGTGAGCCCGAGGCGAACCATTCCTACAATAAACGTTATTGTAATAAATGATTCATCAATAAAAGTTATTGATTTTGTTTCACTCCCTTTCTGATATTGAATGAATGAATGCACTATAAGGTCCCTCTGTACAATAAGGGTTATGTACCATGGCCAACTTGATAATCATACAGCTGTTGATTCAATGATTGAGTCATAGAGGCTGATGCTTGGATGAATATCTAAGGAGTTAGATAGAGGACTCATCAAGCATCATCAATGATTAACAAGTAGTGATCTCCAGTCTGAGTGGGAGATGGCAATCCCATCTCATTAGACTGATATCTGATCGACCTCTTGATGCAGGTCCTCTGCATAGGAATATTGATTCGGAGGTATCAGATTAGTTGAGTCAATGAGTTGACTTAACGAGATCGAGATAACCAAAGACCTATGATGAATACTGTCACATCACAAGCAAACATCCTCTGACCAGAGACAGATATATTACTATATGTCTGAGCATGTACATTTGGCAGACCAATAGGTTGATGACCTAATCAAGGTCTATACACCGGCGAGCTGGTGTGCATGTAAGGGCATATGAGTAATATGATCTCTCAAAGGGATCATACAGGTTCACTTGTGAACCGGGAGACATGAGCTCACTCATGAGGTATTGGGATTAACCAAATTCCATGCATGGTCATCATGCTTTGGAAGCATGATATGAATTTGAAGGTAAGATATATGCTTTGTGAAAGCATATGATCTGTACCATATCCCAAGGACCAAGATTGAGAAACTTAATGATCAGACTATGAAGATGACAATGTAAAAGTGATCTTTATCTTCATGATGATCATGAGTCTTCCAGTATGCAGGATGTGCAGGTATTAGGAATACCTGAAGGGTGATTTGATCATAAACGATTGTATAACCATGACGCTTCCATTCCGAGTGAGTGATGAAACAGGTCTGGATTTTAGTGACTCCTCTCATTAGAGAAGTGACCTAATCTTAGTCCATGTACTGGACATTGATCTGAATGAGATTCAGATGCAATGAGAAGATTAGGTTTACGGTCTTGATTTAATCAAGCATCTATGAGAGGTCCATGGGATCTGGATTTGAGATGTGATCTCAATATCCAAGTCACTATACGTGGAACAATACAATCGCCCTGTCCTTATCTCCAACTATCTGAGGAGAAATAGCATTGTTCTTAAATGGTTTAAGAGCAATTCCATAAGATCTAAGCAAAGAGAAGTTGATAATTAAATGTGATTTAATTATCATGATGTATGAGAAGTTATCCAATATAATTAAATGTGATTTAATTATTATGGATAAGAATAATGTGGATAGTAATATCCAATTATTCCTAATATATTATAAATGTGATTTATAATGTATTAGAGAGAGTTAAATATAATTTATATTATTAGATTAATTATTAATGTGTATTGGATACACAATGTCTAATTAATTGAAAATGTAAATTACATTTTGTTTTGGGTTGTGAATATGATTCACAATATTCCAATGTCAAGATTGCAATATTCCCAAAATTAATTGAGAATTATTTTTGGTGAATAAAATTGTTGGAAAATAAGTTGAGAGAAAAACAAGGAGATATGCAATCCCATGGGAATCCATGGGATTGCCCTCCCCATATGGGAAGAGGGGGGCGGCACCAATTCCTTTATGGAATTGGTGGCCGTCCACTCCTCCCAATTGGGAAGGAGGCTCTCATTTGTTTTGTCTCTCCTTATTTAGTTGCTTTAATTTGGTATTAATATATATTTGATTTATTAAATATATTTTATCAAATTAAATCACAAGTTGTTGGCTTTTACCAACAACAATCTTGACCATTGGATTGTCATAAATCAATCTCAACCATTGATTTTATATGACACATGGATTGAGATCCATGGATCCCAAAACCCTATAAATAGAGAGGCACTCTTGGCTCTCTCTTTACACATGCTATTGTAGCAAATCTCTCTCTCTCTTTCTCTCATACTCGACAGCCCTCTCTCCCTCTTCCTCTTGGTGGCCGTCCACCCTAGTGGAGGGAATCGTCGTCGCCTTCGCCTTCGTGCTACCGCTTCGACGCTCTGCGGTTCTCCGTCTACTTCAAGTGCTTCGCCCGCGAAGGAGACGTTCGATCTCGTGCGACGAGATCAGGAGCAACCGCGCTTGGATCAACTTCTTGGATTGCGAGGACACCGCGGTTCATCCCCGCGCTCGCAAGCGATCTCTCCGACGATCGGACTTGAGACAGGAGGTCTCTTCTCTTAGAGACTCGATCAACCACGCTTCAAGAGGTATTGCATTATACTTGCTGTGGTTATAGATGAAACGATACGAGAATGGTTCTTGGATCATGTGGTTTCATCGAATAAAAATTTTTAAATTCCGCTGCACCGAACAACTAGTGCGACTAGTCGTTCTTCGTCGTATCCGATACGACGCTCACGCTTCCGTGATGCGCTTGAGGATCTCTCCATATCCTTCACGGCTATCATGCACTTTTTGCCCGTTCTGGGCATACTGAAGACACGTGCTACTCCAAACATGGATTTCCTGCTTCCGCACGAGTAGCTGAACAGATTGAGCCTCCATCTGCTTCATCTCTAGATCAACGCTTTGATGACCTTGTAGCCCGTCTGAGGGGCATTATTCCTCCATCTGGCCCAGTTGCATTAGTACTTGCTTCTGATAGTCACCCCGATGTTGCTGCTTCTGCATCCACTAGTACCTCAAGTAGCACTTATGCATTTGCTAACAGGAGTGGATCATATACTTTAGAGTGGATTATAGACTCTGGTGCCACACATCATCTGTGTAGTGATCAAGGCCTACTTACAGCCTACCGACAGGTCCCTCCAGGCCGTACTGTGGTTATTGCTAATGGGACGCATTCTCCTATCACTGGTCAGGGGGAGATTAGCTTGACACCTTCTATGCATCTCAAGAACGTGCTGCATGCAATTGATTTCTCTATGAATTTATTGTCCATTAGCCAATTTACAAAGGATTTACATCGTCGAGCAATTTTTGATCCATCTTCTATCATTTTTCAGGACATCCTTACGGGAAACGTGATTGGGCGTGGCTATGAGCATGGCGGCCTATATCGTCTCAGTTGGACCCCTTATGCCGGAGCCTCCTCTGTACCTGTTGGATCTATCTCCCCATTACTTTGGCACTTGCGCTTTGGACATCTACCGCTTCAGAAACTGTGTTGTGTGTTACCCCAGGTTTCACCTCACACGTCCATCCAATATGAGGCTTGTCAGTTGGGAAAGCACCATCGGTCTACCTTTCCCAGTCGTTAGTGTCGGAGTAGTACCTCCAAGTTTGAGTTGTTTCATGTCGATATCTGGGGTCCTAGTCGTGTTCCTGATCATCAGGGACACAGGTTTTATATGGTTATTGTGGATGATTTCTCTCGTGTGTCTTGGGTCTTTTTGTTAAAGAATAAATCTAAAGCGGGGAATATTATCATAAATTTCATTAATGAAGTTCGTAATGTTTTTTCTGCATCTGTAAAGATCGTGAGAAGTGGTAATGCCTTGTAATTTTATACTCATACTCTCTCCAATTATTTTTCAACTCAAGGGATTATCCACCAAACATCATGTGCCTATACTTCCCAACAAAATGGGGTTGCAGAAAGGAAATATCGTCATTTACTTGATGTCACCAGGTCGCTTCTCATACAGAGTCGTGCCCCTCATTCTTTCTGGGGCGATGCTGTTCTAACGACATGTTATCTCATTAATCGTATGCCGTCGTCTGTCTTAGGTGAGAAGATTCCTTTCTCTCTTATTTTTCCAGACAGAGAATTGTTCTCTCTCACTCCTCGTGTGTTTGGCTCGGTTGCCTTTGTCCACCAGTTGTCTCAAGGGATTGACAAACTCTCTCCTAGGGCTGTCAAGTGTGTTTTCGTCGGGTACTCCAGAACACAAAAGGGGTATAGGTGTTATGATCCATTGCGCATGAGATATCTCGTTAGTGCTGATGTTACCTTTTTCGAGTCTCTTATGTACTTCTCTTCTACAGGTGATGAGTTGGTATCCTCTGGCACTACTGAAGCTATATACATGCCACCACCATCACCACCTCCACCATCACCACCTCCACCACTACCATTACCATCTCCACCACTACCATCCTCTACACCTCCTGTTATCGTTCCTGTTTCCCCATTGCCATTCCACTATACCCATAGGCCTGCTTCTGCTCATGGTCACCGCTCATCATCTAGCTCGCATGAGGTATGTTCTGAAAATATTATCAATATTGATGGATCTGACGATTTCCCTGAGCAGGATGTGTTACAGAGGCCAAATGAGGAGGCAGGTGATTTGGATCTACCTATTGCACTTCGGAAGCAGAAGCGCAGCTGCGCGTCATATCCAATATCTTCTACTGTGTCTTTTGATCGCTTAACTGGAGATTTCAGAAGCTTTGTGATTGCACTATCGGCGGTGGACATTCCACGGAATTACCAAGATGCGTTGAAGGATAGTCGATGGCGTTTAGCCATGGAATAAGAAATGGATGGTCTTCAGTCAAAAGGTACCTGGAGCCTTGTTACTGCACCTACTGATGTATCTACAGTGAGCTGCAAGTGGGTCTTTACAGTTAAGCATAATGCATACGGCAGCATTGACAGATACAAGGCACACCTGGTTGCTCGTGGATTTACACCAACATATGAGGTGGATTATCTTGATACATTCTCGCCGGTTGCTCGCCATTCCACCCTACGGATCCTCCTCTCTGTTGCAGTTACTCGTGATAGGCCACTATACCAATTAGATGTCAAGAATGCATTCTTATATGGTGACTTGCAGGAGGAAGTCTACATGCAACAACCACCTGGTTTTGCTGTTGAGGGGGAGTGTTATAAGGTGTGTAGACTTCATAAGGCTATCTATGGCCTTAAGCAGAGCCCCAGAGCTTGGTTCCAGAAGCTCTCAGTCCTGTTTGAAAAACAGGGGTACCGATGTTCCAATGCAGATCATTCGTACAGAAGACACCTAGAGGTAATATTGCAGTTATGGTGTATGTAGATGATATCTTGATTACAGGTGATGACGAACAAGGAATTCAGAGGGAGAAAGAAATGATGGGTCGTGAATTTGTCACCAAGGACCTTGGAGTTCTTAGATATTTTCTGGGACTGGAATTCGCCAGAAATCCTCATGGGCTAGTAATGACCCAGAGGAAATATGCCACTGACCTGTTGAGTGAAACATGAATGCTTGGTTGCCGACCTGCCACTACACCCATGGATCCCAGTATGGAATTATATGATGACGTTTCTTCCCGAAGATCGGCCCTTACTTGGCGGTGGTCTGGATATTGGGTCAGAAGCATTTAGAAATCTCATTCACGAGTTGGGTTTGAGTATCATCGATGCCGCCGGTTGCGCATACACTTGGTGCAATGCTAGATCCAGATCTCGGTTGGACAGATTCTTGCTTTTATCGGAGGGGACTATCCTTTTTCCCCTGTCGCGGGCTTGGGCATTGCCTCGGGCCCACTCAGACCATACACCGATCCTTTGGTCCTCTGGGGAGCAAGGGAGGCCAAGGTACTTCTTTAGGTTCGAGCGGTCTTGGCTTCTGGAAGAAGGATTCTGAAACGAGGTGTCTACTCGTTGGATTTAATGGAGGCCGGAGGGATCAGCAGTAACCCGCATGACAAGCAAGCTGGCATGGTTGAAGAAGTTGGAGATAGCCGAGAGGGGGAGACTTTTAGAAGAATTGCTGATATAGGATCAGAAGGAAGAGGTTGAGTGGAGGCATAGGTCCAGGCAAAAAATGGTTACGGGAAGGAAATGCAAATACAAGGTTTTTCCATTCCGTTGCGTCGGGAAGGAGGAGAAACTACATCCATGAGTTGGAGGTGGGGGATGTGAGAGTGGCAGGGGATGCACAGCTGGGTCGTGCTCTCACGGGGCATTTCGTGGAAGCATGGGGTTGGCATGGGAGAGGCGTAGAGGAGCTGTCGGTTGAGCAAAGGGAGGGGCTTGAGGCCCCGTTTCAAGAAGAAGAGGTTAAGAAGGTAGTCTGGGGGCTGAATGCGGATGGAGCACCAGGTCCTGATGGGTTCCCCGTCTTCTTCTACAGGGAATTTTGGGACTTGCTGCAGGACGAGGTGATCGCTATGATCAATGAGTTTAGGGAGGGTAATAGGGGTTTTGAGAAAGTCAATAGAGCATTGCTTTTTCTTCTCCCCAAGGGTGACCATCCGCGAAGAGTGGAAGACTACAGGCCGATTGCATTGTCCAATGCCTTATACTTGATTGTTGCGAAGGTTCTGGCGAATAGACTAAAGAGTGTTCTTGAGTCGGTGATTCTCCAAGGTCAATCTGCCTTCATACCCGGTCGACAGATGGCTGATGGTCTGGTTATGGCATCTGGGATCTGCCTTCAGTGGAGACGTGAAAAAAGAAGGGGATGATATGGAAGATAGACTACGCCAAAGCTTACAATTGTGTGGACTGGAACTTTATGTGGGTGTCCCTGAGACATCGTGGCTTCCCAGATCAGTGGATTTCATGGATAAAGAGGTTCGTCACGACTTCTTCTTATTCGGTGCTAGTGAATGGGAGGCCGGAAGGGGGTTTTTTCCAACCTCAGAGGGGAGTGCGTCAAGGTTGTCCTTTGGCTCCGATGCTTTTTGTCTTGGTGGCGGATGCTTTGGCGGTTCTATTTAGGCGCGCAGTGAGTGATGGGTGGTGTGAGGGATTTCGAAGTGGATCAATATCCATTCCTCTCTTGCAATATGCGGATGATACTGTGCTCTTTCTGGGAGGTTCGGAGGATATGACGAGAAGGGTGGCGCAGATTGTGGAGGTCTTCAGCAGGCTCTCAGGTCTTCAGATAAACATACACAAGTCGGTTGTGATCCCATTTGAGATGAAGGAAGAAGAAGGTGGCAGATTGGCGGAATTGTTGGGCTGTCCGATAGGGAAGCTGCCGATTTCTTACCTGGGCCTCCTCGTAGTGGCAGGAAAACTGAAGAAGTCAGATTGGGACATGGTTCTTCACATATTTGAGCAGAGATTGGCAGGCTGGAAAGCGGTCTCCCTTTCGAAGGGGGGGAAGCTAATTCTCTTGAAGCATGTCCTCTCAGCTATCCCTATTTTCTTTTTCTCTACTAGATTGATGCCAGTAGGAATACGCAAGAAGTTGGAAGCGATGATGAAGAGATTCTTCTGGTCAAATGGAAAACAACAAAGAACTGGGGTGTATTTGGTTGGTTGGGAGGAGATGACGCGCCCACAAAACGAAGGTGGCTTAGGGATTCGGGATATGGGTTGTATGAATAAGGCACTTCTGGCAAAATGGATAGTTCAGATTTGGGGAGATTCGGATAGCCTGGCAGCCAGACTACTACGCGAGATCTATGGAGTCCGGGGCTTGCTTACTGAGAGAAAAAGGTTTCAATCTCCCCTGTGGTGCGGTGTGCGTGAAGTCTTACCTTTGTTGGCTCCGAAATTACGACCGAAGATCGGCAATGGGGAAGTTTTTTGGTTCTGGAGAGACGACTAGACAGGGGACGGGACACTATGTAGCAGGTTCCCTAGGTTGTTTGCTTTGGCAGCTATGAAGGAATGTTCCGTGGTGCAAGCTGGGGCGTCGGGGACGTGGGATCTGCAGTTTAGGTCGTACTCTCTTCTTTCCGTTTGGATGATTTAGCCAGGATGCAATCCGAGCTGCCCACGCCAGATTGTCTTACAGAAGGTAGAGACCATTTTGAATGGGCTGGTGGTAGATTCTCGACAAAGAAGGCATATAGGGAATTCAAGGAGACTACAGTGGACATGGATACTGACCTTTGCCAGGATATGAAGATCATATGGGCTTGTAAGATTCCGTGCAGAGTTAAGGTCTTCCTTTGGTGCTTGAGGAGGGGCAGATTGTGCGACAAAGCAAGAAGGGGAAGGCTTTTTGGCATTGAGGACACTCAGTGTGACAGGTGCAGAGAGCAAATTGAGGATTCAAATCATTTGTTCTTCAGGTGCCCAACGTCAGAACAGTTATGGCAGGAGGTAGGGGTAACTTGGGTGTCGACTGGAAATGCAGTGGATTTTTGGAGATCAGTGAGATCGGTAGGGGGAAGCTCAACAGATGATTGCACCCTACCTTTTGCACTTCTTTGGGCTATTTGGAGTGGAAGGAATGATGTTATTTTCAAAAATAAGAGGTTTTATCCAGAAAATGTACTCGCTCATTGTAACTCTCTGTCTCATTTTTGGACCTCAAAATAGTGTACTCTTTCGTTTTTAAGTAATATATATTTCCTGCGGTGAATCCCAACTCGGGATGTCACCCTAGCATTATTCAAAAAAAAATGATGACGACAATGATGAGGTGGATAGGAGAAGATACAGAGAACTGGTGGGCAAGCTTCTCTATGTTACTATTACCAGACCCGATATCTCCTTTGCTGTGAGTCGGGTGAGCCAGTTCATGGAGCAACCATGTTAGGGTCATATGGATGCTATACATATGATACTCAGGTACCTTAAGTCATCTCCAGGTGCAGGTCTGTGATGAGAGCGAATCCGACGGACTAAGGTAGAGTATCTCACTAAGGTCGTTGTGACCTCAGTCACTCGGGACTCAGAGCTCAATCAAGAAAAAGAATCAGATCACCAATCGGAGATAAAATCGATAAAAATCAAAATAGCGGTCTCGCTATGATATTAACCTGGTATAGCACACAGGGTCGAACTCGAGGAGCGCGGATTGGCCTTGCGGCCTACGAAGTAGTCTAAAAATGAAGAAAATATAAACAAATATTTTTTTGGTGGATTTTTAATATTTTTATATTTTTTTGAATTTTTAAATAATGAGAAAAATAAGAAAAAAGACAACTACAAGCACATTCAACAATTTATTTAAATACTCTAAAAAGGTCCAAAAATTCCAACAAAAATATTTTTAGGTTTTATATATTTTTTACTGTTTTTGGTGAATTTTTGAGGATTTTATCATTTTTATGGAATTTTCTAAAAATAGAAGAAGGCAAAAATAAGAGAAAACTGTCCATCCAGGCTTCAAAGACCACTTAAAAATAGCAAATGGTCTTATCAAGGCCTGGAGGTATTTTTTTTGTAAAGTAGAAACAATAAACAAAATTCAGGAGAAGAGTTTATTAATTTTTGGATTTTCTTTGATTTTATAGAATTTTTATAAGTTTTTCAAGGTTTTTCAATTTTTAAGCTTTTTATAAATCTAAAAATGACCAAAAATGCACAGAAAATCAAGGACACAAAAACACACAAAACTTGATTTTTTTGGAATTTTTAATGACGTTTTAATATTTTTTTAGGATTTTATAAACTGGACAGAGACAAAATTGGCTGTTTTTGAATTTTTAAAAATAATAAAAAGGCTCGAAAATGTATCCAGAAATTGATGAAAATTCTACACAGTGGCAGGAGCCACTTGTCAAATTTTCACACGATTTGGATAAAAATTGATATTTTATTTAAATCAAACAAGAGCCCACAGTGCACAGGGACCTGTTTGCAATAAAAATAAAGTTCCGGGGCTGAAAAGGAACAAATCCAGAAACCAGGGGGGTCCTCGTGCAAAAATTCCAAACCCTCACGCGCGCGGCACGTGGTCTGGGCACAGAGGGACCTATTTGCAATGAAACTTACTTCCGAGGACTTAATAGCAACAGGTGCTAAAAGTCTAAGAGAGAAGTTGTAAAATACCCAAATAAATTCAACACATGTCGAATAACATCATTCACAGGGGCATAAGTGCAAATATCAAAAAGTATTTTTCATTTATTAACACATCCAAACAAAAGCCCAGAACAAGCAATTTCACCAACAAAACCACGTGACGACGCACGTGTCTAACATTCACAGGGATGAAAATGCAAATATCAAAAAGGTCCAGGTCCTAAGTGCAACTTTTACAAAAATAAAAGAACAATATTCTATATTTACAGGACTAAATAATAAAAACGAAAAGAGACATGGCCTAAGGGTAAATTACCCTTTATTATCCGAGGGCTGGAGTGGCGCTACGTGGAAGATCGGACGGCTGGGGGTAGCGGGCGCTGCTGCGAAGGAATCCAACTCGGATCTGACGGCTGAGGTGGTGCCACGTAGCAGATCTAACGGTCGACGATCAAGGGCACCCCTTCGTTGGCTCGGACGGTCCAGATCGACCCTCGACCTGATCTGACGGTGAAGGATGACTCCTCAAAGGAACGGTGCTGATCAAAACTGGAGCGTCGAGGGAGAACGGAGGGCTCTGGAGGCTCCTGGAAGAACACGGCTCCGGCGAACTTCGCCGGAGCACCACGGCTGTGCTGGGCCTCCTCTGCTGCTGCTAAAGTGCGGAATAGATCCGCCTTGACGTTCCGCAGGTGATGCGCCTCTCCGATGAGGCCGGGAAGCTCCGAGGAGCTCCGGCAACGACAGCGAGGCTGAGCTCCTGTGCCTGGATGCTGAGGCCCTCAGATGGGCCTCCTCTGACATGAAAAACAACACAGGAAGACTCCTGGGTCGAGGGCAAAGTGCCTCGACCCGGTTAGAGGCGAAATGGGTGGCTGGCGCGTCGGGGCGGATGACCTCCGGCTAGGCGACGACGGCTCCGGGGCGAGACAGGGGGTGCGAGTGGGTGCAAAACGTGAAGGGGAGTGTGGCGGAGATGACGGTCGATTCGGATGGTCGGAACGATGATCGGAATGGGACTAATCGATGAACGACGACGAACGGTGGATTTGGGCGTAATCGAAAATTCGAAAAGTATGGAAAGAACTAGGTTCACCTGATGACTGTGGTCGACTAGGGTTGAGCTCGCGGAGCTCTGGTCGTTGCCTCGAGGGTCGTCGATGGCCCGAGGCTCAGGCGCAGCTCTGGGCGGCGCACGGCGGCGAAACGCTGCCGGATCAGTGACCCGGTGCTCCTTCGCCTCTCTGCAACACTCCGGTCCAAAGCTGTCACTCAGAGGAATCGGGTGGGGGTCCTGGGTGGAAGGGGCGACGCCAAAGATGGAGTGAAAAGGCTGCCGGAGCTGAAGCTTTATACACCTGCAGGTCCGAGAAGAGAGGGTCAGGCAGGGTTCCGTGAAGCGCGGATCCCAATGTGGATGTGTCGGCGTGGATCTCGGATGCAGGAGGAAGGATCGGAGCCTGGGGTTTAAGGATTTGATGGTCGGATCGCGTCTGGATAATTCGGCGAATATCGGGTCGGACGCAGGATCCGCGGGGCAAAGATCCAGGGGGGGAGTTGATCAGGGGGTCAACATCCCCCGTGGACCAATCAGAGCGCGCCATTTATTAAAGATTTGGAAATTAAATATAAAATAGTAAATGGCCGAATTTTGAAAAAGTTACAACATGAAAAATGTTTCTTTATTTTTAAATTATTTTTTAGTGATTTTTATTTATTTTTAGAAATAAAAATTAGGTATTTACGAAATAGTATTATTATATATAGGTATATACAATATACATTTTTAATTTTTGATTTTTAATTATTTATTTTTGTATATTTTATTCCAATTTTATATTTTATTTATTTATATAATAAAATTTGGAATAAAAAGGTATTTTTATTTTATTTTTATTAATTATTTACAAGGGTTAAATAAATTGTTTTATTTATGTACATCTATGGTATATATACAATGTAGGAAATTGATTTTATTTTTATTTCTTTTTATTTTATTTTCATTTTTATGATTTTTATTTTATTTATTTACATTATGAAATATGGAATATGTACATATTTTATAGATTTTTATTTATTTATTTATTTATAGGGAGAAATAAATAGATAAGTGGTTTCTATATTCATGGCTTATGTACAAGGATGAAAGACATTTTTATTTTTGTTTTATTTTTCCCAATTTTATTTTAATTTAATATTTACAAATATATACATATTTACAAAAATATATTTTTGTTTTATTTAGAGGAAAATATTTTTATTTATATGCAGGTATATATGTACACACATGAGCTTCCTTATCTCTCTCTACTTGGGTTTTTATGCGGTTAGGCCCATGCTGAGCCCTCCCTTGGGATTAGGTCGCTCAATATTTATTCTAAATATCTCCCTCTTTTTCTTTTATTTCTTTATTCTTTTATTTATGCACAAAAACATGTTAATTATTCATAATTACACAATGCATGCTGAATGATAATTATTGATATTTACATACATCTACATGTGTTTTGCATAGGTTTTGTAGCTAAAATAAAAGAATAAAGAGTGATGAATGGGTATTCATCAGTCTGCTGTTTAAGAAAGACAAGGAGATTACTATCTCAGCATGTGCCATGCAGATTACGCAGGATGTCCTAAGGATAGGAAGTCCACCACTGGATTTGCTGTGTATGTCGGAGACTCTCTGATCTCATGGAGAAGCAAGAAGCAAACAGTTGTAGCAAGATCCAGTGCTGAGTCTGAATATAGGCTATGGCCGATGTCAATACAGAAATAATGTGGGTGAAGGCTGTGCTTACAGATCTATATGTAAAAGTCCCTCTTCCTATGGCTCTGGAATGTGACAATCAAGCTGCACTATTCATTACGAATAATCCAGCATTTCATGAACGAACCAAGCACATTGAGGTTGATTGTCACTCTATACGGGATATGATTCAGAAGGGGTTTATTTCTACATCCCATGTTAGCTTAGGGGACCAAACTGCATACATCTTACCAAGGCGTTACTTCGAGAACCGTTCCAGAAGTGTTCGTCCAAGCTGAGCATGATTGACATCTATGCTCCACCTTGAGGGGGAGTGTAGAGATATATGTTATTCTCTTTTGTACCTTTTTGTATTTTCTTTTTCCCGTTGAACTCTTTATGTATTCTACTCATAGGCTACTCTCCTATATAAGAGAGCCTAGGGCGTACGGAATAAACAACTCTCTCATTTTTCCTAACAGAAAGCATTTCCAAAGTTGTCTATTTAGATAAAAGAGTGCATCATAAGATTCATAACAAAATATCTATGATAGCTCAAAAAAGGTTCATAACAGCTCAAAAAAGGTTTATAGTTCATACACAAATAATCAAACTCCTAATCTAAATCGTCAAAAACAACAGGAGGAATTTCATCATCGCTGTCAGTGTCTGAATCTGCGATAAATTCTCCTTCCTCCTCCACACTCGGTAATGCATCTATGTTCCTTTGGCTCCTCTTATGCTGCACCAGTTCATCTGCTCCACTTGCCTCGGCCACCATACTCCAAGTTAGTCCTGAGCCTTGAAAGTCGTCTTCTTCGTCTCCCTCTTGTCCGATCCACTCACTTACATACGTCCTATCCTTAGAAACAAATGGGTCTCTTCCCTTCTGAGATTGTTGCTCCCTCAATTTTGAGTTAAATTTCACAAAAACCAAGTCATTCAGTCTCTTGGTTTCAAGTTTATTCCTCTTCTTGGTGTGAATCTGCAATGCAAGTATTCAATGTTAATTGATTAAACAAACATTAGTCTAATCAATAATTGTAAATCCTAAATGTGGTAGCCTACCGCTGCAAAAGAGCTCCAGTTCCTCTCACATCCAGAAGAAGAGGATGACAGCTTCAATATCTTCATTGCCATCACCTTCATGTATAGCGTCTCACCACCAAATAGAGACCACCAATTAGCTAGAAGGAAATTAAAGTCAACTCCTTATTCTTTTCTTGTATTTGAAATATGTATAAAGCATATATTAGAAATGACACATCACACATGCTACTACCTGGATCGAACACATCTTCTTTGACGGATCTCAACTTGATAGCAAGGGGTTTTCCAGAATCCAAATGCACCTTCTCCATTTTTGTAAAAAATCATTTCTTTTTGTTGTGATGACATCTTGAACGTCTAAATCAGGGTAAAATATCTCCAAGCAATACAAAAATCCATTTATGACAAAGCTATCTTCAGAAATAGCTTTATCATCATCCCTATAGAAATAAAAGGGGTTGAGATAATAAGCTGCAAGGTGAAGCGAACTATCTAACCTCCCTCTCGACTTTGAATCAATGGCATCAATGTACGGCTTATATGAATGCTCAACATCTTTGAAAAGAGTCTTTATCTCCTTTGCATCTTCAAGCCCTCCATACACAAAACTCAATGACGGCCTCCGATCACCATCAACAACACGCAAGAGACGAACGAGCGGGGAAAAGATCTTCAAGGTTAAGGAAACTTGGCTCCAAAATGTTGTAAGAACAATTGATCCAGCAGTTTCACCTTTTTTTGTCCTGGACCACTTGCACTCTCTCCATTCATCAGAAGAAAACATCAAATCAACTTCTCTTATTTTTTTTCAAAGACACTTTGTAGCGTGGGAAAACAAGTGGCAAATCTTGTTTGCCCTGGTCTTACTATCTTACCCTTTTGGGTAAAGTGTCGCATCAAGCTGAGCGTCTTTGCATGGCTGTAGATGAAAATAGTCAGTATCCTGGTCTTTGCTACGCAATTTTTGACCTTCGCCTCCTTGCCAATTTCTTCAAGCGTGAGTTCTATATAGTGAGCAGTACAAGATGACCAAAATATGTTTGGATATTTGGTCTTGAGGAGCCTCCCAGCTGCCATATTAGCAGGGGCATTGTCAGTCACAATTTGCAGAACATTGTCTACTCCAACCTCCTTGATGCAATCCTCCACCATTGAGGATATATATTCAGCAGTTTGTGCATCGGTTGAAGCATCAACATACATCAAAAAACATGTGCCCAAATTTCAGTTAACGCACAAGTTCATTATGCTTCTTCCCCTCATGTCGGTCCATGCATCTGTCATGATGGAATATCCACTTTTCTTCCATGCATCCTTGTGCCCTTTCAAAAATTCTTTTGTTTCTTCCACTTCATCCTTCAACAAAGGCTCTGCAATTTCATAATAAGATGGAGGTTTGTAGCCGCTTCCGTTTGGCCAATTGCTTCGCACATGCGTATGAAGGAGTTCTTAGTCTCCACGTTGAAAGGGATATCACATTCATAGAAGAATTTGACGACATATTTGTTGACACGCGCACGTTCCTTCCTCCTTGGCTAGTGTTTCCTTCATAACGGATTGGCGCATTGTCCCAAGTGTCTCAATTTCATCCTCAGATGATCGTGGTCTTTTCCCGGGACATGTTCCTTCACATGGTGTTGTGGAAGATCCTGTCGCTCTAATGACCACCTCCTCTCTCATTTCTTTCAAAGTGATAGCTTTCTCGTTCTTCTTCTTCATAATTGCCTCAACGTAATCACGTATCTCCTTCTGCACTTCAGAATCTGCCTTAGGACATGATTTGCAATTCCCTTTGATGTGACCCAGTTGTTGTTTCATTCGATTAATTCCGCCTTTCAAGAGTCAAGACCTTGCCACACAAGCAACAAGTCACGGAATTTGGATCCGTCTTCTCCATAAGATACGCATATTTCCATCCTGGATCGCTAGATCCGGGTGGAGTAAAAAACACATTTTCCGCTACATGTCTTGGTTCCGAATCCATGATAACCTAAATTCATGTCAAAATAGTTAATAAACTAAAATTGTATATCAAATGAAGACTTAAGTATAATCACAAGTATATGGAGCCGTCATACAATCAACGTAAAGAGCTTGTGAGTTTAATCTGGATAAAACTAGTGACATGTTACAGCAAGAACCAAACTGTCATGAGCTCAGGATACATGTCAGGTGATTTGGTCATAGCTCTTAAAACAATGTCATTGATTAAGATATGGTGTATGCAACTTAGAGAGGAATCCCAACGATGAAAGAGGGTGTGGAGAAATGAGAACAAATAAAAAAAGGGAAGATAACAAACTTAACAGGAACAGTCTTGTGGAACACTTTCTATTTTGTTGTAAGTTTCTCTTTTACTTGTGATAATCTTGATCTTCTTTAGTCCGGCTGGAATCAAAGTATACGAAACAATCAACAAATGCAAACTCACCAAAATAGTCTTACATCAATGATGCTCAACGTCCAAAATCACTTATATCAAAGCAGAACAATTGCTCAAAAAATGTACCTTTAGCAATTCAAACACTCATTACAACATTTTAATACAAACTTACAACAATTGTACTGTAAACTTTCACCGATTAAGATCCAAAAATGGATCTTTGAAAATAAGGGAAACCTCGTTTACCCGGCATTTAACATTAGTAAAGGTAGGAGAAGGATAAACATATCCCATGAACAAATATCATAGTAATAAATCACGGAATTACTCCAGGATTCTACATTCATAAAGTCAAAACAATAAAAAATGAAATTAAACAGAAAATACCGAATGTTAGTGATCTTGCCTGTTCGGTGGTTACCTGCGTCGCGTCGGCGGAGACGGAGATTTGTGGAGAAGCACCGGCACGCTTCGGACGGCAGATGTCTCGTAAGAAGGAGGCGGAGAAGCCTGCATCACAGAAAGAAAGCGACGGAGAGCAGCCCGTGTCGTGGCGCGAGGGCAAAGGAACAACCTGCGTCGCCTTAGCAATGGCGGAGGAGCCAACTTGAGGGAGGGTGAAGGAGACGTTTCCTTCGCTAGGGCTGGGAAGGAGGGAGACGTTTTTCTTGTGAGAGGGGTCTGTCTTGCGAGAGGGCGCGAGGACTGGGAAGGAGAAAAGACAAGGGAGGTTTACGATTTTCGAAGAAATAAATCAATCATTGGGGGGGGACTCTATTACAAATTCGGTCGCATATACGGATGAATATGCGGCATACTCGGGGTGCATATGCGTTTTGGCCGCCTTATGTACGCATATCAAATACTCGGGGCATTTGGTGGCCCGAGTACGCATATGCGGCCGCCTGGGCCGCCTTTCTGATTATTGCTGTCGCATGTGGGAGAAAAATACATAATCGACTCAAAGAAGGTGATATCAACACTAACATAATATCTTCGTCGAACATGGTCAAAACAACGATATCCGTTTTGGGTTTTGGAATACCCAACAAACATACATTTGACAGCTTTGGGAGAGAGCTTGTCAAGACCAAGAGAGAGTTGATGAACAAATGCAACGGAATCGAAAACACGAGGCATACGCGATTAAAAGATCCGTCTCGGGAAACACAATCAAGAACGGGATCTTCTCCCCAAGCATCGAAGAGGGCATACGATTGACCAAATAACAAGCAGTTAGAACCGCATCTACCCAATAGGAATGAGGAGCACGACTCTGAATCAAAAGAGTTCTGGTAACATCCAAAAGATGGCGGTGTTTCCTTTCAGCCGCCCCATTCTGTTGGGAAGTATATGTGCATGATGTCTGATGCACAATACCATGAGACCTAAGACATTGAGAAAGCTGAGCACTGCAAAACTCTAATGCATTTCAAAACGTATGAACTTGACTTTTGCAGAGAAAATGTTCTTTATTTCATTAATAAAAGATTGAATAACAGGACCAGCATCAGACTTGTTCAAACCCAAGACAAATAGGAAAACTCATCAACTGCAACACCTTCGAGTGTATCCCCCATTCTTGGCTTCAAAAAAAAATCTGCGTTCCTGATGATCTGGGACACGACTAGGACCCCAAATATCAAAATGGAACAACTCAAATAAACTATGACTACTTGGACCTTGACGACTCTGGAAAGTGGACCGATGATGCTTCCTAAGCTGGTAGGCCTCGCACCGAAAAGTAGAGCAAGGAGAGATCTGTGGAAGAACATGAATCAGCTTTTGCAGAGGAAGATGTCTAAATCGCAGATGCCACATATATGGAGAAAGAGATCCAGTACAGAGAGAAGAAGAGGCTCCAGAATACGGAGACTGCACAAGTCTGTAAAGGCCCCCTTGCTCATGGCTAGTTCCAATCACTCTGCTCGTGAGTATGTCCTGAAACACAAGAGCAGAAGGATCAAATATGGCACGACAATGTAAATCTCTGGTGATTTGACTAATTGATAATATATTCATAGAGAATTCAGGAGCATATAGAACATTAGAAAGTCTCAAAGTAGACGACAACTGCACCTCTCCCTAACCAGTGATGGGGGAATGCGTTCCATCTGCTATCACAACTGATCGTCCATGCTGAGTAGGACGAAAAACACTAAACTAATCTCTGTCACCACAGAGATGATGGGATGCTCCAGAATCCATGATCCATTCAGATAAGTCTTCCCTGTAGCAACTAGTAAAAGCATATTCTATACATGATGTAGACGCAGATGCTGAGGCAGCAACCTCTGAGAATCCTGAAGGAGAGGTAGTGGATCCAGACGGGCCAGGCATAATCTCCCTCAATCGAGCCACAAGCTCGTCAAACCTCTGATCAGATGCAGGTGACTGACTCCCAGTTTGTTGTATCTGCTCTGCAACTCTGGCTGATGCAGGAAATCCATGCTTAGAGTAGCAGGTTTCCTTAGAATGGCCTGTTCTGTGGCAGTAGGTGCACGGTTGACGGGGTCGAACACTCCCTCCTCTGCCACAGTTGGAGCTTCCCCTGCCACGAAATACTGTATGGCTACCTCTACCACGTGACACCGCCATAGCTGAAGATGTCTGGTGATGTAAAGTACTACCAGAGGATACATATAGTCTACTCAATCTCCGATACGCCTCCTCCATAGGAGGTATGGTAGCATCAGTAAGAATCTGGGCACGAGCTGCATCATACTCCGGATCCAGGGCTACTAGGAATACCCCAGTCATCACAGAGTCTCTGTATGCCTTGAGTTGCTTTGGTGTAGCAGTCAAGAGTATGTGTAGCCATGTAACTTCTCGAACATACCCCTCAAAGAAGTGTAGAGGGCGTGAAGAGGACGACCATCCTGCTTCGATGTGAAGATATCATGCTGAAGCTGGAGTATCTTTGACTCATTCTTTGCCGGAGAGTATATCGCGGCAAGAATGTCTCACATAGCCTTTGCAGTAGGCTGACTCAGTATATCATAAGCTATCTCAATGGATACAGTCTCGGATAGCCATACACGAGCATAAGCATCATCCGCTTCCCACGAGGCATTTGTCCCAGTCTTGTCACGTGGCTCCTCTGTTGTGAGGATATGCTTCTTGCCATTACATTGCATCAAACTCATGAACTGCATGGCCCACAGTTCATAGTTGGTTCCATCCATTTTGACAATGGATGTCGGACCTTTGAAGGCACCCAGGGATGGGACTTCCACTTTGTTGTCAGACATGATGACAACAATCTTCAAGACTGGGCTAGCAACAAAAGATACCAAGCGTCTACACTGACATACAGGAAGATGGTTGTGGGTGTAGACTCATACCACAACCTCTTCATCCTTCTGGAGAGTCCTTTGGGTAACTAGGGTTTTTTCTAGATATTAATGTCAAACCCTAGATACCCAACAAACCATGAGATGAAGCGTCAACACGCCAAAAAGGAACAGGCAGCGGCACGCGGAGGCGATAGAGCGCACGGGGGCAGGTCACGAGCAGCGGGGGCGTGGCCTGTCACGGGCGGCGGCGGTGTGACAGGTCGCGGGAAGCAGCATGACCGGTTTCGGGCGACGGCGCGGGCCGATATGGGTGAGACGGGGCGGCGTGGCCGGTCTCGGGCGACGACATGGGACGATATGGGTGAGACCCACCCTTGGCAGCTAGGATTTTGGTAAGGGGTCAGATCTTAGGGCACATGCTCCGATCTAGGATCGTTGCTATGATACCATGTGCAAAGTAAAACGAAAAGTTGTATTCCATCTAACCCTAGAGCTCTCTTATATAGGAGAAAAGCTCTAAGGGTAAATTACATAAACCAGACAATAGAGATAAACAATATGAAAAATGACAAAATAACATAAATATCTTAACAACCTCCATCCTTATTTCCATCCCCTTTGCTAACCACCTCCATACCGTCCCAATTGTGGTCATTACCCATACTATTCATTCCCTTGACTACGCCCCTTATCACATGCTTGCTTATAAACATCAAAACCTCACTCAAGTCTCATAATTTGTTTACAGTCATTTGCTTGATGTTCACACTGAAGAAGCTAAAGATGTGCTCGAGGGATCGACCATTGATGACTCATGCGAGGTTGCAGACGAAGAACCAGCTCTTGATGATGGAGGTAGCCATGGTTTAATTGGATTTGATGATAGAGATCTGGAGTGGAGAAATGAGTAAGGAGATCTAACCCACCTTTATGAGAGTATGCACCAATTGTTAGGGATCTCACATCTGAATGTATGTGAGAATCTCTTGAATCCTTGGAATTTGCATCATCTTGTGTGCATATGATGCATCTATCATCCACCACAATTGATGCAACTTCATATGACCACCAATGCCATTTGCACTATGTTGGAGTATATGCGTCATATGTGGTAGATGGGTAATTGGATCCCTCCAGGATCCAATTATCACATCCAGTGTTTAGTCCCACATCTACCAGTGGTGGGGCTTTGAGGGTTTGTGGAGGCTATATAAGAAGCCCCGGACCTCCTATATCAGATGAGAAAGTGTAATAGACACATCAACCCTTTGAGGGTCTGTGGCGGCGCATTGTACATAACGGTGGAGCTCCCAGCTACGACACCTCCTCCTCTCCAAACCTCAATTTCAGAACCAAAAAAATGATGAAAAGGAGGTGGTGCAAGGAGGCACCATACCTCCTCTCTTTTTCTTCCAGGTGATATTAGCGACACCCTCCTGTCAGCGGCGGAGTCCCATCGTGCATCCCCAGCAGGGTTCCAACCACCAGGCAGTCGGGCAAGGCCCACATGGCTGCTCCCCCAGGCAGCCCAGTTCTCGCAAACTCCTCGCACCTGATCTCCATCGCGCAGGCAGCGAAGGTCGCATCTTCTCCTTCGGCGGCATAGCTCTCTCTCAGCGTCGGCGGTGCACCCCTCCCCCCTGTTGGCCGCATCAGACCTCTAGGTGGCGCTCCTCCCTCGTGCACCTCCTCATGTCCTCCCTCCAGGCGGTGAAGGTCCCCTCCTCCTCATCTCCTGCAAGCAACAACCACAAGAAGAGACCCCTGTCAGGGTCGCGGTCTTTTAAAGGAATGATTCCCAAGTAGGAACCCTATATAAGGGCCCAAGTGGGCCGTTGGGTTCCAGGCCCAAGTGGGCCGTGTTGAGAAGAAAAAAGGAAGAAGTCCAATGGGCCTCCTGCTGTAGTGTCTCAAAAAAATGTGTTTGTTTTTTTAAAAAGAGGCGCGTACAAAAGAAAAGTCGTATGCGAGAAAAAAAGGGGACGACTCTTAAAAAAATGAAAATAACCAAGAAAAAAGAAGAAGAAAGACACGCCGAAAAAATGGAATGGCTCATGAAAAGAAATGTGAGAAGAAAAGTCAAGAAAAAAATTGAGATTGGCTTATGTCATTTATTTGTTTCCCCCCGTTTTTCTTGTCTTCTCCCAACTTTGTCAATGTCATTGTTTCTGACAAGTATGAGAAAAGGAGTATTGTGTAGAGTTCTACATGCCGGTTTTTCAGATTCTCCAGATTCCATGCCATCTAGATTTTAGATTCTACAGAGATTTTACTCGACATTCAAATTCCGAGTCTTCAGTTTGATTCACGCAAGTTTGCGATCATTATTTGTGTGGTCCATATCTTTCATTTTGGTCTTAGAGTTTTCATATGATCATAGGGACTTCCGAGTAGAGATACCATTCCCTATGAGCCAGTATGGGAGAGACCCAGTTCTCTGACGAGGAGACTTTTCAGACTCCATTCTCCAGCGATCTTGGACTTTGAGGAGGATGTCTCCACGACTTTTTTCAGTTTGATCTTTCATAGATGGAGCAATTGTCCACATGATGCAGTCGTCTACACGTGGCAAGCCCGAGTACTCCGACTAGGAGGCTCTTTTCAATTTCTGTGACTCTAACATGCATAGTACAGAGCACATGTTCTCTGACGTGGAGATCCAGTTCGACTCACACTCCAGCTCGTTTGTTCCTCCTCACCTGCACGACATGAGAAGCAACGTCATCGACAACAACCGACAGTTGTGTTTGCGTTGAGTTGATATTGTCCGTAGTGTCTTGTAGTGTGAGTTTGAGATTCTTTCTGTCTGTCCAAAGTTGAGCATTGCATGCTCCAGCTTGAGGGGGAGTGTTGGAGTATATGCATCATATGTGGTAGATGGGTAATAGGATCCCTCCAGGATCCAATTACCACATTCCAATGTTTAGTCTCACATCTACCAATGGTGGGGCTTGGAGGGTCTGTGGAGGCTATATAACAAACTCCAGACCTCCTGTATCATATGAGAAAATGCAATAAACACATCAACCCTTTGAGGCGCTCTCCGGTGGTTTCATCCCGCTCCTTAGGGAGTAAGGTTCCACGTAAAAATCCTGGTGTTCTTTGATGTTTATTCTTTATCTCTGATTAAGCTTCCGCATTTCGTATTTCTAACACACTATATGCGTTTTTTTTCCGATCACATGCGAGGATTCATCGTCAGCAAAGTATGTCCATCGAACTTTACACAGACAAACCCGTCAAAATCATGCATTTTTGTCCTATGCTGCAACCGATGATCATACCATCTTTCCGGAGATAAATGCTTTAGAACGGAGAGCTGATTCAGTACAAATTGGAAAATTTCCAAATACGGGATTAGGTACTTTTTTATCATTTTCTTTTCAGCCCGTAACATCTTATTTACCAGGACATACGAGATTAATTGAAGATCCACAATATATGGTATTAAATAAGTTAATTTTAATTAAATTAGTGTTAGTTAGGAGTCAAGAAATTAGTGTTTGCTTAGAATTTGATCTGTTATTTGCTTTTGTAATTCGACCTCTTTATACTAAGGGGCTACCTGGCTAGTAGGTTTTGCAGAAGACAACTTATGAAATAGTCAATCTGAGTAGCCTCCATATATCCGACTCCCATTTCCTTTTTTAGTCAATCCTAATTCCAATTTTCTCATGATGTTTTCTTTTCACCTAGTGAATTTAGTCTTGCTTACTCTCTCTTCTTCTATTGATCTTCAATTGTCGATTGAATGTGATCTTTCTTTATGTGGAGACGTATCTACCAATGTGTTTTTTACGGCAAAAAAGGGGAAACATGCGTAGACGTCCGCTCCAGTTTATTAAAAAAACTAGAAAAAGTTACAAAAGCTAGGACTCGAGGAGAGTCGTGCATGATGAAGCACATCTCGGCATCGAATTGCGCAAAGCGAAAGACAACATCATTCCGTGCTAGCCATAACGCCCATGGTATCTACCGATATGTAATATTTGTCTCAGCTACATTCTTTCTGCATGTCTAAACCAAAAGGATTCAGGCTACTTCTCAGTGCAAATCGCTATTATTTTTCATGAACAGCCTATGATCTTGGTTTTCTCTTTTTTTAATGCTGGCTCTATTTGATCTGAATTCTGGGAGTTTCTAGTCAATTGTTGCATTTGTGTGCTGTTCTCTGAAAGGAAATCCTCAAAATCTATTGCACCCCTGAAGTGGGGTGTTGTTTGTCCTTCCTACCATGTTACTGACAGTAACAGAGGCTTATTATAACAGAGGATGCAAATATGAGGAATTATGTTTGAACTGTTCTCCTTTTGTGAAAAAAGGGGTCTTATCTGATGCAGACTTGTTTCCACAATAATGATGGCTTACAAGTATCTTAAAGGGAAGCTCAACAGTATCCCTATCAGGTAGTGCAGCTGAAAACCTGAAGTTCAATGTGAAAAAATAATGGAAGATTAGGAGCACAACCAAAACAATTCATAGTTGATCATCAAGCTTTGGCAGCCACCCACCTTCATCTTGCAACATTGTCAACACTACAAGCTACAAGTCTTTATTAACTAGTTCTCTTAATTGTTGTTAGATCGTATTCAAAACCAGAAGGTGACACTTTCAAAAAACACCAAAAGGTGACACTTACTTTTGGTGGTTAAAAACATATTCTGATCTGATTATGATTGGTTGTTGATTATAATATGCTTCTGTTTGCAATTAATTTAGCCCCACAATGACGGGTATGTCTTTTTTTTTAATCTTTTCGACTCTTGGTGATTAAATAGTTACTCATTTCAAAGATATAAGCTTGATAACAACATATCATACAAGCTCTAGTATGCAGATAGCTTCTATCTTACCCATTAACATTCAAGCAAATTAGCACATTCTTGAAATCATTTTTTTACGGATATTTTCCATCCCCCTCCCCCTCTCTTTTGGATGTTACTGTTGCGTGGGTGCTGTCTCTCCCTCAGATATATTTTTCTAATCAACATATAGATAGTTCCTAAATGGCTTATTATGCTTTCAGGAATATGTTGTTCGGCTTGTGGTCAAGTTGCTGTCTCCACCGATGCCTCCTGATTTTTCTGGACCTGGCAGTCACTTATTTTCCTATCTACCTATGATTAATTCCCGTGCTCTATGGTGCATCCTGTATAGATGTTGTTCACATGATATCCTTATTTGGCTTGGTACGCAATTGGGATCCTCTCTACAAGTGCTATTGTTGTACTATTGTTTATGTTGGTTCTGTTTGAGTTGCCCTGTGGCTGCCTGTAAAGTTATTTGCTGAATCAACTTCAGATATAATTTTTTCAAATTAGAAGGGTGTCCACTTGCATGGGTTCAATCCAAATGTCTATATATTCAATTATATTTTACCGAATATTTATCTAATTCTTTGTATTTCTGAGTACTAGTTTATTTAGGATGTGGGTACAATCAATCGATGCTTGCCTGTGTTTACTCTTATTCGGCAAAGGGTCTGACATATGGCATCGGAAACTTCCCTCAACTTACTGAGTACCTAAGTTCGCTACTCCCTTCCCCCTCTATTCTAAATCAATACTTTATCTTTAACCGACTTAGTCTTTTACACCATGTATCGATCTTAGATGAGCATAGGGCCTTGCGAACTTGAGGATGCTTTTAGAATTTTATAGGCATGTGGCAACCTAGGAGTTTCCTTCTATCCGCACCTGCATATCCGCACCTGGCAAATACTTCAATTTCCAGCAGGAGTGCACACTCATCAAATTACTGAATGAATCCGGAGAGCGAAACTGTTGATAACTCACTATTTTTATCCCTCACAGAAATGATCAAACACCATCGCCCGTGCATCCATAGTTAAGGTCATCAACCAGGGGAGCACCCCCTCAACTTACGTCTTCCCGACCAACTTCCAAGCACAAGCAGAATTCACATATATCCTCCATCTGTCATCTGAGTAGGTGTGAGAGAAAGGTAGAACTTACATAACCTGTCTACAACATAACGAGGATTTGGGTGGCATGTGCACCATCTTTGGCATGTTCAAGGCATTCTCACTGCATGCACGCAAAATGTTGCCAGGGCCCAGAAAGACTGCCTTTCTTTTATATTTGCCCATCAAAACTTTAGAAAACAATGTTATTTATGGCTTAATTTCCAAATACCAAGTCCCCTTCATCCAAGTTCTACATACTTCATGTTATGGAGCCAAAGGCACCACAAAAGCTCCCAGCTACCGGGTACACTTCCAGCTGTTACTCAATCCTCTTACCTTGTTGCAAAAATATTTGAGAGAACAAATTTCTTGTCTATTCAAGTGAGGTATCCCTTCCCTTATACAGTAGGAAAGGATTACCAAAATTATAGAATCCCTTAGAGTTCGAAATTTAACACAAACAGAAAAATGATGATTCTATAGACTTTAATACTTCCCCTCAAGCTAGAGCATGATGTCTATCATGCTCAGCTTGGAAATGCATCTGATGATGAGAGAAAGACCTAGTGGTTTTGTGAATACATTACCCTCTTATTATTCAGAGATAACAGATTCGGTCTTGATATTTCCATGTCGAATCATGTCCCACATGTAATGGCAATCTACTTCAACATGTTTGCTACATTCATGGAAAACATTGTCATTTGCAGTGTACATAGCAACGTAGTTATCATATCGCATAATCATGGGTCTAGGATCTGGTAGATGGAGATCCTTAAGCACAGACCTAATCTACATTAATTTAGTGGTAGCCTGGCACATGCCCTATATTCCAAATTCTGCAGCAACCACAACTTGCTTCTTGCCTCTCCATGTGATTAAATTGCCACCAATGTAGGTAGAGGAGCTCGTTGTAGATTTCCTGTCATTGGGACGTTACACATAAATCAAGCCAGAATAGGCCAGGATATCAAGAGACTTGCAACATTTAAAAAGAAGTCCTTTTTCATAGAACAAGCTTTAAGTATTTCAAGATCATCATTACAACATCCCGATGCACTTGGCATGGTTTGGACTCGAACTAGCTCACTCGATTGAGAGTAAAGGGGATATTAGGATAAGTAATTAGGACATATAATAACTTCCCTACTACACACATGTATTGCTTTTGCTGGTGAATCTTCATATAGCTAGCTACACATTAGGGTTCATAGGTATAAATACTGGCTTTACCCCTAGCATCCCATTTCTTGCAGGAGATCTGTGGCATACTTCCTTTGTGAAAGAATTAGGGCACTAGCATTTCTAGTAGCTTCAATGTCCAAGAGGTAGCAAAGTTCCCTAAATCCTTTGTGATGAAGTGCTTAACAAGATACTTCTTGTATCCAGTATGCCACGAGTATCACCACTAGTCAGAATGTTATCATCTACATATACCAGCAATGTTACATATACCGACAATGCAATTATTCCTTCCTCTGCTTTCCAAACAAAGAGAGACTAATCTGTTGTGCATCGACTAAAGCTACTTTTGGATACGATATCTGATCAGGAACCAAGCTTTGGGACTTTGTTTGAGGTTATATATTACTTCGTGGAGCCTACATACTTTGTTACTCTTTCCTGCTCTCAAACCCATGCGATTGTTGCATATATACCTCTTCATGTAAGTCACCATATAGGAAACATTCTTCATGTCCATTTGGTGAAAATGGTCAGGATAACTGTAGCATGACAGAAATAAGCATTGTTGGAAAGCAGACAACTGGAGAGAAGGTCTCTAGGTGATCTTCTCCATACGTTTGGGTCAACAAGTCATGCTTTATATTTTTCCACAGAACCATTTGGAAGGTGCTTGGTGGTAAACACCCAGTGATTACTTGTAGACATCCTTGGGAGGTTAACTACAGTCCAAGTGTCTCATGACAGAAAAGCAGTCATGTCTCGCTGCATGGTTGCATTCCACTATGGAACCAAGAGTGTATGCTAATGGGTAGAAGGGACTGCAACTGTTGAAAGTCCTGTCAGACATGCTTTCTATTCTAGAGATAATATTCCCACAGAGACTTCGGTAGAGATAAGGTGTAATGTGCATGTCTGTTTCTTGTTATAAGTGTTATTAGATCAGAGTTATCACGAGAGTAATTGATATCATTCTCAACACGTATCCATATGGACGCACCATTTTTTAGCACGAAGTCGTTAGTATGCTTAATTTCACGTACCTTAAGATCATGCATTGGTGTGTCAATGTGTGCCATATGATGGGATTAGGGTAACCTAAATAGTTTGTTGTCAGGTAGAACACTACTTGAGGGACACAACTAAGAAGGTAAACGGTCTTATCATTACCTGGGGACACCACATGAGAGCCATGATTAAAGTAATATGGTATATACTTAAAGAAATTCACATGGACACACACTTAATAGCGTTGACGAACCGGTTCATAAGTCATAACATCTTTAATCCTTTTTGGTTCTGAAATAACCCACAATTACCTGCTTCACTGCCACAGGGGGCCAGCTTATTGCGATTAGTGGAATGAATGTGAATAAATGGCGTGCATCCAAAGGCCTTGGGTTTTGCATGAAACTGATTTTCGTTAGGGAAGAGCAAATAATATGGAGTTTGCTCTTCCAAAATGGTGGATGACATGAGATTTATAAGGTATGTAGTAGTGAACACAACATCTCCCCAGAAGGAAAAGCAGTTTAGCACTCTAAATCAGCGATGTTCTAGCAACATCAAGGAGGATATGATTGTGTTTCCTTCCAGCAACGCCATTCTGTTGGAATGTATAACGATGCCATGTTTATCAATGCACAACCAAAAAGAAACATTACAAGTTATTAAAAAAGTCAAGTGCATTATCAGTGTGAATATATTGGACATGAAGACCTCAAACATTCTTCATTTTTTTGAGTAAAAGACATTCTTCATTTCCATTAGGAAGTTTTTCATAATAGTTCCTGCCCACTTCAACTTTTGATTTCATAAGAAAATCCCAAGATACCTGGGAATGGTCATCAATGGCTACACGGTAAAACCTATGTCCAGATTGATCTAGAGCATGGTTAGATCCCCAAACATAAAAAACACAAGTTCAAACACAGAATTAGCAATATGATGATAATGACTTGGAAACGAAATGATGTTTTCCCAGCTGACATGCTTCACATTAGAAGGGCGTGGATGCATGAATTTAAGGTAGGATTCTTCTTTTTTTAGTAGTGGAGAGGACCATGACGAAGGAGCCAAGTGTACGCAGATGAACCTCCCGTAGAAGTGGACACGTGACCGACAAAGGGAGACCACTCCATGTGGCAAAGGGAGACCAACCCCTTCTTCATGACTTCAGCCAATCACCTGGTCCATCAGCATATTCTGAAAAATAAGGTTTACTAGAGCAAAGATGGCTCGACAATTAAACTCCTTAGGTTTTCTAGAAAAAGAAAGTAAACTCATAGGAAGCTCTGGAGCTAAAAGAAAATTGTTTAGACGAATATATAGGACAACTTGAACAACTCCCTGGCTAATAATTGGTGATTATTTCTTTCAAAAAAAGTAGTGATTGTCTCCCATCTGCCACCAAGATGGTTCATTATGGGTAGCATCACGAGGGAAAGGAAATTGCTTTCTATTGCTGCAAATATGTCATGGTGCATTAGAATCTACAAACCACTAGGTTGGACTTGCTAAATCTTGGCAAGCAAAGCATTGTGATTGTTTACCTGAAGGATTGATATAGGCTGCACTGTCTGTTGAGGTGGTGCCTATTGTATGTGATGCTCCTGAAGTGGTGACGTTATTCTATGTTGGTTCACCCACGAAATTAGATCCTCATACTGGAAATGGAGTCATCGTGCACTGTAAAAATTATTTGATAAGCAGTTAAGGATTTTCCATGCTTCTCCAGCATCAATCCCCTACAAAAGATGTAGGAAAAAAATTTCTCAAGTTTGTTCTCCTAGTGAAAGTTGAAGAAAGGTAGACCTTCGATGATAAACCTACAAACTAGAAGCCTCTCCAAAGGATGTGGATTGCACCATCATCTACCATCCATACTGGGATGGGCAAGTCAGTTTCATCTGCAGGCACACTCTTGGATTCGTGCTTTCTGGGTAGAGATCAAGCTAGGCACCAGGAAAAACCTTTCTTTGTCACCTCTCTTGCACTTTCCAAGTCTATCTATCTTCTTGAGAATATAGGCAAATTGCACCCTCCCATGAAAAGCTCGCTTGAACATCTTGTAGTCTTTAACTGACTACGGGAGTTGCGTGTCTTTTAAATGTGACCTTGTTGAGTAGAGTTTAAAGACTGACATGAATGGGGGACGAATAGACCTATATCCATCAAAAGGTCTAACTTGAACCACATGGGGGGGGGGAGAGTCAAGGTTTTCTCGTGGCTCTTCAGACTTGGGAGGATCCTTACCAAGGGTCGCCGGGGTAGATGCTGGGATTGGAGGATGCTACATGCGATAGGTGCGAAAGGACGATGGAGGATGCAAATCATTTATTTTTTCTCTTGTTCGTTCTCTGCTGAGATTTGGAGATGAGCCAGCATCACTTGGTTGGCGTGGAGTGGCTGCTCAGCATTTTGGAGAGATATTTGATCGGTCTGTAGTTTTGGCCATGAGGAACAGTTCATACCTGCTTATGGTGGTGTGGTCGATTTGGTGCGCTAGGAACAAGATTATTTTTTGGGGGGAGGGGTTTCATATGGAAAATGTAATGTGATATTGTAGGGCACTCTACATTTCATGAACGATGTAGTATGATGTAATTCTCCTTTTGTTTCCTTTTCTTTTAATACCCACAGACACATGTACACTGTGATGGATCCCATTTTGAGATTCCACCCTATTTTTCTTTTAGAAAAAGCCATGCTTTAATCGGAATAATTATAACATTTGCTAAACTTGCTTCCCATACTTTATAGCATCCCAAATACTAGAAGGGGGCATCTGCTGCTAGGACAAAGGGCAATTCTGCATAACTGCTTGACAAGGTTGGATCTACTTGCCATAATACTTGGAGAAAGAGAATTCAATACATTGACCACATCTCCGAGGGAACCTCCGTATGAAATTTGGTTAACCATGACATGTATCTACAAGCCTTTCAACATCTAAAATATCCATTTCTAAGATGCTTCTAGGACAAAGATCAATGGGCTACATGACAACCCTGCTTGATTCTTTGCCTGCATGGACCTTTATACATTAAACAGGCATAATGATTACTTAATATTCATTAAACTTGCCTTCCAAACTCCTAAAGTTGATCCACTACTACAGCAAAGAGCAGAAGCCAAATGGCTATATTTAACCATGGTTGATTCTTTCATGAGATTCGACCTGCCTGCCACGAGATTGAGATAAATGAACCATAATAAGACACCACATTTACCAAAAATACTGCTCACAGACAACCCTGATGATACCTTATTAGGAGTTTAAAATTCAATGTGTCATAAGTATTGAAGCCTGCCTCTAAATAAAGGTGGTAGTCATGGCTCGCTCAAGCTGCAACCATCTATAAGATGGCACAATTCTCCAGAGTCGTCATATGCCAAAAAAGGCTGGTCGGACCAACAAAACCACTTCTCTCACCATTGCCCACAATCTGTTGGCCAATGATTGCATGTCATCACGGTGTTTCTCTCTAATCACCATCATAATCATTACCATTAGCATAATGAGATCACCCTCAATTGTCATTTGGCAATAAATATAAAAATGAGTGGACTATGCAAAAAGAAATGAATATCATGTTTATTCTTGGGCTCTAGGGCTCCTTTATACAGAGGAGAAATCCTAGATGACAAACAAAAATGATTGGTGACCCTTCATTGCGAGGTCACAATGTGTTTGGGTTTTGTGGTCATGCGTATAGCACAGAAGATGACTTCCCTTCGTGGCAGGATTTAGTCATTCAAGGAGGTTAGAGTGGCTAGAAGAGTGCGTCGTACTGAGGCGGAGGCTGAGATCAATCGTCTAGATGGATTGGACGATGACAGAGATCTGAGAGTGGATGTGCTAGGAGAAAGAAATGTGGCGCTGAATATTGTAGCTTCAGAAGATGAGAAGAGGGTAACAGAGTGGAAGCATCAATCTCATCAGTCTTGGCTTAATGAGGGGGATGCTAATATGACATACTTTCATAGAGTGGCTAGTGAAAGGCATCGGTCCAATTTAATTAGATCTATCATGGTGAATCGCACAAGAGCGGAGGGAGACCGTGTGCGGTTACTGACCATTTCTCAGAGTTCTCTGGACGATCAATGGGATGGACGTGGAGGTAGACGGGCTTGTGGGCTAGCCAACTTTCTAGGAAACATGCTGATAGTTTGATTAGCTTCATGAAGGAGGAGATGAAAGCATCTGCGTGGAGTCTGAATGCAGATGGCATGCCTGGACTTGATGGATTCCTTGTTTTCTTCTTCAAGGAGTTCCGGTCAGTCGTCGGGAAAGAGGTTGTTGATGTGGTGATGGAGTTTGTTGGCGGTAATGCAAGTTTGGAAAGGATCAACAAGGTCCTCATCTTCTTACCTGCGAAGAAGGATGTGGCCACACATATAGTGGATTTCTGCCCGATTGCTCAATGTTCTTTATCTGATCATAGCTAAGGTGCTGACGAATAACTGAGAAAAGTTTTAGAGTATATTATCTCATTGCTGCAATCAGCTTTTATTTCTAGAAGATAAATTGGTGACAACCTTGCGAGAGCCGCAGATGTTGTTACGGATTGGAAGAGGCGTAGAGGTAAAGGAGTCATGTGGAAAGTGGACTTCTCTAAGGTGCATAATACACTTGAGTGGTGTTTCCTTTGGGCAGCATTGAAAAAATGAGATTTCTCAGATATCTGGATCTCTTAGATGAAACGATGTGTTGCCACAGCCTCTTACTCGTTCTAAATCAATGGTCGTCTTGAGGGCGGGTTCTATCAGCCACAAAAGGGTGTGCGTCAGGACTCAGGGGTGCCCCTTGCACCTATGCTTTCTATCATCGCGAGTGATGTTTTGCTGTGCATGGTTGTTCAAGTGTTGCAACAAGGTTTCACCGCAGGTTATTCTCTTGGAGATATTAGCTTTCCTCTCTTTCAGTATGCCGATGACACCATTTTTTCATTGAAGGAGGAAGGGAGGAAGCTAACACTAGAGATTTTTGGGGAGTTTTCTGGGCTTCTTCTCAACAATAGTAAATCTATAACTATTTTGTTTGGCATGGAAAATCTAGAAGTCAGGACATGCTGTATGGAGCTTGGGACGGAGAGAGGGACCCTTCCTATTTGCTATCTAGGTTTACCATTATCACGTTACATGCTTAAGATGGTTGATTGACTACCTGTGATTGAGATTGAAAGAAAATTGGCTGGTTGTAGTGCATCATTTTGTCCCGTGTGGGTCGTTTCATGCTTTCGAAGGCAGTAATTTATGTTATTCCATTGTTCTTTTTGTTAGCTAAATTGCTTCATGTGGGCATAAGGCTTCATATTGAGTCGATTATGAAGAGATTCTTTTGGGAAAGTCGGGCCAAGTGGGCTCTGGTATTCATCTTGTGGGCTGGGATACAATCATGTAATCTAAATCGATGGTCGGCCTTGGGGTTCATCGCCTTGATACAACATCTCGGCATAGGACTCCTTCCATTCATCAACAATTATTCAAATTGCTTTTCTCTGAGCAAGCCATGCCCTTTTTTATTACCCAGTAATCGTACGTCTCGTGAATGTGAGATCTACAACTCGACACCCGAATAAAGGAGTCATCCTTCACCAGTGATAGCAGTGATCTAGCCATGAAATTGCAGTCTAATTGAGGACGATCTTGATTAACAGTTGGGTTTATGCAAGTGTGTGGGCCGACAATCTTAGAGATCACCCACATACCATCGAATTTCCTATAATAACCTCGTAGATATCAAACACATTCTTTCGATTGATCGGTGCAAAAAATAGACCAGATCAAGGTGGTGGATTCTTTAACCATGAAGTCGTAGTGTGCAAGGATGTGATGTTTCTTCACAACATAAATCAAATTATTTTTGCACTTGAAGGTTCTGTCCTTTCGAAGTTCAACACCGTCAAGCCCAGAATTCTTTCGAATTTCATTCTCGTATGTTGAACTGGTTTCAGATCCTCTGACCCCAAAATGGTAAACATGGAATAATTGCTTGGGGAATGGGTTCATCAGCTCTTATCTGCTCATTTACGACATTATCTTCAACCTCACGATCATTGTCCTTGTCCAACTCGTCGTCTGTTACCGTAGGGATGACATCGTCCAAGGCATGATTAACCTCTCTCAAGAGCGTGTCTGTCATGAGCCATCCATGGCATTCAGTTGGCTGTGATATGGGGTCGCTGGTGCTCCGAACAATGGAAGGACCTGAAGGGAGGTGCCAACAACATTCGACACCACATACGAACCTGATTTATTCTCAATAATAATATCAGTAGGTGTTGATTTTCCAATAGTCCAGGCATACGCAAAAACTCCTTGCACATCATCGCCATCCATGATAGACGTCAGCGTAGGCTCTTCGTCTGCCCTGTGTGGTATGTGACGTGGGAGTTTAATTGGATGGTTGTTCTCGTCCAAGTTGAACTTCCGGTGGACTAGATTCAACAACTCATCGTAGGTCAAGGTCGGCATTAATCCAAAACTACGGACATTGGCCATCGAGGAATCACTAATAAAATCCTTCAAATGGAACATGTAATAAATCAACTCCATTTCGACATAACGTGTGGGGTACATTGGATTTTTACCCAACATCACAAGATTACAAAATTGGAAAAAAAACATGTTTAGTTTATATCCAAAACCTAACACCTTAAGATAACATGTATTGTACCTAGGCCTTCGAGAAGCAAACGGGAGCACGATAGAGAAGGTGGCGCATAGAGTTGACCTACTGTCACGCGGTGCACGATGAGGGGGTAGAGGAGCCACCATACAGAGAGAGGGTGATAGCCGACGTTGGAGTTACATGGAGGGTTCGCACTGGGAGTCTTTGCGGGGCGGGTTCGACGGGTGGAAGTGACGAAATGCAAGGATGTTAAGGGTTTAAGTTTCCAGGGTGTAACGTGTGTATCACATATCCAACATGCGATATAGATGTCACATTCTGTATATGTGATATCCATGTAGTCCTCAAGTAAAAAAACTTCCCTACATCACATGTCGTATATGTGATACCCATGTAGTACTCAAGTACAAAAAAAGATTCTATAGTACTAATGGATTTTTGTAATCCGAGACACTACTTAGGAATTTGCCTCTGATTCATATTATTTGGAGATATGAGAAGAGTCATCTAAGATAATTAAATATGATTTAATTATCAAAGATATAATTAATGTGGGCACTATATCCATAATAATCATAAATATTATAAATATGATTTATAATATCATTGAGAGATTTAATTGTAAAATATGATTTACAATTTATATGTTAATGTGAATTGGATTCGCATTGTATTATTAAATGTGAATTGGTTTGACATTGTATTATTAAATGTAAATGTGATTTACATTTAATGTTGGATGGATGAATATGATTCGTAATTATCAATTACATAATTAAAATTATCACAAAATAATTTGGAATTATTTTGATGAATAATTTAGCATCAAAAGTTGTTGAGGTACTTTTGATGAGATATGGGATCTCATCATATTTGGAATGAAGAGAAGCCACTTCCATAAAGGGGATGGACGACTAGTCGACCACATGGTTGCTCTTTCAATGGTGGTCGTCCGCCCCCTCATATGGAAGGACGCTACTCTTCTTTCCATATGATTCCACTGGATTGATTTACTTCAAATTATATTATATTGAAAATTTTTTAATATATTTAATTTATTTTAAATTAAATAATTGTTGTTGCAAATTACTTCAAGGCCATTGATTTGAAAGCACAAATTTATCTATACCATTGATTATAGGGTTTTTAATCAGTTGTGCCCCTCTGAGATGTTGCAATTTCAATTATGCCCCTCTTTTTTGGAATATCAGTTATGCCCCTACATTCTTGCAAAATTCACAATTGTGCCCTTCTCTTAAGGTAAAGTAGGGGTATAACTGATATTACAAAATGGCAGAACTGTGAATTTTGCAAGAAGATAGGGGCACAATTGATATTTCGAAAAAGGGAGGGGCATAACTGAAATTGCAATATCTCGGAGGGGCACAACTGATAAAAACCCTTGATTATATGTGCACATGGAATTGGGATCCATGAACATCCAATTTGTTATAAAAGAAAGGCTAGACCTAGCTCTTTCTCTTACAACAAAAAGCAAGTAACAAATATCTCTCTCTTCTCATACAGACCCAAGCTTTCTCTCCCTCCCAATATGGTTGTCCATTATATTGACCTAGAGAGCCTCACAATCGTCGCATCGCTATTGTGTTATCGGATCGACTGCTTGTAGATCTCCGCCTTCTTCGGTGCTTCTTGATTATGAGGAAGGCTACATATTTCGTGAGATGAAATAAGGAGACTCCACGCTTGGATCATCAACTCGGATTGCGGGGATCTCTTCGTTTTGAGACACGCAATCACAAGCACGCTTCAAGATGTAATTCTATTACTCGTTTGTGATCTTGATGAAACGATATGAGAATGGTTCTCATATATTGTAGTTTATCTTTATTAAGATTTTAAATTCCGCTGCTACGAGCCACTGGTATGACTAGTCGCTCTTGGTCGCATGTGATGCGCTAAGGCTTAAACCCTCATCTTCATCGGGCACCGCAAGGTGGCGCTGGATTGCGCTGGGCTCACGGGTGGAGCAGTTCTTGAGGTGGGGCTTAGTTCTCGAGACACGACTCGCTCTGTGGTGGCTGCGTGGTTCCTAGGAGTGTGCTTGCTGCGAGGAGGGAAATGGAGATGGTTGGCTGGTGGATGTCTTGGGTATCAAGAGATACCAGAGCTCATGCAGAAAGAAACGAATAACTTGTTTATTCTAATGCCATAGGTCTTCTTTATATAGAAGAGAATAGATAGAGGAGAAATAAGTAAAGGAGAAATTACATAAAAGGAAATGCCAACATAAATACTATTTCCTATAACAGACTTCACCATTTCAAACACGTTCAACTCTTCTTATAGAGAAGGAAATTCATTTTATGTAAATTTCCTCGACTTGTTTTCCACGTGTTGAGGGTGTGGGTTAACTACAAATTATCGTATATTCCAGAACATGATATAAGAAGAATAATTCGATTGCTGCCAGACTTCCCTTTTGTTCCACCTCATTGTTTCTTGATGTATTCAATCATAAGAAGGCCCATCACGTGGAGCATTTTGAAAAAAATAATGCCACTTCTAAAAGTTCATGGCATTTTCATAAATACTTTGGCCTCTTGCTCGTATAAGTCGCTGCTTTTTAGTCTGATGCTTCACAATATGGTGTGAAGATATATTAAGAGTTCCTTTTAGATTAAGATGACCGGGAAATTAGATTGTAATATTTTATAGTTTTAAACATATAATACATCTCATCCCTTTTGGCTAGAACTTTAAAATGCTGTCATTAGGTGATATTTCTCATATATTGATAGTTTAAACAGTTAATAGAACATCAGATATAAACGGCATGATGCTGGAAGGGGACATAAACTTTTTGTATTATGGGTGTGAATCAATTTGATGTTATATATCTTTAACAGAACAATGCTGACAAAGGAATATAGCTTCGTATCAAGGGCACAGATGCCGATGCGTATATGGAAGTATCTTTTGGAAGAACTTGCTTTTATTATGACAAATTAATGAGTTTTCACGTGTGAGTGTTGGATATTCTTTTCTTTTGTAATATGTACTCAGCAAAGGTTTCTCTGCATGTGGTTGCATGCATTGATTAACATCGAACTGCATCTTTTAAAAGTCTCCTCATCACAAAAACATATTTTCGTTTTAACTTTTTCAGGTCCCTGAAGTTGCAGCAGCTTTGGTGCCTCTTTGCGAGGCTTTTGGGTCCATAACACCTACGTTTATTTCCAAAGGACTTGCTAATGATGAATCTGTCTATTCAGTATTCTCATTTGCTTTCTTTTTCTTGTGCGTCTATGGAAATTCTATAGACCTCCTCATGAGCACAATTTAGCGGGGCGTTGGGGGAATGTTAGACCAGAACTTACTCTGGATTATATTTTGCTAATGCGTAAAGGTTCTGTTGCGTCTCGAAATTCATCTGTTTTGGATGGAACCGGCCAAGCTTCTTCAATACCAGGCGGTTTGTCAGAGCCTGTTTACATTAGCTCTTTTCCCAAACTTCGTGCTTGGTACATCCAAAATCAAGCTTGCATTGCCTCACCTCTTACTGGAGTTTGCAGTATGAACCCAGTTTATCAAGTTGCTAATCAGATTTTGAGTATGATCTACCGTAAAATGAGTAAAGTCAACCCAACAACAGCTTCAAGTGGCAGTGTAAGTGGATCTTCTATGAGCACTGAAGACTCCTACCAGAAACCCCTCATTCCTGCATGGGATGTCCTGGAAGCGATTCCCTTTGTTCTTGGAAGCAATTTTAAATGCTTGTGCTAACGGAAGGCTTTCTTCTCGAGAATTAACTACAGGTAGGTTTTATATATCCGCTTCATTTTCTCTAACTAGCATTTCTTTAGCAGTGGACAAAACTGTGTTTTGTGGTAAAGATCCCTGCTTTAGTCAAATGGGGGTAAAAAATCATGCAGTTCTCCCATTTGATGTGGAAGAAGGGTTGGTTTAATTTGTTGCTTATCTGACTACAAATACAACATCTCTGGAACAAATGCGACTTCGAGTTAATAGTTGCAATCTCATGTAGTTTCAGTATTTCCTTTAATCGCAATTCTTAAGGTTGCTTTCCCTCTAGATTGTTCGAGTATCTAGAATAACCATTTTGGATGATGAGTTCATTGGTCTTGACTGTAAGTTTCATTGGTCGGTTGTATTCCTATCCACTGGTAAGCAAAATAACTGCTTTTTAATACCGAATCTATCAATGCACAACCAGTTCTTTTCATTTCCAACTTTCTGCTCTGAGGATCTGAAAACCTTTATTTTGGCTCATCCCCCTAATTGAGTTGGTTCCTGGCACACTTGAAAATCATCTTTAATTATAAAAACTGTCGAATGAGTTAGGTTCAAGAGTAGATTTCCTTTGATAAGGTAAATGGACCCTTTTAGGTATTAATTGATTTTTTGCCAATTTGATCAGTAGTAGAAGCCCGTATAAGAATAACTGAAACTACAAGATATGGAGTGCTAGTTAAGTAGTATTTTACAAGAACGTATGCATGGTTTTGCTACAGATTGCTGACTTACTGAACTCTGAAATTCTGAAGTATTTGACTAGAACGTAGGCATGGATTATTTTTAGACTTAGTGTTTGTCATCTGTGCACATCATCTTTTCCCATGATGATCCCTGGTAGTTATGAAAAAAATATATTGAAATTTATTCTATAAATTATCTTATACATGACTACATGATCAAGGTTGTAGAAAGCGGTACTCAGTCATCGGTCGGCGGGGTCACTGACTAAGGATTAATCGGCAGTCAGGCGACTAATCAGATTTAGTCAGCCATTAGTCATTTGATTTTTTTACTATTTTAAATATATAAAGCGTTTTTTATACATAGATTCTTATATATTAACACATTTGTACATTTTCTATATTATCATAACGAAAAAAAGAAGTAATTGACTTTAAATATAACAGTAAGCATATTAGTACAAGTTTGCTTTTTAAAAAAGCAAAAAACTAAAAAAATAAATAAAAAATCTTGATGTAAAAGTCGACCGACTAGTCGGATTAATCGGGTTGACCGACTAATGGTCGACTAGGCCTAGTCAAGTCGGCTACCCCCCCCCCCCCCCAGGGCCGACTAGTCGATTGACTTTTACAAGTTTGTACGGGATGAACGAAAGGAAAAAGATTTCTTGTTAGGTGTAATCCGTTTCACAACTTAAAATGAAAAAAAAACTTGGTTGTTGAACATGGAATTCAGTGGACAAAATTCACTTTTTGAGTTTCAGATTTTTTTAGCATCTTTCCCTGCTCCCAGAGGTATTAAAATTTTGTTATGTTGTTAAGCTGTCTGAACGGGAGCCTTGGCGACTCTGTGTCCTAGAGGTCACGGTGTCTGGTTGTGGAAACAGCCTCTTGCAGGGAAAATGCAGCATAATGCTGTGTAATGGTCCTACACTTCCTCGAACCCCACGTAGAGGGAATTTATATATTGGGATTCCCGTTATGGTACCTGTCTTCCCTGGAAAATGGACATGCCCTTAAAACATTTGAAAAACCTGATCTTTTTGCTCTGCTTCGTATCAGTCAATTTATTGTTGTTCATTTTTTTATGATTTAACTCATCAGACAGCAAATTCACAACTTTATGCTGGCAGACAGCTGCCTATGTCCTCAAATTCGGGGCCTTCGGCAATCTAAACTATATAACTCAGAAACCTTTAGTTGTTTAAATCCCTTAAACAAGCTAGAGAAAGCTTTCTGCATACAAACGGAAACAGTCTCGTTGGCCATTCGTAAATTATTCTTGGCCCTCTTGATACAGTTTTTTCTTGTTCACAATATGTTCCTCAATGGATTCTTGGTAATTTTGCAATAACGTGCATGCAATCTGATATAGTTTACTGCAATTGTTCTTTATCTGTTTCAATCTTGAGCAGATATTGTAATAATTTATCCTATTTTTATTTTGCATATAAGCTCAAACTAAATTCTGAATTTTAGAAATAAAGCTTACTATGGAGAAATTTTTAGGTTTAAGGGACCTTGTCGATTTTCTGCCAGCCTCCCTGGCTATTATCATCAGCTATTTCTCAGCAGAAATTACCCGCGGCATCTGGAAACCGGTTCAAATGAATGGTATCGATTGGCCAAGTCCTGCTGCCTACCTTGTTTCTATTGAATCTGAAATCAAAGATATGCTTGCTTCTGCCTGGTGTCCATGTTCCAAGTTGTTATGCAGGTTAGCTTATCTTTTTTTCTCTCATTATTCTGTCCTTCCTCTTATTGCCTAATTTGCATTTTTTGTGTTCTTTTTTGTTGAATGATTGCAAGCGACATATTGTGTATACGGGATGAGGTTTGGTGGTATCCAGGGTTCAGTTACGGGAAAATTCTGAACTGGGATTGGGAGGAGTTCTCAGTGACATCCAGGTGCACTTCGACAATATGGAAGGGGCTGTAACGCGGTTGTGAATGAGGTGGCGTGGTGTTTTGGTCTGGGCTTGAGGGACCACCATGACTTATAGATTTTAGTTGGTTCTATTTGATAGGTTCAGGAAGTTTTGCAGATAGGTCTTACCAGCCTTTTTGGCCAAATGGAGGTCAAAGGGGTGGGTAGCTTCTTCATGGAGGGACAGTGGTCTAAATATCTTCAGCCTTAATTTTAGGCTTTGAGTCAATTTGACGGAGATGGTGGTTTTGCTTGTCAAACATTCATATCTTCCTACTTGAGTTGACAATAATAGACCATTGCAGTTGATTGATGGTTTGCTTGAAGTCATAATTTGATCCATCTTCGCTGCTGTCCGTGTATAGGTGTTGATAGTGGAATGGACATGGATATCTAGTCTGGAATTGCATAAAAAATATAGTCTTATTGCTAGAAAGCCCCTGCATGATCTCAGGTGCAATACGTGTGCAAGAAATATCAAATTCTTCTGATGTACCTGAATCTCAGGTGGAAGCTGTATAAGTTAGAAGCCGCCTTAAACCCTTCTAGTGGTTTTCTTTAAAACACAAATATACACAACGTATCTCTTGCTTTTGTGGTTAAATTTTTTGTTTAGATTTCCTAGTATTTGTTTATTTCATCTAGGAATGCTCTCCGGATGGATTTTGATACCAAAAAGACCAAGTTCAATTATGTCTTGCATTCTTAATTTCCAAGAAAGGGTTGTGTTCTGCCATCTTCCTTTTCATTATTCTCCTCCTATTTAACAAAACAATGTTGAACTCCAGAAGTTTTATGCTTTTTTAGGACAATCACAACTCTGTTTGTTTTATGTTTGCCTTTTTAATAGAGGTTCCCTAGACCAAATAAGGGATGGGATTGGCAGAGGCTGATATACAATGTATATTTCAGCTGGATCTTTTTAGTCATCGAGTATATTAATTGTAACACTCGAATTTGAAACCGAATCCGACCCGATTTGGATCCATATGGTCTAATAAAAATATCAATCAAAATTAAATAACCTCAATCGATTCATAGATCGTAAATCAAATTCCATTTAGGTGCAATCGACTGAAAATTGATTTCATCGCAATTCGTGTCATCGGAAAAGTCGTGATGCGATCCGAACCGCAAAATAAATTGAAACCGGTGTTGCGGAAGTTAGTATTCAATATTCAGTATTCAGTCGGATGGGTCACTGAATAAATAATATTCAGAATTATTTAATTACGCATTTTTTAATTATTTTAGACATAAATATTATGTCAAATACATATATTCTTATATATATATGGTCATTATTCAACAAAAATCTAAGATAAAAGTACCAATTAACAAGTTACATATATGGAGCTTTAACATTTGTGGTGATACCGAGGTAAATTAGAACCTTTAAAAAATAAAAAAATCACCAACATGTTGCAATAGTCGATCGAATACCTGAATATTTGAGAATATTCAGGTTGAACCAAATATTTACCGAATAACAATATTCTATTCGGTCATGGTATAGAATAAGAATATTCAGACGAATATTCAGTCTATTCGGTTGAATATTACAACAATGACTGAGACCATCACAAATTTCGTTTCGACAAAACCGTACTAATAGTCGACCGTTTGTTGATCGAAGGTCGTTTGACCGGTTTAAATCGTAAAATTTAATCATTAGTCGAAATCATATTTCACCAATTTTTGAATCCAGTTTAGATCAGAAAAAATATGAATATTATACTCATTTTGATCATAACTGAGACGGTTAAAATGAGCCATTATTCGCCCGAATCAGAGATTTAAGGTGATAATGGTGATGACTTTGGTATTTCATGTAAGTTAGAAATAAATATAAAAAAATATAATAAATAAATATAATATGAAAACAATATGTCAATTTTATAAATATAATCATATATTTTTTCTCTTTCTCATAAATTTAACACCTCGCCCTTTAATTCTCAAAAACTTGACACTTGTTTCTCCCCTTTTTCTTCTTATTAATATCACACCCTCCCCTCTTCTTTTCATCATCTATTCTTCTCTTCATCTCCCCACTGAAAAGTCTCGTCTTCTTCTTTTTGCTGCAAATTGCAACAACTGTTGTTGTTATTGCAGTCATTCCAGTAGCAGCTGAAGCTGTTGCCACTGCTGCTCTCTACTGCTATTGATTCTGCTACTGTAGCTGCTTCCCAAGCAGCTGTAGCAGCTACTGCTCCAACCATTACTGTTGTAGCTGCTGCCCCAAGCAGCTATTGTTGCTGTCAAGTCCTACTGTTGCTGCTGCTAACAATAGCAGCATGTGCTGCTGCCATACTTCATTTCTTGGAAATCTAAAAGGTACAACCTTACCCCTATTTTGCTGTCATTTGTGTGATTTGTATACAAATTGATTCCAAATTCAAGCTTCGATTTTTAGCTCCAGATTTCATGTTTATAAGGATGAAAAATTAGGGGGTTTTGCTTGAATTGGATCCTAAATTTAAACCAATTATTAGCTCCTTATTTCATATTTTAAAGATGAATAATTAAGTGTTTTTGCATGAATTTGATCCTAAAATCAGACTAATTATTAGCTCCAGATTTCATATTTATAAGGATGAAAAATTGGAGGGTTTTGCATGAATTGGATCCTAAATTTAGACCAATTATTAGCTCCTGATTTCATGTTTCAAAGATGAAAAGTTAAGGGTTTTTCATTTATTTGATCCTAAAATCAGACTAATTACTAGTTCCAGATTTCATGTTTATAAGGATGAAAATTTGGGGGGGGGGGGTTGCATGAATTAGATCCTAAATTCAGAACAATTATTAGCTCCTGATTTCATATCTTAAAGATGAAAAACTAATGATTTTTGCATGAATTTGATCCTAAAATCAGACTAATTGTTAGCTCCAGATTTCATGTTTATAAGGATGGAAAATTGAAGGTTTTTGCATGAATTGGACCATAAATTCAGACCAATTATTAGCTCCTGATTTCATATCTTAAAGATGAAAAAATACGGATTTTGGCATGAATTTGGTCCTAAAACCAGACTAATTATTAGCTCTAGATTTCATGTTTATAAGGATGAAACATTGCGGGGGTTTCGCATGAATTGGATCATAAATTCAGACCAATTATTAGCTTGTGATTTCATATTTTTAATAATGGAAAATTTGATAGTTTTGCATGAATTTGATCCTAAGACCAAACTAATTATTAGCTCTAGATTTCATGTTTATAAGGATGAAAAATTGGGGGTTTAGCATGAATTTGTTCCTAAATTTAGACCACTTATCTTCTGATCTCATGGTTCTAAAGATGAAAATTTTGGGAATTTTGCATGAAATTGATCCTAAAGTGAGACCACTTAATTGGTTCCTGATCTTATAGTGTTAAAATAAAAAAAAATTGGGGTTTTGCATGAAATCGCTTCTAAAGATCAGACCAACTATTAGAGTTGGAATTTGGCAATTTTCTGGTTGAAATTCGAAGAAATTGCTACTATCATAACACTAATATTCTAAGCATTTCTTTCAAAATTATATGTATGATTCTCTGCTCGAGTTTTGCTGATTTATGTTAAGGAAGATATTCTAAACACCGATTATAGGGTATTGATACCCTTCTCTTTAGAAGCCAATAAATGATCAATTCGTATGGGATTTTATCCAAGAAAAGTATTAATAAAATAATAAGGTTTCAATACTTTTAAAGATTCACATATTCTTAAAGAAATAACTCAAAATGCTTGAATCAATTATGATTTGATAATTTCATGTCATTATTGTGACAAAATCTTTATCAAATGATCCTTTTGTACAATCTAACTATATATTGCTATCCACATTTGATAAGTTATTGACAAAACACTTAGATCTGTAAAGTTGATGACGAAATGGATGTGTAATTAAGTAAATCCATATTTTTTATGAGAATCAACGATGACGATTAATTGTGCCAGTCAGGGTGGCCCTTATATCCGACTGTGCGAGAGTGCGGTGACCCTCAATTGGGTTGGAGTTAGGATGCCTAGATTCTGCAGAGGTAGCCTAGTGCGCGGGTCTAGGATCCTAGACTCTTCTACGTTTTCATCGCGAGCTCGCAATTTTTACGCTTCTCTGGGATCCATGTGTTTTCTTTTTGACTAGTTCCGTTGACCATGTGTTTTGTTAGGGTGCCTAGGTTGGAGGATCCTTAGTTTTTCTCCAAGCTTGTTTCGCTTGTTACCTATACTGGCCATGCAGGACTGGAGTGACTCGGATCGGAGAGTTTCTCCCACCCGTCTCAGGGGCGTAGTTGGAGTTTTCCTAGCTTTCTCCGGGACCGCACTTCCACTGGAAAAGCGAGACGCAAGAGTCTCTTAGGAGGCTTCTTCACCGCTTGAGTTTGGTTACTGTGACGTCAGTAGGTTCTGCCGAGGATAAAGATCAGATCGTGAAAATCTCCATCAATCTACATTTAATAAGATCTATCATCACATCATACACTTGACAATAATGAAAAATGATGTAAATTAGATCTAGATCACCTTTGCCATCATGATCATATAATGAATCAAGGAAATATTTAATTGTTGATAATTAAAATATGGTGAGTGAAAAAAGGAATTTTATACGGAACAACTAGAAAATCAACTTTCCATGAAAGTAGCTTAATTAATTTCAATGTCATTATATATCTACTTGCTTTCTTTTTGTAACCACTTAAATAACAGTTATTTTTATGATTTTGGTTGTACTCAATACTTGTTGACATCCGTTTGTTCCTAACATGGATGTCAGGGAAGGGGCCTGCAACACAATAGATACTTCTCAGGATTCTTAGCTTTTGGTGACCAAACATTTGCTTTGACGGTATACATGACAATCATTGTGTAGATAAATGTATCTATTTCGTTTCTTTTTCTCTCCTATCATATTTCTGAGATACATGTATAAATGATGAAAACTTTCTTATATACATGTTGTACTATATGAATATAAATGCAAATGTTCTGAGGTGGCACGTGTTATGATGTGGTTTGTTAATATATTGTGAATGTCATTCAATCGTGAAATTTTTTCATCATTTTCGTAACTTAGTACGACCGGTCATAAATTAATAATGTGAATGTTGTATAAACGGGTAACCCGGATCCCGGGTCGTTACACTAATCCTCTTGTGTAGTTCATATAAATCTATGTAAATTGAAGGAAGGTTTTGATGCTAATGGAGAGGCGACAAGATGAATGAGAGAGGGAGAGATGGTGATGGGGAGGGAGAAGGGGAAGATTGTGGACAAGGAGGGGATGGTGTGGGTTGTTGAGAGGAGTATGAGGTCGTGGGGGCCTAGTGTGCATGCTATAGGTAGCGAGATGCGTTGGGGAGGCTCGGGGACCTCTCAATAGGTTGGCAGTTCTCGACAGCAGGAGCATTCTCGCAGGGGTCAGCAGTGGCCACATAAGGTTTTCAGGAGGGGGAGTGACAGTCTTCGAATGTGCTCAGGAAACGTTATGCTATGATGGAGCGGCATAAATGGTATTTTCCATTTGGCGATGACGCCAAGGCTTTAAGTTTCGAAGTAATATTATTGTCATAATCATCGCATGTTGATATATAGTAGCAGATGTTTCTCAAAGCCATAATTGGATTATTAACTTTAAGCATAAGGCATGATATTCACCTCTTCAACAAGTGTGGGGTGCCCATGCAATAACAGAACAATATTCATATAAAAATTGGAATTTAATTTTTGGAGTTCGTATTTAACTAGTTTAGTTTGTATTTAGATTCAATTTCAGAACTAAAGAAGTTTTTTTACACAATATAAACTTCTCTAAAAATTTCTGTGCATTAGCAGAAAAAATGGTGAAAATTCATTGATATTGACGAATATCAATGAAAGCAAAGACTAGATTCCCATATTTTTGTCATTTCGACAATAATGACACGTAATTTTGGTGAAATTTCGCCCAAATATTTGAAAAAGAAATAAGATAGCATTTCGATTTCGTTAAAACAGAAATTTCGACTAAATTCGGACACATTTCACCGTAATTTGAGGCTGTGGATGACACTTCGTGAAGGATTGCAAAGGGGAGCTGTTGTGCTTTGGATGTAGTGCAGTGTGCCACATGGTGGGCTAAAATGCACGATGAAGTGCGTTCGAAAAAGGAAGGCATGCGAGGAGATGGTATTCTGATTGGTGAGGGTTGTAAGGCAGCGGTGAAGGAGACCTTATCATGGCCGTACCTTGTTTTTTTTGTTTACCTCATATTTCATTTCCACCACCTCTATGTTGAGTACCTCGGATCTTGACTCTGAAGTATATTTACCTCACGCTCCTGAGGTCAGCAATATGTGACATGGATTGTCTATAGTCGTCGTAATGTATCCCAACAGTTCTGCTCTTATGCTTGTGCCATCATCCAGCGCACCTAAGGTTCTTCTAGGTTGCAACTTTTCTATTGACGGTACTATATTTGTTTCTGTGGGTGATAATGCATATACAAAGGCTCATGGGGATGGTATGCTTAATACATAGATCTTAATGATCTCATTGACTTGAGCAAAGACGAGCATACATGCAAAATACATCCTGTTTCCTGTCATGTCTCCATAGATCACCATGTAGAGAGTTTATCTTAGTTTTCTCTACTATTGTGAATATGTGATTCCCTTGACTTATTTGGAAGACCTTCGGTATGACAAAATGTAGGTAACTATGCATGAACAAATGCGTGCCCTACAATCTAGAGGCATCTGAATCCTTGTTACACATTTGAAAGATGCAACGGCCATCGGTTGCAGATGACCTTCATGATCAATCATCCTTAAAAGGAGGGTGGAAGGCCACAATGTGAGACTGGTGGAAAAAACATATACTCAAACCTATGGTGCCAACTACTATGACACGTTCTTTCTTATTGTAACACTTGCTACCATGCAAGTTTTCTTTGTTAAAGTCTGCAAGATCTTGCAACTTTTCCAATCTGGAGGAAGATTGCCTTTCTTTATGGTGACTTGCAAAAAGAATTTAATATGTGGCAGCCGCTTGGTACAATGTAGGGGAGATCAATGAGTTTACGGACTATTTAAGGCCATATAGGGCTTAAAACTGAGCTCGAGATCTTGGTTTCATAAGGTCTCAGATATGATATGTCATGAGGATTTGTTTGCTCTTCCTTGAACTATCAGCTCTTCGTCTGATGGTATCTTTATGACCAATGCCTTCTTTGTACTATTAATCAATGTGGATGCAGATAAATTTGTGCATAAGGCATGATATCTGCATTGTACTATTAATGAATGTGGATGGAATCAATGTTACGTGTGATAACCTTCATGGTATCTTTATGACCAATGCCTTCTTTGGAAAGCATTCTGTTAAGAAGGATCTTGGTGAGTTGCATTGTAGATTTCACCAGGAATTATAGAGGTTTTTTATGTTCCAACAAAAATTTGTAATAGACCTACATATGACAAGATTGTTGTGATGTTGTGAAATGCTTGTTCCTATAGGTGTCAATGTTCGATTCTATTACGACGACCGAGAAGCATGCATTATTCTATTATAGAAGGGTCTAATTGTTATAGTTGGATATTAGGTGACTAATCAAAAACTAAACAAAAATATCCAATGAATGTCATGCAATCAAGTTTTATTTATTTTACTTGGGTAAGTCTCAAGATCGAACTCAGATAGCAAAGTAGTGGGCTAAATAAATCATCAAGACAATAAAGCACTCATGGCAATGATGCCATCTGATAACTAGGATCTGATCGTATTTGAAAAGAGATGCATGTCGTGTATAGTACTCGTTAGATACCAATCGGCAAAAGATATAACAATTATTTTTAAACCTAGTTGGTAAGTTCAGGGCCGAACTCAGGAAGGCAAGCCGCTCTTGAGTGTAATGATCTAAATGTGTGTCTAAGTTAAGTCACAAAGTCAAATGTGTGTGTACTAAGTGTATAATTGCCTTCCTTTCATTGTGTTTTTGTTATATTCGATTTTTAAGTTTTTTAAAAAGTTTTAAGTTTTTTATTTTGAATTAATTTTTTGGAGTTTTTAATCATATAATAAAATAAAAAGAAAGGAAAATGCTTGCTTAATAATTTTAAAAAGGATTTGATTATATATGATATATGTTTTTATGATTTCTAATATTGCAAATATTTAATGAATTTTAAGGATATAAAAGAAATAGGTTTTGCATATATATATAAGGAAAATATAGGTAAAAATAGGTTCTACTATTTAATAAGTAATAAAAATAAACTTAAACAATAACAACAAAGCCTTTTCCCACAATTAAGTAGGGTCGGCTACATGGATTCTTTGCCTCCATTCAGATCTATCTTGGATCAATCTCGGGCTTATATCAAAAAACTAAGATCCCTTCGTATAGTCTACTTCCAACACTTCTTGGATCGTCCTTGCCCTCTCTTAGCCGACTCAATATCCCAAAACTTGCATCTCCTAACTGGTGCATCGGTTGACCTTCTTTGCAAATGACCAAACTATCTTAAGCGGTTTTCTCGCATCTTATCCTCAGTTGGAGCTACACCAACTTTCTTTCTGATTGCATCATTCTGAATCCGATCGTTGTGTATGTGTCCACACATCCACCTTAGCATTTTCATTTCTGCTATATCCATTCTCTGCACATGTCTATGGTTCACAGGCCAACATTCAGATCCATAGAGCATAGCATGTCTCACGACTTCTTTGTAAAACTTTCCTTTGATTTTTAAATGAATTTTCTTATCACAGAGAATAGCAGAGGCTCCTCTCCACTTTAATCAACCTGCATTTATTCTATTATAACATCTCCATCAATTTCCCCATCATGTTGCAGAATAGATCCCAGGAATCTAAAAGAATCCCTCTTCCGAATGTTATCATCACCAATCTTCACCTTGATTCCTTCATCATTGCTTACATCAAAGGTGCACTCAATATATTCAGTCTTAGGCCTGCTTATACGAAATCCTTTGGTCTTCAATGCATGCCTCCAAACCTCAAGCTTCTCATTTACTCCATCTTTAGTCTCATCAATCAACACAATATCATCAGTAAATAACATACACTACGGTATCTCATCCTGAATATGACTTGTCAACTCATCCATAATCAAAGTAAAAAGGAATGGACTCAAAGTTGAACCTTGATGTAAACCAATGTTGATGTCAAAATAGCTAGTCTTCCCAGTCTGGATCCTTACATAAGATAACATCCTATCATGCATATCCTTTATGAGGTTAATGTATAGGACATGTACTTGTCTCTTCTCCAAAACTCTCCATAATATCTCTCATGAGACATAATCATAAGCCTTCTCCAAATCAATATATCATACACAATATCTCAGTAATTCGAACAATTTTGAATGTCTCCTTTGTTCTTATAAAGAGGCACCACGATACTCTTCCAATCTTCAGGTATTTTCTTGCTTCGCCAAATAACATTGAATATATTCGTAAGCCAAGTCAAAACACGATCACCTAAAACTCCCCATACTTCTACAGGGATGTCATTCGGTCCTACACCATTCCCATGCCTCATAACCTTCAAAGCCTCCTCTACTTCCTTTCTTTGTATCCATCTATAGCTTGCGCGATTCAAGTAACTTTCACTACTAGTTAAATCACCCAAAGTGATCTCTCTATTTTCTTCCCCAACGAAAATTTTATGGAAATACTGCTCTCATCTAGTCTCTATATCCTTTTGAGTAACAAGCACGTGACCTTCCTCATCCTTGATGCATCTCACTTGAGAAAGTCTTTGGTCTTTCTTTCTCTTGCTTTGGCCAACCTGAATATATCATTCTGGCCCTCCTTTGAGTCGAGATTTTTGTACAAAACTTCATAAGTTTTTGACTTAGCTTCACTTACAGTCTTCTTTGCTTCCTTCTTCGCTATTTTGTAGTCTGTGACAGTTTCCTCTGTTCTATCCTTAGACATAGCTTTAAAGCATGCCCTTTTAATTTTTAGCTTCTCTTGCATCCCTTCACTCCACCACCAAGCCTCCTTTTGACATGGAGCTCCTCCCTTTGACTCACCTAACAACTCTTTGGCTACCTTTCGGATACAAGATGCTACCGCCTCCCACATCTCATTTGCACTTCCGCTACAATCCCAAGATGAGTCTTCTAAAACCTTCTCACTGAAGCTCGATTGCTTCAATTGAAGATTCCACCATCTAGTTCTAGTGATTTTGGGAACCCTCTTTTTCTTACCAGCCTTTTTATTTGCACATCCATGACTAACAAGCGATGTGTGATCAAACTTTCTCTTGGGATTACTTTGCAATCTATACAACACAACCGATCTCTTCTCCTCAACACAAGGTAATCTATCTGTGTTCTAGTTGGGCCACTCTTATAAGTAATTAAATGCTCCTCCCTCTTCTTAAAGAGAGTATTTTCTATGAACAAATCATATGTTGTTACGAATTCGAGAATGACCTTTCCCTCTTCATTTCTATCCCCGAAACCATACCCTCCATGAATACTAGCATACCCCGAAGCATCCTTTCCCACATGTCCATTAAGATCTCCACCTATGTAAATCACCTCTCTTTGTGGGATTCCTCGTAAAATCTTATCCAGATCCTCCCAAAAAGCTTGTTTAGTCATTTCATCTAAACCAATTTGAGGTGCATAAACTGAGATGATATTCATAATTTCTTCTTCAAGCACCAATTTTAGCAAAATAATTCGATCCCTGAATCTGTGTACCTCAACCACACAATCCTTCAAATCCTTATGAACAACCACTCCTGCACCGTTTCTGCCATTATCTTTACCAGAATACCAAAGTTTAAAGCATGTCTTCTCAATCTCCCTTGCTTTCTCTCCAACCCATTTAGTCTCTTGAAGACATAGTATATGAATCTTCCTTATTTTCATTGTATCCACTATCTACATAAATTTTCCAGTTAAAGTGTCAATATTCCAACTACAAATCTGCAACTTCCTTTGCAACCTCTTTTGGACTAACTTCTTTACTTGGACGCGTTCATCATGCGAGAACCCTTGCAAAATTTGGACTGCATCCGAGAGGTGATGCATCGGAACTAGCTTATTTACTTGCATGGGTTCCTCACGCGATAACCCTTGCAAATTTTGAAGGGATTTTTACCCAGCAGACCCTGTAAATGTTTTAAAATGCCTTTACGACCTTTTGCACAACGTAATTACACCATCGTCCCTGTAAATTACCCAAACAACCCTCACGGGCTTAAAACATATTACTCGGAGGGTTCATGGGGTAAGAGTTGGCAAGTTTACAGGGTCGATGGGGGAATTGTCGGGTAAAAATCCCAATTTTGAACTACATCCAGGCTGCGATGTAGTGACCCTTGCCGATTTTTCATTACATTCGGACGATGCAATGCGTCGCAACTAGGGAACGCCCCTACAAAATCTAAATGATTGCTTAAATCCATGTTGAAAAGATCTGACTGTCATGAGGCAACTTCCTAAATAGTATTTTAAAAAAAATACTATTTAGGAAGTTGTCTCCGACTATTTTACGCCGGCTGTCGGATACCTAACGCAACCCTCCTCATTTACCCGGGCTTGGGACCGGCCATTGCTGAGTTATAAAATAAACTTAAGATATATATAAAATATTTTTGAGGTTTTTAATGGTTTATATTTTCACGATTTTTGAAAAAAGAAAATACTCTAAAATAAAAGAAACAAAAATAAGATTTTAAAAATACAAATAAGGGAAAATCAAGGGTTTTTTTAAAATAGGAATTAGTGTCACAAAGTCCCCTTAAAATATCTATACCATATTTCTTAAATTATATAGTGTACAATTTTTGAAAATATGTGAATTTTTAGTGATTTTGTGGGTTTTGTGATGTTTTTTAGGATTTTTATAGATAGAAGCAATACAAAATAAATCCAAAACTACTGTAAGTGTTCCTAAATGAGACTAATCTTCCCTGATTTTTTTTGTATTTTTAGAGATAAGGGCAATTAACTAAAAATCAAATACCACATAATCAACAGACTGGAGTTTATCAATTTTTAAAAATAACATGGCAACTCCAATAATTCCACAAAAATAAGAAAGGTAGAGCAATCAAAGGCCTGTCACAGATATTTTAGAGTTGTAAGAAGTTGCAAAATGAATTAAATTCACAACAAGCTTAATTTCCGGTATTTACAACAAACTCAATGCCGACAGTTTCCTTTCAACTTTGTGCAAAATGTGTCCAATAAGAAATCCAAAATTCAATTCGTGTGATTTTATAGAGAACAAACAAAACCAACAAGTCCCTTAAATTTCAAAGTTCGTATGTGACCCATTTTGACTCCAAATTGCTTGCACAATAGCTTAAAATGTAGATAAGCTTTGCATAGCAATCGAAATCAACCAAAAAGGTGCATGGATCAAAACAATACAAGCTCTAGAACACAAGGGTGTTTTTGCAAAATGTTTGATAAACATAAAACTTTGAAAACAAAGTGAAGGGGCTTATCTGCAAATTTCAGGACCAAGAGGGGCTTCTTGGGAAAACTTCAAGTCACGTATGTGCACGTGACTCCTTCTAGTGGGTCTAGGGCTGTTAATCGAACCGAACTGTAACGAACACACCTATGTTCGAGTTTGGTTTGATAAGAAAGTTCGAGTTCGATTCGATAAATGTTCGATAGGATATGTCCGAGTTCGAGTTCGTTTAGAAAACGAACGTCCGGTTCGATAATAGGTCGTTAGTGATTTAATTTAAGGGATTTTTACACCCATAACTCTGAGTAATTCCATAACTACATTCATAACCCTGCGTAATCGCGAATTACATCCATGACCCTGAATAGTACTTAACTCTTACGTTCGTAACCCTGTGTTAACTTCCACCCATTTTTCCATTAACTATGATGGTATCCGTTAAGTATTTTACATTTTACACCCTTTAAGTTCCTCTTTATTTACGAATAGTCCCTCCCCTTCCTCCTCCAACCTCTTCCTCCTCCGGCCAGGAAACCCCCCTCCCGCCGTCGCCATCCTCCCACCAAAAGCCCAACCCCAGGCAACCCCCCCCCACTCTCACCTCCTCCAGGAAGGCAAACCCCCCCACCCCCACCCGTCGCCGTCCTCCCTCCCCATCGTCGAAGCCCGAAGCCCCCCTACTCCTGCCGCTGCAAGCTCCCCCGTCGAAGCCTGAACCCGCATGCACCCCTCTATCCCTGCTGCTGCAAGCTCCCCCCGTCTAAGCATGAACCAGCCTGCAGGCCCCCTACCCTTGCAAGTTCCCCCCTCGAAGGCCGAACCCACCAGTAGCGCCCCAACCCCCGCAAGCTTCTCCCAACGACCCCCTACCCTTGTCGCCTCCCTCGTCAAAGCCCCAATCCCCTGCCGCCTCCCTCGTCAAAGCCCCCCTCCCCTGCTGGCTCCCTCGTCAAAGCCCCCTCCGCCACCCTACCCTTGTCGCCTCCCTCGTCAAAGCCCTACCCCCCCCCCCCCCATCGTCGAGGTTCCTGCATACTTCCTGCAGAGAGGTACGAAAAACTTTTGTTATGTTTGTGGCGATGGATTCGATCATGTAAAGGCGTGCATGAGACTGAGGGCTGCTTGCGGAGGAAGAAGGGGAGTGGGTCGGCAGTGCTGGAGGAGGAAGGAGAGGTGGAGGATTTTTTTTCCTTTTTAGTTTTGATTAATTTTAGTGGTTGGATTGATACTAGGTTAGATTAACTCGATGGTGTGATTGGGGTTAACAGTTGAAACTAACAGAAGGTTATGGGTGTGAGACGGAGTAATTATTCAGAATTTCTCATGTAATTCGTGATTATGCAGGGTTATGAATGTAATTAGAGAATTACTCAGGGTTATGGGTGTAAAAATCCCTTAATTTAAATAAAACTGTTTAAATGAACAAGTATGAAACTGGAGTTCGATAATAAGGTTCGATAAGCAGTAAAAATTAGAAAATCTGGAGAAGATGCTCTCGAGAATGCAAAGCGTATGGAGGGCCCTGTCGAAAGTACCCGATAGAGACGAGGATCCTGCCTTTGCTATTGGCTTCGACAGGTTCTTATAGAGATACAAAGGCCAGTAAATACCACAATTCCTTTAAGCACAAAATTTATCATATGTATAAATACACAGTAAAACATACACATACACACACATATACATATATCGAGCTCGAACTTTTATCGAACAAACATATGCTATGTTCATGTTTAGTTCATTAAACTATCGAACTAAAAATGGAAGTTCATGTTCAATTCGTTTATAAACGGATATACATTTTTCAAACTATTATCGAACGAACTCTAATCGAATGCAAACATGTTTAGTTCAATTAGCAGCCTTAGATGGGTCCATAGTGTGGATTACTCTGCGGGCACATGAATCAAGATTGGATGGAAAAATGGCATGGACGGTGTCGATCAGTTAATCGTTTTCCAATCTAAGGGTTGTTGCAGTGTCTTCAACCAATGATGATGATGAAGAAATCGACTCAATCCACAAGCATTTGTGTGTCAAACACTCTTTTTCTTTGATTCGTTCAGCACGACACCCATCCTCTTTCACACTTTTAGCAACAACGTTGCTGTAAATCAAGATATCGTGTTTGGCTTCTCCGGTGAGATGGGACTTGTTCCTCTGTCATGACAGTTCTTCCTCGGGATTGAGGTTCAGCCGGACCTCCCTCTCTGTCCGTTGAGAAGATTTGGTTGAGGCCGCTACAAAGGGGATGTGCGGGTGTGAAGGGAGGAGGTGTCCCTCTCTTTTTTCTCCAAGTGCAGCGACATGTACGTACGCGTGGGTGTGGAGGGCAGAAAGGCGCTCGTCTATGTTAGCAAGCCTTCGGTGGTTGATTCATGTTGGGTCAAGCTGCTTCAGCAAGAAACCTGCAAATGAATGGCAATGGTTTGAAGCTTGTATGGCCTCGACCGAGTGGTTATTGACGATTAGCATAGAAATAAAGGGAATTGGAGAGGAGCATGTGGTGACATTGCTTTAGTTGGTGAGTGGAAGGAGTTGATGTGTGCAGTGGATTACGGACGGTAGAAGGTAGAAATGGAAGAACAAGAATGAGGCAAGTATGTGGTGCTGGCAGTATTAGGCGTTGATGGGTTTACTATGAGGTTGATGGGTTTCTCAGCAAGAACACAGAGGAGTTGAGGCCGGGAAGACGATGGTTACAGAGCAAAGAACAACAAGAAGAAGATAAAAAGATGGGGAGAGCACTAAGGAGGAAGAACACAGTGAAATTAGGGGAATAAAAATGGAATACGAGCAAGTAACAAAAAAGATGGTGACAAAGATTACCTGGGGATGAAACGACGTTCGCTAGAGGAAGAGTGTTGTTCCTTGATGTAGCAACAGGTTGTCTCCTTAGTGGCTCTGACAGAGGGTCACAAAGCTTACGTAAAGCTCCAAGAGATCTGCAACCAGAGAGAATGTCCCTGCTTGGATCACGGCAAGAGCACTTGGTCTTATCATCGTCACACAACTTGGAAAGAACGACGAGGTTGTCACTCTCGTCGAGCTTTAGAGGCTGGAGAAGACGAAACTAATGACGGATTTATTGGGATGTTAAATGCCAACAAAGGAAGGTGATGGTTGTGAGAGGTTGACCGGTAGCGAGAAGACTGGAGATGATGTGGTGTTCGGACTATGGTGTCGGTGATTGGTTTAGTTGGGCATACAACAGACAGAAGGAGAAGGGAACATGATATGACATGAACATGGATGAAACAAAATAAGGGAAGAAGCTGAAATCGGAGATACGGTCACTTGGTTATTTTGCTCTGATGAGCAATGATTATCGCGTTGATTGGTCAGCGATGAACCGAGAAGCATCAACAATCGTCATAGGGGATGCTATGATGGATCTCAGCTCAACGGATTACACCAACACTCAAGGAAATGGCGAGCGAGAGAAAGGTGAACCTAAAAGAAAGAATATATATGGGGGGTTCCAAGATTTGGGGGTGATGGGGAACAACTCCTGGGGATGGCAGACAATAAGGAGGGTGGTTGCAACGTAAGGGAGGTGTGGGGGCAGTAGAGGTGACGTAGAAAGGTGGGTTGTTTGACGGCATGTGGGAGAGGATAATGTTAACTCGAGGTCAACGATACGGGATGAGACGAACATAGGTGAACCAATAGAAGAGTGGGTTTGGAGAGGGTTGACCGGGGGCAACCCCGACCTGATGAGCTGGATAAGTAGGGAAAGAATGGTAAGTGGGGGAAGGCATGTGGTTAGTTGACCAAGTGCTCGGCCAACCACGTGGCATAACCAAAAAAGAGAAAAACAAAGGGAAACTAAAATAAAATAAATAAAGACCAAACTTTTAAAAAGTGATCAACACAAAAGTTGTAGATCTTAATGAGATCTACAACTTCTACGAAGGACCCAAGAGCTAATAATGTAATTTACATTATACTTATGGTTTTGTATTTTTTCTTGATTTTCCTTAACATTATCTACATATTATATTTTAATATATTAATACTATAATATTCGTATTCATGTATTTTTTATTTTTAAAAATTATTGAAAATACACATCGAATATAAAAAGATGGTATATGTAGGTGAATTTAGTGGATATTTTTGATCGCTTTTTACGACTTTTTTGAGATTTTGAGTTTTTTAATTTTTGTAGTTGGTTATATTACAAAAACAAAGGAATAAAAACAAAAATAAAGAAAATAAAAAAAATAAAGGAGATTTTACACATGAAATAACAAGGTTTTGAATGTACAAATGTACTACATACAATACATCTCCAAAATCATAATTTTACAAATGAACTCTGATTTCTTTAAAATTAATCTTGTTTTGAAGAGAATTTAACGAATATCGAAAAAAAATTCATGCTCATCATATTTTGTGTGGGTGAGATATTCAACTTTATTGCTTTTCAAAGTTCAAATTAGGGTTTATTCCACAATTGTACAAGTTAGTATTTTTAGGATTTTTCATAAATTAATGTTAGTTTTATGTACACAATGAAAGTGGTTTTCTATTAATCGAAGTTAATGTAATGAAAGTGGTTTCACGTTAATAAAAGATTGCATGAATTTATTAAAAATAGGTTAAGATTGTACCATATAGATATATGTACATATGTACACATGAAATAATATTTTTTTATTTTCTTGGTTTTATAAATTTTATTTGTCAACTCAGACATGTTGACCGAGTCATTGGGTTAGGTGAAAGGCTTGAGCTTGCAGCCTGTGAATTTCTAATTTTTTTGGCCAGTCTGTACAAGTATATCCTTTTCCGTTTTGTGAGTTTTTTTTTGAATTTTTGTATGATTTTATGCTAATTATGCAATATTAACAATGCACATGCAAATGATACAAATATAGAATTAAATGCAAATGCAAGTGTTTTTGCTCGATTTGGAACTCAATTTATGGCTTTTAGGAAGATGAATACGACATTCATCTTTCTCTAGTTTAGAATTTTTATGAGATGAAATGTGAATGCAAATGAGATGCAAAATGAATGCAAAATGTGAATGTGATGCAATGTGTATTATGAAGAAGAGAAGGAATCATGAGGGCTAGGTTATGTGATTCAACTCCTTTTTTATCATTTAATGCGATTTTATTGGTGTTTTTGCTTAGGAATTTAGACAAATTTTAATATTAAGTTAATGAATCGGACATTCATCGATATCATAGAGGGGTCAATACTAGACAATATAGATGGCTTACTAGGAAGCTACTCTATGGGATATCACTCTCCCTAACATATCCCTCACAGTAATATGAACATGTCAGTTCTTGAAGGAGCTTAAAGAGCACTAGGATGGTGCAATGATGGTAAAATAGATATCTCAAGGTTATACCAAGAAGGGGGCACTCCTCTATATGAAGTCCATTAACATCATAACTTATATATATATAGGGTAAAATGTGTATGCCCCCTAGGGGGAGCTAACTTAGCTCCCCCCGCCCCATTTTTCGCGTGTTTTTTTATTTTTATAAAAATAAAAATTAATGTAAATTCATTATTATATCCATATATTATGTCATTCAAATTTCATGCAAAACAGAGACTCGTACGACCTCCATCCAGATGAGGTCGATTTAAAAAATCATGAGATCGTTAAAAAATGATTGTCTGGATGGAGGTCGTAGGAGTCTCTGTTTCACACGAAATTTGAATGACATAATATAGGGATATATGGTTGAATATTCACGGAAAAAATTTTCAAAAAAATAAAAAAATGAAGAAAATAGGGAGGGGGGAGCTAAGTTAGCTCCCCCTAGGGGGCAGCCACATTTTCCTCATATGTATATATATATAGATATATATATATATATGTTGCGTATACGTGGCATCCTAAACAGGCGAAGCCTTCTCCCTCTACAAGTAGGGTTGGCTACATGGATTCTTGCTCAAATCCATGGTGAAAGATCGACTACCTAACGCAATCCCCACGACAGGGATTTGAACCCTGATCTTTTGGGTGGTAGGCACACTGCACTACCACCAGACCATTTAAGTGGGTGTATACGGGGCATCCTAATGATAGAAAATCCACCACATTTTCATTGGAGTGAATCGAGTTACATTTCAATCAAAAAACATATTTTTCGATTTAGATCGAGTGTGGAGTTAAAATATGGAGCTATGATTCAAGCTATTGTTGAGGTCATGTGGGTCAAATCAATTATGAGCAACCTTGTATAGGTGCCTCTCCTGATGCAATTGAGATTCGACAATCACACAACATTGCTTATATCCAATAAACCAATTCCTCCCTGTGAGCAAGCCCCCAAGCCAACACTAAAAAAGAAATGGGTGCCATAGTGGTCAACCTCAATAAAAAGATCCCTTATCAAGCAAGAAAGAAGGCATGCGAGTTCCGTGCCTATGTCCCGAACGAGAGCAAGACGTCGCCGTGCTTCTCATGAGAGAACCAAGCACATAAAGGTTTGTAGCTACCTATCATTTGTCTTTTTTAAAGCAGGCTCCGTATATTTTCATCAAGCCACTTCCTTGAGTTGCGTCTAAAGATGTAGTTCTAAGGTGAGCATGATGGATCTTTGTGCAATAGCTTGAGGGAGCGTATTAAGAGTTTTGTGAAGCCTCGTTTTGTTGCTTTTGTGTTTTTTATGTTCTCTTTCAGCCATCCCTATAAAAGAGACGATAGGACCTTTACTCCCATTAAGAAGCTGCACATTTTTTCTACAATAATAACTATTCATATTAGTAATATGAAGCTTGAATATTTCTTTATTCGAAAGCGTCGCTTATTAATATTATGCAATGTGTATTTACTAATGTCGTTGAATATGACATATCTTTATCAGAGTAAATTTTGGCCACTCACCTTTTGGAGATGTTGACATATTTTACTGTGCTTTTGAGTAATGCTCAAAAAGATTGTTAGTTTCATCTATGCTAAATTGTTTACCAAATTAGCACTTCTTCAGGATTTCGTTATCATGCCTTGAGCACTGCCATTTACTGTTAAACATACAAGATTTAATGGTAAGGATAATCCTCGAGCTCGAGGCTGGAGCAAAAGGCACTTCTGCTACGGAGCTATCCTCCGTTCTTCGTTCAGATAAAGCCACAGAAATGGGGTTCTCATGCGATTGTTGCAGTGGATGAGCTTCTGTTCAAGGGCTATATTCCAGCCGACATGGCCAGACCACAACCAAGCCAGTGGGTGATGCTCAGATGGTGGCAGAAAACAAAGATGTCGGTGGCTGTTTGGTTAAGAGAAGTTGTAGCGAGGCTTTGGCTCCAGTTTCAGTGCTGATAAAGGGAAGATAGTGCTTTGTGTGGCAAAGCATTGATGGGGCTCCCACTCAGTTGAGCACGGGGGTTGTGGCGCGATGCTTTGCTCCTGGTGATTGATGGAATGGCTACAAAGGATCAGTGAGGATTTAACCGGAGCCCAAGGGTCGATTTAATCCTGCAACAGCTACTGGGATTTTGACTCTAGCCAAGTTTCGTTCTCTTGAGTACATGTAGGTGGTAGGGCAAACTAAAAGCGAGAGGGAGTTGGATGTGGGACTTGTCGGGCGGAGAAGGTGAGCCTAATGGGTTTCAGATATATGCAAGACCTGGAGATAGAGGGAGGCGATGTCCGTCTGGAGGAGGAGTTGAGAGTCGTGATGGTATTTTTTTGATTGCATGAACGAAAAAGGAATCGTGGGAAGAAGAGGAAGTGGAACAATTAGAATAAGAAGAGAAGAGTGAAGAATAAGAAAGGGAAAAAGGAAGAGCTGAAGCGGAAGGAGGTTTACTTGGACTGCTGGCGGTGATCAGATCAGCCTGGTGATGAGCTTTGGTGTGAGCTCGGGTTCTCGCTCAAAACCTTGACTAAAGGTTGAGTTGTCTGGATTGCGTCAGAGAGAAGGAATAGGTTGTTGTCTCCTAGATAGGATGAGCCTATCATCGGGATTTTTTCAGAGGTTGGTGTCCCTGCTTATGATGGTGGATGCAGTTGCTGGAGGAGGAATGTATTTTATGTCAAGGAGGGATGCAGTCGATTGGGATAGCATGGTGTTGGTTTGATGGGGAACATGGGTTGGAGTAGATGGCAAGGTTCGTTGGACTCCACTGGAGATTGGGCGATAAGTTCGTGCGTCAAGTGGGTATCGCCGTCTCGAGTATGAGGGTGATTAGGAGATGAGAGAAAGAACATGGGGGGGGGGGGACAAAGGGTAGCAGTTGACTAGAAGAGTGTTGACTCAATAGAGAGAAATAAAAGAAAAATCAAAAGGGAATAACTAACGAACTCAAATAAAAAATGTTACAAAATCGGAAGCGGAAGCGGAAACGATAAACAGAACATAAGAAGAAGAAACATCAACATGAGAACACCATGATTTTACGTGGAACCCTACTCCGTGAGGAGCGGGATGAAACCACGGGAGAAGCCCTCCAATAGGGCGTGTTTGTCTATTGACTTTCTCAATGGATACAGGAGGTCTGGGGCTCCTTATATAGCCTCTCCAGAGCCTCCAAGTCCCACCGTTGGACGATGTGGGACTAAACACTGGATGGGGTAAATGGATCTCCTCCAGGATCCATTTACCCTGCTACAACTCAATAGGCGCTTACAACTTATGCTCCAACACTCCCCCTCAAGCTGGAGCATGCAATGCTCAGCTTGGACAAACAGACAGAAACTCAACTCAACACTACAAGACACTACGGACAATATCAACCCAACGCGCACATTGCTGCAGTCGAGGACATTGCTTCTCATGCCGTGCAGGTGAGGAGGACGAACGGGCTGGAGTGTGAGTCAACTAAAGACTCGTAACCTGACCATCGAGTCTGAACTTACGCCTGAAGTCTCCTCATCGCAGAACTGGGTCTCTCCCATCTGGCTCAGAGAATGGTGCACTGCTCTGGTGTACCTATGATACCACATGAAAACCCTTGCCCTCATTGGCATAAGGAATGGTCCTCTGCTCTGGAGTCCCTATGGCTCACATGAAAACTCTGGCCGAACAACAAGAAGAATGATGGGGACCACGAACAAATGATGGCAACATATGCTCATCTGAAAATGACCGCAAACTCGTGCGTGTTTGAAACTGGACTCGGAATCAATCGTCGAGTCTGAACAACTGCGCGTCAAACTGGGACTCGGAATCTGAACGTCGAGTCTGGAATTGCGCATGGAAAATCTTCATCTGAAAACCGTAGAGTCTGAAAATCGGTTGGTCTGGAGAATCTGCAATCTGGAACATCTGAATAGACCTGTGACTCTACATAAATACTCCCCCTTTCTCCCATACTTGTCGGAAAATGAACGTCGACTAAGTTGGGAGAAGACAAGATAGAATGGGGAGAAGATAAACATTCAAAACTTTCTTGCGGCTTTTTTTAATAATTTTTTTAAGCCGTCATATTAAATTTTTTTTTAACCCATTCCATTTTTTTTACGGCTTTTGCATAAATCTTTTTTTTAATTGCGTGCGGCTCCTTTTTTTTAATGCACGCGCCTTTTCTCTTCTTCTTTTTTTTTCTTTATTATTTTTTAAACAAACCACGGCCCATCAGAGGGCATACAATAGCATCCCCCTTTTTTTTCCTTTGCAATCACTCTCGGCCCTTTTGGGCCTAAATATTCCCCCTTTTTATTTTTAAGCCCATTATTTGGGCTTTCAATATTTTTTTTTAAATAAAACGTGCCCCCACCCCTGTTTAGGGTTCCCGTATTAAACGAAAGTGCCCCCTTTAGGCAAGAGAATCTCCCCCGATAGGAGCCCTTCTTTACATGGCGGCGCCTGGAGAACGAGGGCCTGCGCTGGGAGCCCGCGCAGGAGAACGAGGCTGCAGCCCGGGCGATCTGGAGGAGCACCACGCGTTAGGTTGCTTCGTGAAGGAGAAGGCCTCCGCCTGGAGGGGTACCGCGGCCTGGGGTCACCGTTGTTCGGGCTAGATCACCGCTGTCGGGACGCGAGGATCACAGTTGCGGCCTGGGGTCGCCGCTGCGGTATGGGTCGCCGCTGCGGCTGGGATCACTGTTGCGGCCAGATCACCGCTGCGGCCTGGGGCTTTCATGCGGGCTTCTGGAGTGTGCCCTGGAGATCGGTGCCTCCCGCTAGGAGGTCTGGTTCGCGGGAGCAGCACGCACAGGACCGCGCGCCAGGATGACGTGTAGGGAAAGCTCGCCATTGGAGCTCGCCATCAGAGTTCGTCTGGAGGTGCACAAAGGGTGCCTGGATCCGCTAGGGCTCGCCACCAGGGCGAGGGAATTGGAGTGGGCTGCCTGGACGTCACCACCTGCGTCAGAGTGCCGTAGGGACCGGAGATCTGCAGAATCTGAAGTAGGGTTCAGGAAACCCCAGAAGCTTGGAATTTTTCCTCGAGATCGTCAGATCAGAACATGGCAAGATCTCAGAAGAAAAATAATACTCTATAATAACTTACAAGAACAACTCACTAAAAAATCGAATCTCGATTAAATAACCAACATAAAATCTCCGAGAATCGGACCCGCTCTGATACCATGTTACAAAATCGGAAGCGGAAGCGGAAACGATAAACAGAACATAAGAAGAAGAAACATCAACATGAGAACACCATGATTTTACGTGGAACCCTACTCCGTGAGGAGCGAGATGAAACCACGGGAGAAGCCCTCCAATAGGGCGTGTTTGTCTATTGACTTTCTCAATGGATACAGGAGGTCTGGGGCTCCTTATATAGCCTCTCCAGAGCCTCCAAGTCCCACCGTTGGACGATGTGGGACTAAACACTGGATGGGGTAAATGGATCTCCTCCAGGATCCATTTACCCTGCTACAACTCAATAGGCGCTTACAACTTATGCTCCAACAAAAAATGACTAAATGAAAGTTGTAGGTTTTAACAAGAGTCATGGCATTCATTAAGGTCCAAGGACCAAAGTAAATCGAATATACAAAGATACACATTTTAAGGTATTTTATATGTATAAAGCAACAATTTTTCACAGTTTTATATTTTCTTTGATTTTTAATTAATAAGTTATACAAAATAAAAATAAATAAAATACTAGGCACATTAATCTATTTTTAAATTTTTTAATAATTAAGAGAGGGTAAATAACAATAGAAAAGGGAATATGTGCAGACAATGTAAAGCAATATATACAGTCAGAAGACATTTTTTTTCTGTGGTTTTAGATATTTTGTAGTCAGTTAAAACATTAAATAAAAAAACTAAATGAAAAATAAATAGATTAAAACAAGTCATTTTTGTCAATTTTTGTAGTCAATGTAAAGTACATATGTACATTCTACAACTTGATCCCAAAACCCAACTTTCACATATGAACTCCAATTCATTTGCGTTTTTATCTTGTCTTGTAGATATTTTAATATACATTAATGCAAAAGTGAGTACGGGTCCATATAAGACTGTGCGAGAGATGTTCACTTTTTCGGCTTTTTGTCTACTGAACTAGGATTTCGGTTTATTTATAGTTTTTATAAGTTAGTATTTAAATCACAATTAAGAGGTGAAAAAATCCGAGTCTAAATGCATGGTGGCCTAAATTTAAGTCACTATTGAAGAGAAGTGAAAATCTGAGTCTCAGTTCGAACCGTTTTCTAACCATTACGACTTGACGAGTTTGGGTCAAATGGGACATGCTGGTCGCCACTTTATTTGCATTATAATGCGCAAGTCAACTCATATAGTTAACCATCTTCTTCAATGTCCTTTTTTGCCTTTCTCTTGAAAATTTTCTATGACATATTTTTTGCATTTATGCAGGTGGAACAATGCCAGTGATGCTTCCTTTGCCTATGGCCGCTCTTCTCAGTCTAACTATAACGTTCAAGCTTGATAACACATTAGAATATATACATGCAGTAGCTGGTCCTGCGCTTGAGAACTGTGCTACAGGGTGCTCTTGGTCTAGCATGCCCATTGTAGGAGCTTTATGGGCTCAGAAAGTTCGTCAATGGCATGACTTCATTGTTATATCATCCGCTCGGTGCCCTTTTACTCAGGACAGGCATGCTGTCAGCCAACTTCTCAGAAGTTGTTTCTCTTCTTTCCTTGGTCCCTCAATTACGTCCGACTTGCAATTGTCCACCCACAGGGGTGTAAATGGTTTCATTGGATGTGCTTTATCTGATAGGGGACACAGGCTACCAGTTGCTCCAGGTTTCATTTACCTTCGCTCATGCAGGAGTTTCATTGACACTCGGTTTCTGAACAATGAAGTACTGAGGTTAACGGTTGAGTCAGCTGGTGAACTAGCATCTGGATGGACGTCTGGAGCCCCTCTCCGACTTAAATCCACCCAGTCTTCTCTTACCTCTGCAGCTACTCGGGCAAAGGAGATAGCAATGCTTGGCTCAAGCCTTATCTGCATTGCAGGTGGCGTGAGGCTGGTTCAGGTTCTTTACATGGAGACATTGCCCACTTGGCTACTCACGAAGAGCGAACACAAGTCAACCCATGTGGTTCCTGCATCCCTTGTACTAGAGGGCTACACACTGGCTTACATGATGGTTCTTTCAGGTGCATTCCTGTGGGGCGTGGAGAAGGCGTAACTGGTTACATACTGTCTGTCAGGGCAAGACGTGATCGTACCATTTCGTGCCACATGGATTTCATTGCCGGGGTGATGGAAGGGAATATATCTCTACGCTGCCACCCTGTCACATGGAAGGCTTATGTTTCATGTTTCCTTGGCCTGGTTGTAAGATTCGCTCCGGCTTGGTTGCCAAAGGTGAAGCTCCAGACACTAAGGAAAGTCGCAAATGGTCTTAGAGGGTGGCATGAATATGGATTGGCACTGACCCTTCTCGAGCATGGCGGTCCAGACGCAATCACCTCTGTGTGGAATCAATCTGTGAAGCGTCCACCACACCCTCGAGGGGGAATTTTTGGAATTGAAGTACCAATGGTACAAGTTTGCATTTTTTGTAAATTCTCTCATGCAAAGTGTATATATGCCTGCAGATAACATGGTCTCATTTTGTGCAACACGTTTCCAAAAATTTTGCAATGATGAATGGGATCTCCTGCCTGTTGTTTGGGCTGAGATATAGGTGAGCTAATTCCATTTGAGAATCTCTAACATCACATATACTTTTTTTAATCTAAAATTGCAGTCACTTTTGTACCAGTGGGGTACTTTTCCTGAAGAACTAAATGGGGTTTTAGGACAAGCAGTCATGGCTCAAATGTCATGACAGTAGCTCAAGCTCGTACTAAATGCAATGATAATGTGAATCATGGATGAATCTAGACTTTTATATTCGAGCGGGTAGCCTAGCTTGGGATCGGGATACATGATATACAATGTCGTTTCTTTGGCATTGCACATAAATATTATCTTCCTTTTTTTATTTTCTAAAGTATCTAAAAAGTACATGATGAACTTTTTAATTTAACGAATAATTCAAACTTCATAAAATAAATAAAATTTATTTCAATATTTCTATTGCAAAAAACAAGAACTCAAGTGCATATAATGATATACATGATATCCCAACAACACTAGTGTAAGGAACTTGACTTTCGGAACGGTGTATAGGTGAGTGCATATAATATTATACATGATATCCCAACAATACATGTGTAAGGAATTTGATTGCTTGAATGATGTTTGGGTGATTGCATATAATAGTATACATGATATCTCAAAACACTAGTATAAGGAACTTGTGACAGACGCACGTTTCTTCTATGAAAACTTTGTGGACAACTTGAAATGAGAGCCATGTGGAATTTTGTATAGTTGGCATCTATCATGCCAACTATCTGTAAAACTTTTTTGCATTTAGCTCTTCTGACTCAAATATAGCTTCCTAACCTCGTGATATATATGTATATCTATGCGAAGTATCTTCTTGTCTACCTCAAGAACTTTCACCTTAGATTCTCCCCGAAGTAAGGCCTTCAACCTCTTCAATTCAAATACATTTCTAGATGCTATCAACATGTCAACAGCGTAAAGCAGTAGAAAAAAACAAGCCATCATCTAGGTTTCTAAAATATCATCTAGGTTTCTAAAATTTGACAAATATTATAATTGTGCCTAGAAGTACATTGTGCAAGAGTGAATGAGTTGAAGCATTTGTACCATTGTCCTGGGGATTGTTTCAACCAATAAAAGGGAATTCTTTCACAAGCACACTTGATCTTCCTTTCCCTGCATCTCAAAGCCTTCAGGTTGACGCATGTCTATACTTCAAGTTCTCCATGCTACAGGGCTACCTTTACATCTAAATGTTCCAACTCCAAATCATTAACAACAATAATCTCTAGATGAACCCGAATGGAGGTTTGCTTTCGAACATCTGAGAAAATATCACAGTAGTCACTACCTTCCACCTTACTAAAGTCTTTAGCATCTAGTCTATCCATGTATCTCACATTAACAACTTCATAGATGACTTCTTTCTTTTTATAGATCCATTTGTGACACATGAACTTTTATCGGTGCAATGGAGAAACAAGAGCCCATGTCTAGGTTTTATTAAGAGAATTTATCTCCCCATTCATTATTGCAAGCCAATATGTAAGGTACAGTAATGAAATGGCTTCTATAAAATTGATTGGCTCTCCTACATCACTTATTTCTTTGCAATGGATAGTGCGTACACAAATGTTGAATCTGCATCTAAAGAAGGTGGATTAATTAGCCTCATTCATTTCTATGTGCAATGCACTCCTCCTCATCACGTGCTACACTTTCCTCTTATTCTTCTAAGCCAGATAAATAACCATGATGTGGCTAGATTGGGCCAACTTCAAGATCTACCTTCTGGTTGGTAGTCATATCTACATTTGCATTTAAAAAACGGACAATGCAACATTTCTTGGGAGATACAATGGCAGACTCATCAAATATGACATTATTCTCTATCACCAATTTAGGTGATTTTGGATCAAAACACCACAATATGTATCCTTTCACCCTAGAGGCATACCCAAGAAATATGCATTTAACAGATTTCAGTTCATGTTTTCCATGTACAACATGTATATATGCAAGAAAATAAAAAATCTTCAAATCAGAAGAATCAAGGGAATGTCCATATCAAATCTCCTATAGTGTAAGGTTATCCAAAAGTGATGAAGGAGATTGATTCATAAGGAAGTTCATTTTTGCAATTGTTATAGCCCAAGGATCCTTTGTTAAACTTGTATACTACAACATGCATCTGGCCCTCTCTCGTAAGGTTCTGCTCATGCATTGTACAACTCCGTTATGATGCGGAGTATGTCTGACCGTTAGATTTCTCGTAATGCTTTTTGCATCTTTTAATTCTACAGAACAAAATTCTAAGCCATCATCTGTTTGCAACTTCTTAATTGGCTTTCTATTCTATTTCTCTAACAAAGTCTTCCACTAATTGAAGTGTGTGAATGCTTCATCCTTGTATTTATAGGCATAAATCCATACCCTTTGAAGTAATTATCAATGAATTTCAACATGTATTATGCTCCACTTTTGGTAGGAACTTGAGACGATCTCATTAGATTAGAGTGAATATAATCAAGAGTGTACTTCAGTGTATGTTTGCTAATAATGTAACGCGTAGAAGTCTAATTTGATTATGCCCGAAGCCCAAACTGTCAAATAATCCTCCTCTGACGAGGTAGTAATGCATGCCTTACTTAGACGTCATAACATGAGGTGCCATGACTTGGTGCGACTTGTCTATGACAGAGTGGAAATGGTCGCAACACTCGCAACATTTTCTCCTTGCAATGCATAGAGATTTCCCAATATCACATTGTATATAACAAAATAACCATATTTGGTAAGAGTCAATATATTGTCTCTTCTCTTCTAGAGTACCATGGGATATCATGTTCTCCGTTATATCTAGGACATGATGAACATCCATTAAGGTGATCACTGTCCCATTATACATCTTCTATTTGATACCCTACAACCCTAGGTTTTGAATCCTTACCCATAATATCAACCATTCTCTACAGAGAGAATCGATGACGATTGATTTTGACACGGTATGAGCAACCAAAATTGAGAAGCCAAACATCTTTCAAAAGCCAAGCATCTTTCAATTTGTGAGATGCACTGACTAGCATATTATATCTCAAATCTTTACATTCAACTTCCAGATAACTTGCTTATCTTGCAGAAGCTTCTTTACCAGAATGCTTCTTCTCTTTCTTTTTGTTTTGGAGTTTCAAGCACTTATCCTTCATATGCCCTTTCTCTTTGCAGTATTAATAAAAAGATTTTGTCTTTTTTCTTTGGGTTTTTATCAGTTGTTCCCCTCTGAGATATTGCAATTTCAGTTATGCCCCTCCCTTTTTGGGAATATCATTTGTGCCCCGACTTCTTGTCGTTCTATCACGTGTGCCCCTCGGGTTAGTTGTCGTCCATCTTCAATGCAAACAAACGTTAATTTTGAGGATATAACGGGAACTAAATTTAAAAAAAGATTGAAAAGGTCATTTTACTATCCTATTTCTCTTCCCCCATCATCTTCCTCTTCCTCCTCCCCAGCAAGCCCCTGCACCTCCTTCTCCGCCACTCCTCGCCAGCCCGCCCCCTCCTGCCCAACCAGACCCCCTCCACGCCCTTCTTTCACCCTGAGCTCCTCCTCCTCTGCCCCGCCTCCCCAACCCGTCCCTCCTCCCTAACCCGACCCTCTCCAGCCTCGAGCTCAACCCCGAGTGATGCAGCGTGACTGGATAAATAGGGCCGTATTTTTTTCTACTTTTATTTGTTAATTTTATTTACGTTTATTTGAGTCGTCGTATTTTTAACTAAATAAACGAGATCGCCTATGATCTCAATTAATTAGTTAGATTTTTGAATTTTCGTAACTAGTCGGTTAGAGTCAAATTAGGATATTTAGTTTGAATTTGAATTTGATTTCTGTTTTTGTAACCTCATCCCTCCAATATAAAGGGATGATAGATTATTGTGTAGGAGAGTTCAGTTGATATGAAAATTTGAGATTTTATCTCTATCTCCCTCTCTAGTATCCCTCCTTCCCCACGTGGTCTTCACGTTTCTCTCCTCCAAACCCCTCGTTTTTCCGACGAGTTTCTTCTTCTCAATCCCTCCAATTTCTTCTACCGAAAATCCACCAACAAAAAAATATTTTTTTCGTCAACACAAATTCATTTTTTGCATCGATTGGTATCAGAGCATGGCCCACAGATCGTCCTCATAATTTGACGATCCGTCCAAACATTCTCACCGACATGCGACGAAACACCATCATTCATTGGAGCGGAAACGACGAGCCAAGGAAGCTTACAACAAGGAGATGGACGCACTGCGTGATTTCCAGGCCAAATGTCAAGATTACCAGGCCAAATGTCGAGATTTCCAGTCCCAATATCAAGATTTCCAGTCCGAGTGGCGAGAGATGGTAGCTAATCTCGAGACTATGTGCGCCCTATCAAAATCTCCAACTCAGGCCACTGTCCAGAGTTTCGACGAAGAAAAACTCGTCGTCGATGACGATGTGCTCGTTGTCCAGCCTATTTCAGAGGAAAAAGAGGCCGTCGCCAATGAAGTGTTCGATGTCCAGCTCGTTCCGTAAGAAAAAAAGCCGATTCCGTTGTTGTCTAGGTATATTCAGATTCGCAAAAACCGCCGGAATCGATCTTCTCCCCCTCTGCGGCCCTCTCGCGGACCCCCACCATCCTCATGCCTCCAGACCCCCCCTCCCTCGTTGCATCCGCACCCCTAGCCCCAGTCATAACACCTCCCGATACCCCTGCATCCCATGTCGCCTACCCTCCAGTCCCAAATCTCCATCCCGTCGCAACCCTTGTCCCCTCAGCACCCCTTTCCACATTCCCCACAGCCCCTGAAGCCTCTACAACACCCCTGCTACCCCACCCCTACTGCCAGCCCCGCAGGCGCCTCCACCCAAACCCGATACCTTTCTACCCGCCCCCACCCTCGCACTTTCCCCGGTAGCTCCAGCGCCCCCTCCCGCCATCTATGCGCCATCGCCTATACCCCCTGCCCGCGCCCCGTCAACCTTCCCCACCACCCCAGGACCCATCGCGATACACCCCCCACCCCAGATTCCCCTCCCGACCCACCCTCGTGCCGCGCGAGCCACCGACAACACCCCCGCCCACCGCCGCTACCCGCTATCGCCCCTTCCCCCTTTGTTGTTGCCCTCCCAACCCGATCTCGCCAGCACCGCCTTGACTCGAACTCCCACCGACGAAGCCGCAGGAACCCTCGGCGTAGGTTTCGGCGCCGTTTCCATCAGGGGAAAGGAAACTGAGCCCCTCGGACTCCTGGATTGCTTCCCAAGAAACAATCCCGTGATGACTGGGATTTCATGAGGAATTGCAAAAGAGTATCCCCTGTAAAAACTATTTGCGAAAAGGCCAAAGCTGATGGGAATTTAAGAAGAAATAACTTAAGAAGGAATGAAGGGATACGAAATTTGCATGTCAACCCCCTGGAGCAGAAATATTTCAAAAGAAGGGCTGAAAAGGAGAAATCTGGAAGGCCTCCTTATCCAATTAGGACTAGGACCATGGGTTTCACCTATTTAAAGGCCCCATGACTTGATTCATTGGACACATCTCCTCCTCTACTCTCCTTGTGTTATTACTTTGCTATGGACTCTCCAAAGGCCGAGTTGATCGTCATGAAGATTCCCCATCAGTTCTTCGAGCACCATGTTAAAGAGCTGAAATCGGGATGGGCGCCCGCATATGCGCCACACCTGCTCTTCCGTCACGAAGCCCACATCGCCAACACTCGCATCATGGATGCCTGGATTCTGCCATTTGCTCCACACCAGTTCTTCCATGGGATGATCGAGAACGCTGATTCGAATGTATCGACCTCCAAGCCTGCAGATCCAGCAATTCGTCGGGAGACAAATTTTTCAAGCGGAGGAGAATTGATGCAACGTGAACTGGATAAATAGGGCCGTATTTTTCTCTACTTTTATCCGTTAATTTTATTTACTTTTATTTGAGTTATCGTATTTTTAATTAAATAAACGAGATCGCCTGTGATCTCAATTAATTAGTTAGATATTTGAATTTTCGTAATTAGTCGGTTAGAGTCAAATTAGGATAATTAGTTTGAATTTGATTTCTATTTTTATAACCTCAACCCTCCTATATAAAGGGATGATAGGCTATTGTGTAGGAGAGTTCAGTTGATATGAAAATTTGAGATTTTATCTATATCTCCCTCTCTAGTCTCCCTCCTTCCCCACGTGGTCTTCACATTTCTCTCCTCCAAACCCCTCGTTTTTCCGACGAGTTTCTTCTTCTCAATCCCTCCAATTTCTTCTACCGAAAATCCACCAACAAAAAAAAATTCGTCAACGTAAATTCATTTTTGCATCACCGAGTTCCTCCTCTGCCCCTCCTCCCCAGCCCGTCCCCTCCGTGATCCGCAATGAGTGATATATCTGTGAAAGCGCAAAAATTTTAGCTATTTAATGGATGCATGAAGTTCTAATTAAGAGAGGGAAATAATAAAGAGAAAGGAAGAAGAATAAATGGAGGAAGAAGATGACAAAGCAGGGGCGGACCAACGTTTTGCTTATGGGGGGCACATGCCCTCCCTAAGTTCTCAACTTCCATGTTTTATCTATTAAAAAAATACAAAATTGTATCAATGTGCACTTACTTGTGACCCCTTTGCCATCCAAAAATAGTAAGTGCACTCCTTCGAGATCTCCTTTGATTGGGAAAGCTCACTTACATCCTTTGTAATTATGCCCCCATCCGTGAGTTGGAAACTGTGCCCACCAATCCATCTCTACTCGACTTACTTGTGCTTTCCATCTCTTCTCATCACTGGCTCGGCTACACAAATTCCCCCTCGATCGATGTACTTTCCCGAGTCTCCTACTATACAATGATGCCATGTTTAAGCACTCTACTTCTCCCCTCGAGCTCAAACGCGCCACAACAAAGACTAGGAGTACATCTCGATCTCGGCACTGGATACCTTCGACTCCCTTACGGCCCCTCCACTCTCTCCAGACCCAGACATACTACACCAAGGACCATGAGCACGTCCCAACACCGCTCACCCCCGGCTCCCTCGCAACCTTGCCTATTTCTCGGTATGGACTCCACTACATGGCAAAGTATCTTTATTGGCAGCAGGTGATGTGGATACGCATCTTACCATATATGATATAAATTTTTCAATGATTTATGGATTTTATATTTATAATTTTATATGTCTTTTCATATTAATACATATTTCGGTATTATTTGTTTGGATTTTATATACAAGTGGATGTTTATGCAGCTTATAAATGTTTGTAGATTTTGTATACGTAATCTCATTTCTTAAAATAGTTCAAATTGGATATATGTAGTTATGTAGATCACTTGAGTATCGTTACAACAGAATTAGTCTATGGTTACGTTTTTTTTAAAATCTGTCACTATATCGTACTCCATGGATGAAAGGGATCCTACTCCATGGAGTAGGTAACTTACCTACTCCACTTTCATTTCTTCAATTTTTAAATTTTTTGAAAAATACTTCCGTGAATTTTCATAACTATATCCCTCAAATGCCCGACGTCTGAGCAGGTGTGGAAGGAGGTAGGGGCATCGTGGACCTCGACAGGGGGAGTCATTGATTTCTAGAGGTCAGTGAGGTTGGTGGGGGGGCAACTCTTCCGATGATTGTGCTTTACCTTTTGCGGTTCTTTGGGCTATTTAGGGGGGGAGGAACGATCTCATTTTCAAAAATCAAAGGTTTTACCCAGAGAACGTTATCGCTCAATGTAACTCGTTGTATCGTTTCTGGGCTTCCAGATGATGTACTCTACATATACTATTCTAATAAAATTTCCGTAAGGCGGTGATTCCCACCTCGGGATGCCACCCTCATTTTATTTCAAAAAAAACTATATCCCTCTCTCATTCAAATTTTGTCAGAAACAGAGACTCCTACGGCCTCTATCCAGAACAGGTAAAATACGACAAATCTGTGACCGTTAAAAAATGACTGTCTGGATAGAGGAAGTAGGAGTCTCTGTTTCCGATGAAATTTGAATGACATATTAGAGGGATATAGTTATGAAAATCTATGGAAACATTTTTCAAAAAAAATACACAAATTTTGAAAAAAATGAAAGTGGAGTAGGTAAGTTTGTAGGATCACTTTTCTCTAGTAATAATAGTATTAGTTGTGAAAACTATTTTTTATGCTTAAAATTAGCGATGAGTGTCATATTAATTTGTTATTATATTGTTATATTCTGTCCAGTCAAATTTTTAACTAAACATCACTAATTTTGAACTAAAAAAAGTCGATACACATGCCACAATGCAAATATTATACATATATGAAAATTATTTATTATAATCTTAATATAGATATGGATTGAGATATTTGTTAAACATATAAATTTAATCACCTAATGGTACATACTTTCCACTGAAGCTAACAAATAATTTCTTCTTTGCTTGACATGTTTAAGTTCAAAAGATTCATTTACAACATTTGATAAGCTTATCCGTCTTCCACAGCTATCTCCGATGGATTTCACTTCAATAGATTCATAGGTTCTTCGAATTGAAATGATGACATACATTAAAGATGTAAAGCAAACTAAAGAGTTCTCAATGTTAAACTTGTTGACATAGCTTGCTAGAAAAATGGTGAAAACTCAAACAGATCACATTTATCCACTGGTGTATTTATTGATTAAGTTGGTATTGATACTGTATGTTGCAATGGTTAGTGTTGAAAGAGCATTTTCAATAATGGCTATTGTCAAGAATCAAGTGCGCAATCGAATGAAGATGAATAGATGAATGATGCTTTACTCACATATATTGAAAGAGATTTTTTAATTCTAATACTGATGACGATATCATAAATTGTTTTCAAAATATGAAAACTAGACGTGACTAACTTTAAGTATAGGTACGTATTTTTAGAATTTGTTTTATGTGCTAAACATCTCTATTTCTATATGCACATGTATGTTTACGCTGATTGTTTTTAGTATTGCAATCTTCTTGTTGTTATTTGTTGTTGTGCCCCGCCTAGTTTGTAATCCTAGGTCTGCCACTGTGACAAAGTGTGGACAATTATTCTCCTTTTAACTGCACCATGGTTTCAAAAAATCATGGTTAAGTTCAACTCATTAACGGTTAGACTAACGAAGGGACACAAGTTATCGAACGACAAGAAGTTGGGGGCACAATTGATATTCCCAAAAAGGGAAGGGCATAACTGATATTGGAATATCTAGGAGGGGCACAACTGATAAAAATCCTTTTTCTTTTCATCATGTGACTTCTCAACCCTATTTTATTATCGCTTGATGAATGGTTTGTTAGTTCATATTCCATCTACTACATCAAGAGGAGTGATAACATCATCCATTGTGATTCATCCTTCTTATAAATCAAAGTCTCTGCAAAGTATTTAATATCACGGTGGTAACGCAATAATAACAACGCATGATGCATGATTAAATATGATTTAATTATCATGGATATGAATAATGTGGATAACACTATCCATATTAATCATATATATTATAAATGTGATTTATAATATATAAGAGAGAGCAATTTGTAAGTCTTCAATTTTTTTTCATATTTATAACTCGGAGATGGAAGATACAAATATATCTAAATGAGATTTAGCAGATGTACCTTCTGTGGTGTGAAGCATAAAGAGATGTTGCTTGAAATGCAAACGATTGTCGAGGGTTTTCGTCATGTATAGGTTCTCAAGCTTCAACTACATAGCCATTATGGAGGTCTCTTTCACGACTTCGTAAAGAACATCTTTTGACAGGAAAAAATTCTATGTTTTTTCTAGACTTTGTATCTATAGCTTCCTTCTCGTCTTGAGTTAATGTCACAGCCATCTTCTACAGGACTCCCAACGTCTTTGTATTGCCTTGTTGAATGAGGTTCGACTCCATCTTAATCTTTAATAGGGATCGAACTTCTCAATTTCAAACTTCATCATTGTCGTAGGTGCCAAATCAGGTAAAAATATTTTATTGTGGGAGGCTTCAATGTAAAATGGAAGCCGACAAACAGATAAATCTTTACGGGATCCTCAAACATGTATAAGATATAATGAGAATCATAAAGTTAATGCTTTGATACTAGTTCGTTGAGGAATGATCCAAGCATAGAGACAGGACGCAAGCATTCAAATAGATAAGACAATAATTTTACGTGAAAACCCCACCCGTATAGTAGAGAAAAAATCACTTGCAAAGAGATATCTCACTATGTAGAATACTGGAGTACACGCTACAGAAAACCATGCAGTCCTCTCTTGGAAGTTGACTCTCTGATAACTAAGGATGAAAACGAATGTGAATATATTTGTATCCGATCAGTTATCATATTCGTTTTATACATATTTGATATTCATATTCGTATTCGTTTTAAAATAGATGCGGATATGAATATCACTTTGACATTCGCTAATATTCGCATTCGTATTCGTATATTCATTTTCCTAGATAAGTATAGTAATAGATTTATTTATAACTGTGTGTAACAATATTTTATGATTACATTCACCATCGTTGATATAATTGTTATGAATTACTATATCTTGTATATCTATTTTATGTCTAAACCATCCTAAACATATATATATTTGAGTTAATATATTAAATATTATGTTATTATTCGTATCTGATTCATATTCGTTTTACATTAGTATTCATTTTTAAGGATATGGTAACACATTTTTCACATTCGTCAATATTTGTATCCGCATTCATATTTATATTTTAAAATGGATACGGATATGATTATACATGTATTCGTATCCGTATTCGACCGCTTTCACCCCTACCGATAACTCATGCCTTACCCTAACATTGTGTATATAGGATACACATTTAAACAATTTCAGTTAGATCCTAAAAATCCATACCCATTAATCGGGTTGGTCAAGATTCATATAAGAATTGCATCAGATCCTAATCGCATTGAGCCTTTTATGGAATATCTCAACAGTTGGTAACATGGTCATTTTTCATATATCAAAATGAAGTATTTTTGTGCAGGTAGAGCTCTCTACATTTGTGATATATGTGGAGGTCCGATAACACATCTAATTATGTTGTATTTCAACATGTAACCTTCCATCCCGATCTAAATTCAGATGAACTTCTCCAAGATGAGTTCTTTCTGGGGGTACATTGGTGAACGACATGAAGTTGTCGAACTCGGACCAAGGGAAGGGTGTAACATCCCAATCAAACCATTATTGAGGAAGACTACCCATGACAACTTGTTGGTGTTGTTCGAAATAGATCCAAAAACTATCACATAATGTGCTTAAACTCTATTTAAGCTGTCACCATCCACTTAGATTACATACTCTTCTTGTAAACTTTGGTGTGATGGTTTTACACTCCTCCCCATGTATACTTGCAACATTCTCAATGCAGTATGGTCCAATCATTTTCTCAGTATTAGTGGTGGCTCCTTATTGGGTAGCTTTTCCTTTTAACTCTATAGAAGCGGTTCCATCTCTTAAGTAGCATTTTCCACTTATTAGAGGCATGTTGGCTCAATCATCATTTGTAATGTATCGGGCTTTGATCTATAACCAATTTTTGAGAAAGATTGACTCTAATAACTTATTAGATCGGGTCCCAATTGAACTCCTTACCAACTACCCAAAATATTTAAGCCCAACTTGATGAGTAGTCATCCTCGACATATACAATCCATTCTCACTTCTAGTGCATGTCTGATGTGGTACTATCTTGTTATGTTAACTTTTTCCCATTAATATTCATAGTGTTATAGTTATGATATGATATTGCCATTCTCTTATTAATAATGGTGGCTCTACCTTTGGGTAGTCCTTTTGTCCTAACTTTTGTAGGGACGATTCCATCTTTGGTAGACTTCTCCACCTCTAGTTAGATAGTTAGATCAAAGACACACCACCACCATGCATTACCTCGCTCGCGGGGTGAAAAGGAAGGGGAGTCTCATATTTGTTTCCTTGCTAGATTATTGTTGTGCACAATAAATGCGATACCCCAAATATAATCCGATGTCTAATACTCACGGAGTTAGATAGCGGATTGTAAGTGATGAGGAATACTACTCGACAATTTGGGCCTAGAATTTTAAGTGGTAGTTGATCGGTCTAATTGGGGTCAAACTGAAGATGTCATCAGGGTGATTCTTCCTCGATAATGGCTCAAGTCTAGTCTCAAGATATTATAAATGATATCAGAGCAGATTTCCTCTAATAGTGGAAAAAGGTTACTCCAAAAGTGGAGCCACCCTTACAAAGAGATAAGAGGAAAAGACTACTCAAAGCATGCATCTGCCTCTTTACCGGGAATAAGGGATGTTTCATATGGAATGAGGATATTGTGAATTTAAGCGGAGGAGGTTGTAATGCCCCAAACACAGTCTAACATCTGATACTTACAAAGTTGGGAAGTAGTTAAGTGATATGGATTACTGCTTGATAACTTGGGTTAAGCATCTTCAATGGTTGTTGAAGAGTCCTAAAATCTCTTAGTTAATTTTAATGTATTAGTTGTAACACGGAGTTCTAGGCACGGTTCGAAGTCACACAAAATCAATATTCGATTCAATGCAAATGTGGTCGGCGTGTACCTAATGCCGGGAAATCATTCCGTGGAGTTTTTTACATTATAAGAACACATTATTAGTCTATTTTATTGTAGATATTATTTTATTAATTTTCCGATTTTAGGGATATTTATTTGATGTTTGCTCCAAGATTCAAAGTAAAATTGAGATATAAGTTAATGAATCACATATTCATCAGTTGTGAACGAGTCTAATTGGACCCAAACTTAGCACATTATCAAGGTTAATCTTCCTAATAATGGCTAGGGACTCTACCCAGGACTACAAATGGCATAAGTGCAACTTTCCTCTAATAGTGGAAAGGGATACTCGAATGGTGGAACTACCCTTAAAAAGAGATAAGAGGAAAAGATCACTTGGAGCGTGCAATTGGCACTACTACTAGGAATGATAGGCAAAACACTCAAGATTTAAAGGTTTGGTAAATATACTAGCAAATTTATCATTTGTGTTTGTAAAGTCTAGCAAAACTTCTCCTATTTCCACTTAATGTCTTGAAAAGTGGTGCTTGATATGAATGTATTTTGTTCTTCAGTGTAATACATGATTCTTAAAAAGTTTGATAGCACTTGTATTACCACACAAATGTTCACTTTCTCAAACTTTAATCCAAAGTTATTTAAGGTTTATTTCATAGATAACACTTGCGAATTTACAATAGATGAAGATATATACTCAGCTTTAGTTATTGATATGGCTATAAAAGTTTGTTTCTTAAATAACCAAGAAATCAAAACATTTCCTCGAAATTGATACGCCCCTAGTCCTCTTACTATCAACTCTACTTCAGCATAATTAACACCGCTATAAAATTTTTGTTCAAGGTTTGACGCTTTAGGTTAATACAAGCCAAAATTATAAGTATCATTTAGATATTTGAGAATCTTTTTTATATATTTAGCTACTTTTAACAAGGATTGATTGGAACCCAACACGTAGACATGTATGGAGTTCTCATCTATATCCGTTTCCTTTTTGGTAGCGCCAAGACATACTTTAGCTCCTATTGGTGTTGTCTTTCTTTTTTTTATTTTCCATCTCAAATCTTTTAAGAAGATCGTGATTGTACTTTGTCTAACTTATAAAGACCCTCACCCTAGCTATTGAATTTGCAAGTCTAAGAAAAAGCTGAGTTCACTGAGTTCTCCCATGAGACATTCCAAATGCTTCCTGCATTAACTTAGCAATATCTCTACACAAATCTTCATTACTAGCTCAAAAATGACATCACTAAAATATATTTAAACTATTAAAATACCATTTTAATTTCTAGTAAACAAGGTCGGATCTACTTTTACAGCTTCAAAGTTAGTATATAAAAGAAAATATTTCTATCTATCGTATTGTGCTTTTGGTGCATGTTTTAGTCTATATACAGTTGTGTTCAACTTATCAAAGTTATCTTTATAAATAAATCCAAGTGGTTGTTACAAAAACTTTTTTTCAGATACCCATTAAGAAAAATATTTTTGCATCCATTTGAAAGAGTTTTATATCTAGGTGTGCATCATAGACTAGTAGCATCATAATTGATTCTAAGATGGCTACATGTGCATAGGTTTCCCTAAAGTCTATACCTTCCTATGATTGCAATATTGTGCAACTAATCTATTTTTGTTCTTATTTACTTAACTTTGCTCATTTTATTTATTTATGTAAACTCATTTACTTCCATATTGAGGTGTTTTCAGGTTTATGTACCAATTCCTATACTTTATTTCTTGTAAATTGGTTAAGTTCTTCTTGCATTGCATTTATCCAAGATTCATCTTTTACTGCAACATCCACATTATTAGGTTCCATTTGTAATATGTAAGCATCCGTGCAAAGTTGATTTGTGTCGTGGGGTGTTCTTTGTTGAAGATTCATTCCTTAGGCAAATCTTTTATCTTAGTTATATCAATGAAGGTTTTTTCTTCTTTTTCATCATCTTCAATGACATTTTCTTAATTATCTGATTCTTGATTTTTCATCGAATTTGATATGCTTTCTTTCTTCCACAATTAGGTTGCTCTTATTAAAACCCTATATGCCTTGCTACAGTTCGAGTATTTAGTGAACATGCATTCATCACTTTTAGTATCAAACTCATCTAAGTTATTCTTTGTGTTTAGTACATTTGCTTCCAAATACTTTAACGTACTTGCATATTTATAACAAAATAAAGTTTGTATCCAGTCTTTTTGAGGATTATTTGGGTTATTACCTTGTTTAACATATAATTTATAATATTAGTTGCTTCAGCCCAAAAGTATTTAGGTAATACAATTTCAATAAAAAGTTATAGCCATTCTTGTAGTTCTCTATTATTTCTTTCTAACTATATTTTTGTTGAGGTATTATTGGAAATGGATATTCAAGTTCCATTCCATTTTTTGCAAAACTTGAGTGATATTTTCATTTTTGAATTATCTTCCGTGATATATGTGAATTTGAAGTGATTCTTCGTAATTTTCTTTTTGACTATTTTTAAAAAAGTATATAAATGATTATATAATTTGAACTTTTATTTTATAAGAAGATGGCTCTAGTGAACCTAGAGTAGTTATCTATGATTGCAAAGTAATATCTATAGCTACTGCAGATTTATATTGTTGTTCATCCAAACATATGTAAGTGGCATAGTTCTGGGGTTCTAGTAGTTGATGTAAGTTTTTGCTTTTGTAAAATCTTTTATGTAGTTAACCTAGTGAGCAAGCATCACAAGTTGTTTTTGGGTTAATTTTCTTATAGGTGATCCAGTTACTAAGCTATTCTTAATCAACTTATTCAAGTACTTAGGGAGAAGGTGACCCAGACTCTATATCAAAGATTAATTTCATAGTTATTTGAAACTAAACAATTATACACATTATCTTTATTAAACTCTACATAATAAATATCTTCAAAACCTTTTTCCAATTAGCAATGGTTCATTAGTATATTCATCAAATATTTTAAAATAACCAATTGAAAACAAAACATTGTAACCTTTAAGACAAGCTTGACTTACACAAAGAAGGGTATGCTTTAATTGATTAACTAAAGAGACAATATCATAAGTAGCTTTACCCTTACCAACTTATCATATACCTATTTATGATATGTACCTTACGATTGTTCCAAAAGGTGATTGATCCTCTGTGTTTGTGTTCCAGTGGTAAATAGCCTCTTATCTCATATCATATGTTTGGAGCTCATGAATCGATGATCCATCAGCTTGCTCCATCTTCGTCCTAGAACAGGTGAGGTTAACATCATTCTTGATCTAATAAGCTTTAATTCCTTAGACTAGTTTGAGATAGAGGGTTAATCCATTTTATGTGATCTACTTTATATCCAGGAGAAGGAATACTCCAACGGTGGTCGATATTTGGCTGCTGGCTCAGATAGGGCTTTAGAGCTGCCGAACTGAGTTCACTCATGTAGATTACCTTGTCCGGTCCCGATGAGGAATTATTAGCAGATTCCTTTTCCAGAATGTCAAAGGCGACAATCTTAGTTTTGTTTATCGGGAAGGGTCAATTTGGTCCTTGTTGTCTGTGATGTGTTGACAATCGATCCTCGTTAGATGAATAATCATTGTAGTATTCTTCCCTGGTCAACAGACGTCATGTGTATGTGTTCTCAGTTGGCATGTCATTGGTGAGTTCCTGTGTCAGATTGAATTGATCAAGGTGGTCAGAGAAGATCTTATCCGACTCAAGGTATGCCCATGCTCGTGTTTCCTCATCACCATATAAAAAGTCTTGCATCAGGTGATCTTCCGTGGGATTTGTCATGATAGTGGTAGAGGTGAAAGCAGCAGGGAATGGAAGGATGAGATGAGTCTCAGAACCCCAAATTCTCTTTAACTTTAATGATTCTAACATGATCATTTATAAGTTTATCACAGTTTAATTTAAGACTTAATTCCATTTTTAAGAAACTATATATTTTCTTTCAAGCAGGATAAATTATTATCGAACGATCCTCTCTCAAACTCTAGTCTTTCTATTTCTATAACCAATTTATTATTTTCTAATTTTGACTTTTAAAGAGAGCTAAAAACTCCACTAAAAGCATCTAAAAATCATTTTAAGATTATTGGGTTACCTTGTCTTATAGAGCGATGAGTCCAAGACTTGTTGATTCTTCATTACTTGAGTCTGAATCGGAATCACTTAAATTTGAGTCGCTCTATGTTGCTTGCAATACTTTCTTTGTGTGATTCTTCTTGAATTTCTTGGGTCGCTCATTCTTGTTTAGCTTCTCTTGCTTTAGTTCAGGGCAATCCCTTCTCAGATGTCCATTTGTTTTGCATTCAAAGCATGTAGGTGTATCTTCGTTGTCTTCTCTCTTTGACTTGAACTTTCTTTCATTACTCATAAATTTCTGGAACTTTATAGCAAGTAGAGCTATATCTTTATCATGTAATTCTTCACTGGATGAGTCTTGAGTACTTACCTTGGAGGAGAGTGGTTTCTTCTTTTTAACTCATAGGCCATCAAGTTTCCTATGAGGTTGTCCACTGCAATATCTTTTAACTGCAACTTTTAGTTACCATTCTTGTGATAGGGAATTGACCAAATTTCTTTCAAATTCTCTTGCTATGAAGTTCTTACGCAAGGCTTTCAAGTTGTTCACAATCGTTGTGAACTTTGTGTACATGTCATAGATGGACTCTCCTTTCTTCATCTCAAAGTTCTATATTCTCTATTAAGCATTGTGACTTTAGAATTTTTAACTTTGCATGTACCTTCATACTTGATTTGGAGTTCTTTCCAAATCTCGTTCACAATCTTGGCTTGGAAGGCATGATTGTACTCATGATGAATATGTTATTCATCTATATTATACTAAAATTTTGTCCCTAATTGGTGAGCAAAAATACAAAAAAAACACAAAGTAAAAAAAATAACACAACTAACATCGGTAACACAAATGGACTGATTGTATAGTATTAAGTTGTAAAATAAGTCCAACAAATAAAATCTAATAAGGCCTGGAAAATAATAAGTTGAAACTTGTACATAGTCACTTGTATATAACGCACAATCTTACCATATTTTTATGGGATTTATACACCACAAATCGTATAAAGTTTGTCAATTACCTGCTTGCCTATGTGTTCTTTGTAATTTATTCCAGAACCCATGTAAACTTGCTTCTTTTGACACAACAACCCATGCCTTTAATTTGGCTTTTCTTAAGTTAATTTGATTGACTTAATGTTGAGTTAATATAATCACACCGCCAAAATCCAAGAGTGGACTTTCCTTCCCCGTCTCTCCTTCCTTCTCTCCTCCTCCTTCATCTTCCTCTCCATTCCATGCAACTCAAAGTCGACAAACGCAATACATATATGTTCACTTGGAGGTGGTCGTGAGACTGGCGCAAGGCAGAGCGGGGGGTGTGGGGGCAACTATGGGAAGGAGATGAAGAGGAAGCGAGGGAGGAGAAGGGGGTGGCATAGAGAACTATTCGTCGTATGCTTGTATCCATCACTGCAGGTTGTCGATTAAGAATATCCAACTTTCTGGATTGAAGTGCTTGCTATTTTAGGAATGGAAGCAATATGTGACTGAAAGCATTCCAAAGTTTCGATTAGTAGTTGCAAAATGATGTGAGATCATTCCAAAGTTAAGAAGTAAGATCAGATCTCTTGCTAATCTGTATCCTCGTAGCTGTCACTTAGAAATGTCGATCATATTCACAACATATTTGCAATGTAGCGAAGACAACAATCGTAGTTTTATTCACCTCAAGATGAGAACTTATTATGTAAACAGACGTGACAAGAGTTCCTAAATGCCACAATGGCATCTTGGCATCGCAACGGATGGAACTTCTCGTGTAAAGTTAGTAAAATTAAGATTCTACAAATAGCATTATTGTAGAAAATATATACACTAATACTGTAATTTAAAAATTAAAGTATATACTCCCACTTTTAACCCACAAGAATGAGAGAAACCAAGTACATATGTCACTACAGGCTGGTGGCCCTTTGTTGACGATAGGTGGGGCCCCTCCGACGTTTTAGGAGACGGTTGTCAAGCGACCGTCCCTACGTCGTTTTATGAGGGGCATTTGCACCTCACCATCTCATATTCCACCATTGTTCGGGATGGTCCACTCAATGACCATCCCCTCTAAAGACATTAGGGGACGATCATATGACTGCTCCCTATGGTCAGGACATAGACTCCTTATACCATGGTATTTTGTGTAAAACGCAACAATGGGGACAGTCATAACCATCCCTGATAGCTTTGTAGGCACGTTCCTTCAGGCCAAAAAACTCGAGAGATGGTTAGATGCAACCGTCCCCTCTGTCTAACCATTCATGGGGGATGGTCGCGAACACCCCCTCAAGAACATTCTTAGTCAACACATAGCAACCTTGCGACCGTTTGTAAGGGACGGTTGTTTTGAACGTCCCCTCAAAATTTTGGCGTTTGGAATATTTGGGAAGGGGTCCTCATTGGTGACGATCGCGAGCTTTTTGTGAAATCTTATAAGCAGGACTGGTCTTAGTAACCCATCCCCTCTTGCTGCTAAGGTGCGAAAAGGTTGAATATTTGGCCTAGGAGAGGACTGTAGCCAGTGTCTAACCACCACTCCTGACTTTCATCAGCTTCCGCAACTCTTGAAGGCTGCTAAATTATCTGATTTATAGGTAACAGACTAAATTAATAACTATTTCAATTTATTTGATCTTAATTAATAATGTACTATATAAACCGTCTTTTCATGAAACCAAGATCTAGTGCTAGACGGACAGATTCTTAGTCATGTTGCGAAAATGTTGCCTCAGAACAAGGGATGCACTACGGCTAAGGTAAAATTATATTTAAATTAATATTAATGATTTAAAGATTACATAGTTAATATTGTTTTCCATCTTGCAGAATTACAACCTACAGATTCCTTACGAGCAACTGGTACAGAATATATCGTCAGGCGTAGCTGAAGTAGTGACAGGAGTTGATTAACTTCCGGTCGCATGATGAATTCATGGTTTGTAAATGTTACTTTTAATTCAGTGATTTCATCATTTCTGTTGAATTTGCTTAAATATTCAGATGATATCGATGAAAAATATCGTGAATCGTGCCAAGAGATTTAATTAAATCTACCCATAAAATTGGTAGGAAGAATATGAATCAATTACGCGGTGATTCATAAGTTTGCTTTTTATATTTAACTATAACTGATTACAGAAGTAGAATACACCTTTTATATTAATTATTTTGTTAGATCAAGGAACATAACCGAGAGCCCACGAGGATAGAGATATTTGAGGCATCTAAGAGTCGAGAGACTTGGGGGCGAAGTCCAATGGATGAACAATGCTTACACATCAATTCATGTAAGTTAACATGTAAATTTATATTTATTCACCATACACGTCATTCTAATAGCATGTTTCCTTCGCTTATTTTTTAATAAATGTATAGGAGGAAATGATTAGACTCACTACAATCGGCTCCATAGAGAGCATGCATACAAGTCAGTGCCACTATCTGTTCAATGTGGCAGACGGGGTGATACACTCCATACCTGGTGTGGAACAAGTGTTGGGAACAATATCCGTTCCCAATAATTTAAAAAAAGGAAAAAGGTTGATTATCCATAAGGGAATTTGATGAATCTCCATTTCATCACCCTTATTCTATCATTTTGGCCTTAAAAACTCTACCTAATTCATGTAAATACCCTTAATTTTCATAAATTAACATTCATTCTTTGTTATATAAATTATGTATAAAATAATATTTTTAATGCCAAAATTACAGAATAAAGAAAAGAAAAGAAAAAATAAAATGCCAAACGTATTTTATGACCGTAAACCCCGAGACCTAGGCATCTTGGTGGCTAGGTCGACAAGGAATAAAGTAGAGGGATATAAGGGCCATAAATATAATAAAAATATCATTTATTTATTCATTAATAAGTCATTTTAGGGACCTATTTTATTCTTTATTATTCATTCATCAAATAAAGAAATTTTGTACATGAAAATTGTAAATAATAATGTAATTAAAAATATAAAATTGAGTTGATACAAAAATAATACACAGTGTTCATTTTATACACAAAATAAAAAGCCAAAACCCAAACTTCCCAAACCCATAGCTTTCAAATAGAACTCAAAATGTACCAAAATCACTCTAATTGTATATAAATTTTGTGAGCTATTTAATGAAGGTGGTTTCATATTTTTTGGAGTTAAGTGTGCAAGTTAGATTTTGGACCTCTATTGTACAATATACCTGAATAAAATATTCATTTTATTTATTCTTTACTATTTTTAATTTTATATTTTTGGAATTTTGTAAATATTAGTTATATTATATGTACATACTAAAACTAGAATAAAAACATGGGAAAACATTAAAATAAATTATGTATACATACTACATAGATGAAATACCTATGATTATACATATATACTTAACATACCTATTTATTTAAGTGTACATAATATATCAGAAAAATATAATAAAAATATATTTATATACCTAAATTCTAAATATAGAAAATAAGAGAATAAAATAATAAAATAAAATATATAAAATAAAAATAAAGCAGTCAAAACATAGATGAATATACCTATAAATATACTCATAAAATTGACTACTAATAAATAATACCGATAATAAATAAAAAATCGTAATAAAATACTACATAAAATAATAAACAGTTTTATTTTATATTAAAAAATAAAAAAATTATTTACTATTTTTAATTAATTTCGAATAAATATGTTGTTTTGTCTTTTAGCGGCTTCCATGGATCAATGAGGTCACATCACTCGTTGACCGTCTGTCAACTCCCCCTCTAGGTCCTTTGAACTCATGTCAGAATCTCGAGCGGCCCGCCTTCTCGCAATTTCCCTCGCCGCTCTACTCCCCCATCACCCTCGATTCCTTCATACGATCTCATCATTGTCCTTCCAGGGTTCACGCCGGGAGTTTAGATCGCTTGTACATAGCCAAGATTCTTGCCCATCCGCCGACGAATAAGGGTATCCAACCTTGTTTGTAAACAACCACCTTTGTTTTCCTCCTCTTCTTTAGTCATTGTTATGAATCTTAGAGCCTTCCATCTCGGTCTAGAAGGCATCATCATGACAGGAGGACTTGCAATAAGGTCTGGATCGGCTCCAAGAGGACGGGGGTGCACCCCACGGCGGTGCTCTGGCCATCCTGCTCCCTGAGCGACCCACAGGTATAATAGTTGAGTCATTTAGTTTCTTAGGTAGGTTTAGATATCATTTGATTTTCGATCTTATTTTAACCCTCCACGCCTTCGATTAGCGTAATTTCAAATCGTAGCAATCGTCAGAGCTGCTAGAGCTCCGGTCATTCACGTGTGTTCCACATTGGTTCCCCTCCCATGATCACATCATCTCAAACCCCAGCGTGTTATCTGCTTAATCTCACCATCCGCCCAACATAATCGAAATCCGATCTACGAAGCGAGGGTCCCACTCCGCCATTCACCGGACCCTCACTGCCACCCTTCATTCTTATGCAAAAGAGCTTCATTGTTGGCTGAGGTTTATCGCTTCGAGTCGAGGAATATCTTCATGCAGGTCCTAGAGGCAACGGACCCGTTTGGAGTCGATTTAGATTGTGCAGGAGACTCCACAGGAGATCCATCTTTGCCGACCGACCAGGACCGTGTTATTAGGTCCTAGAACTTCCTGATCAGTCCCTCAAAGGTTGTGGACAGCTATCCTGAAGGTGCAAAACCCCAAAGCTTTATAGGATACCGCTGGATGGAGGAGAATGAGACGATCGAAGGACGAGGGAAGACTTGTTCTTCCCTGTTCTTTCTGAAGAGCAGCCACCGTTGGATCAAGGGTCGTGCCCAGTTCTAATCCTAGCCCTTGATCCATCTGCGAAGCAATGTGGCGCCGAACCGTCCGATGCCTTCAAGTGGACTGATCTGATCCATCGGTTAGCGCGATTCAAGGGTAAATTACGGATCCTAACCCCGCTATTTTTTTGTAATTAATTATTAAACGTGTAAATAAAATGTGCAATGTTAATAAATATGGTGAAATTGCATATCGACCCTTATAATTTCTGTTTATTATATTTAGGTCCATACTAGGTTACCCCATGTGTCGTCCCACGTGAGGTGGTCGTTTTGCAAGTATAACCCTGGCACTTTTTGTATTTCATTTTAGTCTAATAAAATCTTAATTACATTGTATTTTTTAGTTAAATTGCACAAAGGTCCCTAGAGTTTGTTTTATTTACATGTATGCCCCTCCCAGCAATTATATTTTTGTGTACTTGATGGATTTCTTTAAATGGCTATTATGCTCCAAAAATCATGAAAAATAGATATGTTCTTGATTGCTGGTAGTTTCACGCCATGCTTTTAATTCACAATTTTGGACCTTTTTTTGGTATTTATTAAAAATAATTTAGAGCACAACAGTCCCTATCTATAGTATAAAATATCAAAAAAATATATAATAACATTTCTGAAAAATACCAATATATATATATATATATATATTATTTATTTACGTATTGTTAGCTTTCATACCAAAGTCACTAAAAAAGAAAAAAAACTCTAAAAATTGAAAAACCTCAAAAACCTTGATAAAAATATATAAAATTCTTAAAAACTCCAAAAGTATATTTTTCTATTTTATAATTTTCTTTATATTATTATCTACATATTAAAGTTGATTTGGAAAATTTTGGATTCAATTTTCTATTTTTAATTTCCATTTCAATCTTGACCTATTATTTTATCCATGTTTTAAGCTATTTTTTGACATTAAAAATATATAAAAATTAGCAAAATTCATTAAAAATCACAAAAATAGTAAAAAAATATTTAAAAACCAAAAATATTTATTTCTGAAATTTTTGGATATTTTTAGTTTTATTTATACCTGTATTATCCATTATTATATATATTTTATTATATCTTGTATATTACTTATTCTAAAAGAAAAAGAAAATACAATTATTGCTGGTCGTCGTGCCTCGTGGGTTTTCCCCTTTCTCACATCGAGGAGGGTTTTCCCACGTAAAATTTCTCGTCTCTTTGTGGTGGTTTAATTATTGTGCTACGATTATTTTTCTTGGTTCCCGTGTGGAGAACATTCTGCCACTAGTCATCCTTTGCAGGACATGTTAAGGGAACCTCGTGATTTCCCAACAAGTGGTATCAGAGCTTACGTTGTCAAGATGGAAAAGGATGATGAAGGGACAATGATTAAGTTGATGAGCATGAATTGACAAATATGGAAGGCCAAGATGGAGGACATCTTGTATTGCAAGGACCTCAATGATCCCGTAGAAGGAGAAACAACCAAGCCCGATGGCATGTTCGCAGGTGATTGGACGAAGTTGGACAGGAATGCAGTCGACACCATCTGGAAGTGGTTAGATGGACTTATCAGTATTCGACCATATCATAGAAGAGATATATGCAAAGAAGATATGGGAGAAACTAGCAGAGCTCTATGAGTAGTAGACAGCCACCGATAAGGCGTTCTTGATTCGAAAGTTGGTGAATCTAATGTACAAGGATGGGATGAAAGTTGATGAGCACTTGAATGAGTTTCAGAGTCTCATCGATCAACTGAGTACCATGAACATGACACTAGATGATGAATTACAAACGTTTCTTCTACTAGGTTCCCTGCCAGATAGTTGGGAAACTCTGGTGAGTATCGTGAGCAACACTGCTACGGACGATAAGCTGACCATACCTATGGTCAAGAGAAGTCTTCTGAATAAAGAAATCAGATGACGATCATCTATAGAGTCCTCTTCTTCACATGTGTACGCGGTTGAGAGAAGAGGCAGGTCCAATAATAAGGGAAAATCACAAGAGAGACAGAAGTCCAGGAGAAGTCCAAGGACAGAGGAAAGTGCCATCATTGCAACAAGCCTGGTCACTGGAAGAGAGACTGTAGAGTTTGGAAAAGAGAATAAGCAGAAGCCAAAAAGATTCAGAAGAAAGATGAAGATGAGAATGTTGTTGCAGTAGTAACTGATGACAATGAGGATTAGTTGGTTCTCACTATTCAGGAGCAGTGTCTACATATAGAGGATGACTCCGAGTGGGCCGTTGACACGACCACCTCCTACCACGTAACTCGACACAGGGAGTTCTTCACTTCCTATATAGAGGGAGATTTTGGGAGAGTCAAGATGGGAAACAATAGTTACTTCAAGATCATCGGCACGGGCACCAACTCAGTTCAGACTCATATTGGATGTGCAATGACTCTACAGGATGTCATGCGCGTTCCAGACTTGCGGCTTAAACTCATATCCAGATCTCAACTGAATGGAGAGGGCTACCATCTGAAGTTTGGCAACAGCAGATGCAAGATCAACAAGGGCTCTCTTATCATGGCCAGAGGAAGGTAGTGCTACACGCTCTACAAGACTCGAGTGAAGGTCGTGGATGGCAGCCTACATGCTATTGAGGCTGACACATCGGATCTTTTGCATCGTCGGCTCGGACAAATGAGCCAAAAGGGCTTACAACTTTTGAGCAAGAAGGATTTAATACTCCGTCACACTGACATAACGTTGTCACCTTGTGATTCATGTGAGATTGGAAAGAACAAGATTGCACCTTTCAAGACCAGATCAAAGGTGAAGGAAGACTTTTTGCAGTTGATTCACTCCGATGTGTGTGGTCCCATGGACACAGCGTCTTTGGGAGGAAACAAGTATTTTCTTACATTCACCGATTATGTATTAAGGAAAGTGTGGGTTTATATGCTGAGGATGAAAAATCAAGTCTTTAATTTCTTCTAAAATTTCATGACATGGTGGAGCGCGAGATAGGCAAAGTATTGAAGTGTCTGTGCACGGACAATGGAGGGGATACACCTCTCACGGCTTCTAGAGCTACTGTACAGAGCACGGGATCAGGCATGAAAGGACAGAACCCGGCACACCCCAGCACAATGGTGTCTCTGAACAGATGAATAAGACCATTGTGGAAAGAGTTTGTTGCATGATGAAGACAGCAAAGCAGCCCAACTCCTTTTGGGCTGAGGCGGTTCAAACTGCCTGCTACTTGATTAATTGATCTCCATCCGTTCCCTTGAATTTTCAGGTTCATGAGCGCATTTGGTCTGAAAAGGATCCCTCATATGCTCATATGAGGGTACTCGGATGCAAAGCTTATGTATTTATATCGAAGGAACAGAGGAAGAAACTTGATGACAAGGCAGATCCCTGTATTTTGTTGGCTATGGAGATCAGGAGTTTGGATAGTTACTTTGGGATCCAAGGAAGAAGACCATTACCAGGAATAAAAATGTGATTTTCTATGAGAACTAGACTTTGGCTGAGGACGACAGACTCGGATGGGATTGCTATGGATCATGACAACGATGAGGACTTAGATCCTCTCTAGTACCAAATACAAATGGTAAAGATGCATAGCCAGAACAACATGAGCGAGATGTAGACCCCGTTGTTGCATGTCTAGGGGATCCTGGGCAGGGGGGGCAGCCTCATCAAGAAATAGATGCAACAGAGCCTCAGGTCAGGAGATCTATAGGGCATATCAGCCATCATGCCGCTATCCTACTTCCCAGTACGTGATGTTGAATGATCATGATGAGCCATGCACTTTTGAGGAGATATAGGAGCATAAGGAGAGAGATCATTGGCAGAATGCAATGAATGAAGAGATGTAGTCTTTGAAGAAAAATCATACTTATGATCTTGTTGAGCTTCCTTCAGGCAAGAGAGCGTTGGAGAATAAGTGGGTCTAGAAGCTGAAGTTAGATGATGGTGGCAAGCAACTAAAGTACAAGGCTAGATTGGTTATGAAGGGATTCAACCAGAAAGAGGGCATCGACTACGATGAGATCTTCTGACCAGTTGTGAAGATGAATTCTGTGAGAGTGGTGCTAGGCCTTGTTGCAAGCCTAGACCTTGAGCTAGAGTAGATGGATGTGAAGATGGCTTTTCTTCATGGTGATCGAAAGGAAGAGATCTACATAGAGCAGCCACAGGGATACCAGGAGAAGGGGAAAGAGCATATGGTTTGCAGGTTGAGGAAGAGTCTCTATGACTTGAAGCAAGCCCCTAGACAGTGGTACTTGAAGTTTTTCATGACGAAGCAAAACTTCAAGAGGATTACAACGAACCCATGTGTGTACATTCAACGTCTTCCCAATGGTAGGTTCATTATCCTATTAATCTATGTGGATGACATACTAATAGTTGGTCATGATCACAGATTAATTACAAAGCTCAAAAGGGAGCTCTCCAGGGAATTTGAGATGAAGCATTTGGGCAAGGAAAGCAACATGCTTGGGATGCAGATCACTCGCAACAAGAAGAAGCACAGGTTGTGGTTGTCACAAGAGAAGTATGTTGAATGCATTCTGGAGCAGTTCAACATGAAGAATGCGAAGCCTGTCAACAAGCCCCTTGCCGCTCATTTCAAGTTGATGAAAGAGACATGTCCGTTTACTTCTGAGGAGAAAGATGAGATGATCGAGATTCCTTACCAATCCACAGTTGGCAGCCTTATGTATGCCATGGTTTGCACCATACCCGACATTGGTCATGTCGTGGGCGTAGTAAGCAGGTTCATGTGCAATCCGGGAAAGGATCACTGGGAAGCAGTGAAGTGGATTTTGAGATACTTGAGAGGGACCTCAAGTATGTGTCTGATGTTTAGGTCAGATCTGAAATTATATGGATACACCGATGCCGACATGGCAGGAGATGTGGATCAGAGGAAATCGACTTTCAGGTACATTTTCACTTTCGTAGGGATCAATTTCATGGCAATCTAAGTTGCAAAAATGCATTGTACTCTCAACAATTGAAGCTGGGTACATTGCAGTAGTAGAAGCATGAAAATAAGTATTGAAGATACATTGATTCCTTGGTCAACTTGGATGCAAAGACAGTGGGCTGATTGTCTTATGTGATAGCCAGAGCGCTATTGATCTGAGCAAGAGCATGATGCACCATGCTCGCACAAAGCATATAGACGTGTGATATCATTGGTTCAGAGATGCTATTGGCAATAAGCATATCGTTCTGAAGATGGTCCACACAGATGAAAATCCATCAGATATGCTGACGAAGGCCGTGACTCATGACAAGCTACAGCTATGTAGAGAGCTGAGCGGTGTCACCTCTCAGTGGTCATTTTCTTGGAGACACCTCCCCATTGGGGACGGAGGGGGAGGTTGTTGGGAACATTATCTGTTCTCAATAATTAAAAAAAAAGGTTGATTATCCCTTTGGAAACTCTTACTTCATGTAGGAGTAGGATTCGAGATAGGAGGCATTTATGCTATATAGAGAGCATCCCTCAAGGCTTTAGAACTCATCCCAAGTCAAGCATCTCTTTCTCTCTTCTCTCTTAGTTCTCTCTCCCCAAGCAAGGAGATAAGTATCCCACAAAAGGCGTGAGGAGCAAGCTCGCGCAAGGTACGAAGAGTTAGCCCGCAAGGGTACGAAGAGAAGTCGCATCCACGAGGAGCATCTGCGTTGGAGGTGCGAGGAACAGTCGCCAGGGAGGTTCGTTCTAGATGAGGGGCATCACGTGACGAGGAGAAGCGACGGTATCATGTTCTCCAAGTACAAGGTGACAGTTATATGATTTTATTCTTGTACCCGAGCCTCGATATTGTTGGGCAACAAAACTGAGAAGACATTGTGCCCTCTCATTTTTCTGGCCTAGTGGATTTTATTGTGGGTCCTCGTGCCTCGTGGGGTTTTCCCCTCACATCGAGGAGGGTTTTCCTATGTAAAATTTCTCATCTCTCTTTGATCGCTTAATTATTGTCTACGATTATTTTTATTGGTTCCCGTGTGGGGACATTCTGCTACTAGTCATCCTTTGCAGGACAGGTTAAGGGAATCCCGCGATTTCCCAACAACAGGTTCTAGCGGGTCTCATTCATCGTCACAAGGAACTCAGAGAGAGAGGGGTGGAGATGCATGCCATGAAGGCGAAGATGTCGATGCAAGATGAAGAGATGTAAAAGATGGTGACGACATGGCTATTGTCATATCATACATTCAGGAGCTACAAAGGCAAGTTGCACCTATACCGCCTACAACATATGCCGAAGACGGTGAAAATGAAGAAGACAATGAAGTGGGGAGCGATGTTTAGTTATGAGAAGGGACGTTCAGTGACGTTCTGTAAACACTACATGTATGAACATTTAGTTTAGTTTATGATATGTATGAAAATTTAGTTTAGTTTATGTTGTGTATGTATGTCTAACACATTCATGATGTATTGTATTTAATGCTAATAATTGAATTTTATTTTTTTTAATATATAAATAGATGGGGGTATTTTTTAATATACGAATATGTCTAACTTGTTGGGAACTAACAACCAGATATGGATGCAGATGTAAAAGCGACCACCACTGTAGAAGTATGTGAAATAAAGAACAACCATATATAACGGTGGTCGGTCACCTCTCGCTACCACCCGGAGAAGAAAGATCACTATAAGTTAGAATAAGTACAACTATCTCTGTTCCATTGCTCTCTCGTCTCTTTCTTCTCTCCCTCTCTCTCCTTCTCTAGGAGTTACATTGTTCTAGTGGTGATGTTGAGGCAATGCCTCCACCCCCCTCTATATATAGCCAAATTACAACCCCATAGTCCTATTCCCAAAAGGACTATAAATAGAATACAACTCAACTATTATTAAGATTAGAAGTCTAATCCCATTTGGATTCCTAATCCTAATTTGACTCAAATCCTAACATTCTCCCCCTTGAGTTGAATTTCATCATGATCTCTTCATCGTCTTGAGTCTGTAATGGGTCATCATTGTCATCTACATGTCTCGTTAGCTAGATCTCACCAACTATGGGTGATACACCCATCACTGGTTGTCCTCGATGTGCCATAAACGATCTCTTTCCAACCGTTGCTAATAGTATTCTTTGACGCCTCTGGTCAATTTATCCAAGAGACCGCCATATCACGGCTTCTGAAGATTGCACATCTATTGCATCGCATTGTCTCGTCGACGTCGAACCTCACTTTGATCCATCGCATCGTGTCCTTTCAACAATGATGAACCCGACTCTGATACCAATTGTTGGGAACTAACACACAAAAGCACGTAAATTAAACAACAACTAGATATAACGGTGGTCGGTCACCTCTGGCAACCACCGAAGAAGAAAGATCGTCATAAATTAGAATGAATACAACTCTCTCAGTTCCCTTCGCTCTCTCATCTCTTTCTCCTCTCCCTCTCTCCCCCTCTCTAGGGGGTTACATTGTTCTAATGTTAATGTAGAGGCAATGCCTCCATCCCCTCTATATATAGCCCAGTTACAACCCCATAGTCATATTCCCAATAGGACTATAAATAGAATACAACTCAACTATTATTAGGATTAGGAGTCCAATCCCATCAGGGTTCCTAATTCTTATTTAACTCAAATCCTAACATAATTGTCCACATCCTTGTCTTGATTGTCCCCTCTGTATAGGGAGACCTCATATGATGGGTGATGAATCTCGTATTCATCATGCTAAAATTGGCCATTTAGGCTTTGTTCCCCATCATTCATTTGTAATTAATCATTAATACAGCATTATTAAGCATTCATACATGTGTAAATAATATCTGCATTTCATCATGCATAATTGCATTAAAAATCCCTAGTGTAATTTAGCTCAAAAAGCCGCTAACTTCTCTTATTTTTAATTAATTCATCCTAACTCCGATTGACCCCAAACTACCTCCATTGTGTAGATATTACTAACCTTATTGAATAAAAAATACAAAAAAATTACTAACTCAAATAAGTGTCAAATAATCCCAAAGTCTAATTTCACATCTGACGGACTAAAACGAGCATATCTCCCTCATACAGTGTCCGATTTTGGTCTACTCACTTTTAAAATACTCCATATTCAAATACCTTCAAAACAAGACTATTTCATAAAATTCGAAGCTCATATGTGAAAGTTTGGTTTTGAGCCTCTTTTGCGCATTTTATCTTTTTGATATTTTTGACCTGAGTTTTATGTGCATAATTAACCCTTTTAATTTTATTTCTTCTTTATTTGTGTTCTTTGATGAGAGTTTTATTAAGCGACGTAAAAATCCAAATCCAGATTAAAATCGAAATCAAAGAAACTGACTGAGTCCAAGTGTCCGTTGTAAGTCTGTACAAAATTAGTGTGTTTCTGACTTTTATTAATTTCCTATTTTCTTAATTATTAAAAATCCAAAAAATAGATTAATGTGTAGTTAATTTTCTTGTATTTTATCGTATTTTTTTGATAATTTTTATCCCCTTTAAAACCACCAAAAAATACAAAATCCCAAAAATCAGGTTTTCTATACACATAGAGAGCCACCAAAAATACCACTTCTCATAGATGACCTCTTTTGTTCCCGGGTTCTTCATGAAAGTTGTAGATCTCGACAAGACGAACAACTTTCATGAAGGAAGTTTTTCGATCCGAGGTCATCTTCTGTCTCTTTTTCCCTCTCCAAAATCTGAAATTTTTTTGGTGCCACGTGGCATCTCCAGGGCGTGTCACGTGGCACCCCACCTCACTCTCTCTCTCTCCTGGTCACACCCGGGTCACGTGCCAGGCACGTGACCCTCCTTCCTCTTCCCCTCTCTAGCCGTTGCCTGCAAAGCCTCCCCGCGCGTAACGCCCCGCGCCACCCACCTCCGCTCGACCGTTCCACCTCCTCCACCTTCGCGTATCGCCCTCCGTCGCAGCCGTTACCCTTCTTCCTATAAAGCTCCATCACTCCCCAACCCTCGAGCGGATCCGCCGAGCGAGAAGAAACCTCCAGCCCCTCATCGTGTACGGGTGACAGCAGTGATGCCTTGAGTAGAGCAAGGACGAGGTGCTCAAACCCCAGGCGAGATCCGTGAGAATCCCCTCACGTTGCAGCTGCTTTCGCGTGTAACTGTTGAAGCCTCTCAGCGATCTTTCATCACGTTGATCGAGGCCAAGAACTGGAGCCGCACATCGCTCCACTTCCAGGTGAAGAAGCCCGTCACAGGTACGTCCCCTTCTCTTTGCTTTGTTTATCTGCTACTCTATTTTTTCCCCTACCTTTCTTCTTTGTTCTGTACTAAACCCCGAAAGCAACACAGCTTCTTCACACTTCCGACTTCACTCATTCCTCACCCCGCCTACACGATTCATATCACCTTATCAAAGCCCATTCCATTTCTTCATATCTGAAGGATCAGAGCACATGATCCGAACATCTATCCCCACTCGTTCTTCTGCTCTGATTTTTCTCTGCTGCGCTCTTCTCAATCAAATTCAGTTGGTTTCACTTTACCATCTTACATACACAACTCACGGAGATCATTCACCTCACGTTCACAAGGTTTAATCACCCACTCATTGCACATTATTTTATTTTTGAAAGATCAATTGCTGGAATCTTTCCAGAATTTGTTTGAGGGTTCTTGTGATTTGAATATCATTCCGAATCAAATATGGAGCTTGTCTTTTATGCGTATCCCCCATTGTGCTTGGATTTGATGCTTCCCTAGTTTTTTAGATTACAGACTGGGACGGATTGAATGGAGTAATTAGAGTAAAATCATTTTTCTTCTTTTGCTCTCATCTGGATCCGATTCACAAAGAATCGAGAGGAATTTTTTTTGCAGGACCTCCCAGTATTATTCCATTCCCGCAAGAAGGATCTCCGTCATCAGAACAGTCCACCATTGACGGTTGCGGAGCAACAGTGTGCCTCCGTTCCTCCTTCGCAACCCCGCGCGCCGCCATCCACACCTCATCCTTGTCGCGGCCCACGCGTCCCCCCCCCCCCCCCCCGCAGACTCCCCACCGCTGTGCTCCCCACCGCCGTTGTTCTCCACAACCATCGCGGACATGCCTGCCTTATCTCCATCACTGTCCGCCTATCTCGACCCGCACCCCCGCACGTTAGACGACTAGAGCCCCTATCACGTGAAGAGCACGATTGAGCGGAGGAAAATTGCAGAATTCTCCCCAAAAGTTCCTGACGTTACAAGATGCCCCCATCTGGAGTCATGTGAGCAACACATTACCATGAGACAAATTACAAAAAGCCCCCTAAGCTCCAGGAAAAATTCTCCCCAAAAGTTCCTGACATTACAAGATGCCCCCCATCTGAAGTCATGTGAGCAACACATTACCATGAGGCAAATTACAAAAAGCCCCCTAAGCTCTAGGAAATGTTGCACAATTCCTCACCAACTAAGCAGGGAACCTGAGAAAAACAAATTACACAGGGACCCCTCCGACTTTCTGAAATTACAGATAAGTCCCGCAGGGACCTTTTTGAAGAAGAAAAGTTTATTTTATTTATATTTTAGTCCCTGAAACTTCATTTTAGCATATCTTTTTCATACGAACTCCTTTTTTAGCATATAATATGTCATTTTGAAGCTATTTTCATGCTCTACAATTTAGCATAGCTTGTGATCAGATCTGAAGTTGTTTACATAATTATTATTATTCGAGGATCTCATTTGACTTGCAGGCTCAATTTTGACATGTTCATACTTGAGGAATCATTGATATGTATACAGGGACTCCATTGAGAAAAGTTTTTGAAATAAATCCTCATATTTTATTTAATCATTATTCATTAAGGATTTAATCTACGCAGGAGCTTCAAAAAGGAAGATTGAGAATTATTTCCCTTGTATTTTTTAAATGATAATGTTTATTGCTTAAGGAACAATATACAGGGAAATTAAAAGAAATTTTCAATAGATCTCAGTATTGATACTCTGATTATTTCTCTTGAACTTTAGCTTTTGATCTGTGATAAAATTCGAGGTTATTGATTAACATATATTGGAGCTGAATTCTTAATCACAAATCATGTGCTGAACAGTTGTCTCTGCATATTTCCTTGCATTTGCATCTCATTGTATATTTTCTCAACACATAAATTAATCGAGCAAAAAATTGATTACTTAATTTGATTTAAGACCACGCAACTAAGAATCGTTGTTCCCTGTGTTCGACCTTGGTAGACTTGCCAAGTAAAAAAATATTCCACAACATTCAAAGAGTGTGGTTTTTGATTGACCGATTTTCGCCTCCTATACTACAATTATCGATTATTAAAGAGGTGGATTTCGCGATCATTAAATGGCATCATTGCCGAGGAACGACGAATTTTTAGGATTTTAAATCAATTTTTGTAATTAATTTTTATGATTAATTTTTGTGTGATTATTTTTTCTGCATTTTATTTTGCATCTCTCTTACTTCTGCTACTAACCGCAAATTCTCTCTTCGCAGACTTCTAGGAGCTCGATTTTGATATTAAATCAAGGATCTACGATGAAGAATGGACTCAGAGGGGATGGTCTTAACTGTCCCCTAACATCTTATGTGTTCGTCATGCTAGGGAAGGTTTTTGGGAGGACCAGAGGGGACGGTCATACCCCTCCCCTCCTCCAATATGAAGGGATAGTCCTGATCGTCCCCTCTAGGAAGGGGGCCCATAAGCAAGGTTCAAAGCAAGTTGGGCTTAGAGGAAATGGTTATAATGGTCCCCTAAATGTTGTGCTCGTCCCTTCAGAGTATTAATATATGAAGAGATAGTCAGCACTGTCCCCTTTGCGAATGAGATCGAAGGGTCTTGACCATCCCCTCCAGGTAGGGGCACCTCATGGGCTGTGTTTAGAGCAAGTTGGACTCGGAGGAGACAGTTTTGGTCGTCTCCTAAAGTATATTGTGCTTGTTCCTTCATAACCATGATCATGCGATTATCGGAGGGGGCAATTAAGATCGTCCCTATGTGAGTGAGTAGGGACGGTCTTAAACGCCCCCTCCAAGTAGGGGACCTCGTGGACTGGGTTGGGAGAAAGGTAGACTCCGAGGGGAGGGGACATCCGTGATCGTCCCCAATACCAAATGATAGGATGCATTCATTTTTTGTGTCTCCTTTTATTGTACAAGACACGTTTACGTGAGACGGTCTCACAATGGTCTCCTTTGACCGGATGGGGACTATTGTTCAGTTATAAAGGACGATCTTTGGTTATCCCCTTCGGTGCTTTGTCCTATAATTTGTATCAACAGAGTTCAACTTATCATCTCAAAATGGATCTCACAATCTCATTATTGAACCGAAAAATCGGGAGGTCGTGTCGATTCACAAGGTGAATCAACAGTCGCTGAGTTGACCTCACGCAAAATCCGCAGTTCAAACAACAATTAACCCACAATAGATATCAAACAATGAAAAGAGAAAGAAAAGGTATTTATAAAAATAAGTAAAAATAAGCAAAAATCAGGAAATAAAATATTTATGTTCTTTTATAATTTTAAAATGTTTTTGTGATTTTTTATATTTTTCCTATTTTTTTGGTATTTTTAAAGGAAAAAATAATGAATACAGAGAAGAAAATAAAAGGCTGAAGAAAAAATGGGAATGACAAATAGTAAACAGTGCAAAAATTCTCCAAATTAATTTTAAATAAAAGATAACAGAACAAAGGAAATTTAGAAACAAAGATTGTATTTTTAGGATTTTTATGGGTTTTTAATATTTTTATGAATATTTTTAGAGTTTTTATATTTTTATGGGTTTTCTTTTATATTTTTTAAAGATTTTGGACTTAAGTTAAAAGACATAAAAGACACAAAATATATTTTTTTGGGATTTTTCAAGAAGTTTTTATATTTTTTATAGATTATATAATGCAAACGGTACTGGAAATGCTTGTTTTTGAATTTTTATAAATAATAAAATGCAATAAAAATGCGAACTAAAAATATAATGTGAAACTACAATGCAACAGGAACTTATGGTAATTTTTTGGTGAATTTTAGGAATTTATAGATGCGTGAAACAAATAAAAGAAATAAAAAGAAAAATCATTCCTAGCAAGGGTACTATCGTAATTAGCAAAACCTTCAGGGTCTTGCATGCAAATTTTCCAGAAACTATATAACTTAATTAAAAATTCTCTAGACCAATAACAAATAAAATGATAGGCATATGCCCGCAAAATTCCCAAAGTCACGTGTACGGGGCACGTGACTAGCAGGGGTTGAACTGTAGTTATTGAAGACTAGGAGGGTTGAATTGCAATTTATCCAAAACTATATAATTGCAGTACAAAGTTCACATACTAAAAAGAAATAATAAAAGTTCTGGGGGCCCAGTCACAAAATGTCCACCTAACGTGGTCGCCCACGTGAGCTGATGTGGCCTGGGGCAATTGGCAATTATCTGAAACACAGGGGGTGATTTGTAAAAAGTGCACAAACAATATAAAAGCATAGGAAAGTTTGCTGGCTAATTATCAAGTACAAAAATGCCCAGGTGAAATGATGCAAAATACCCAAGCAGGCAGATCCGACGGTTGATGATGTTTTACTTATGCCACGTGTCGAAGCCTCCCTACGCGATACCCCTTCGGCTGAATGGTTGGGATTAAATCCCAGGGCAGAGATCTACGGCCGGGAGCGGGCGAATTCCAACGAGAGCTGCACGCCTGGAAGAAGGTGGCTCGATCGGACGGCTGTCAGGACATCAGGAAGAACACCTGAAGAACGACACACGGCGGGGGTTAAATCGGTGATGTTGTGCAGCTCCGGCCATCTCAGGGGTCCCTCCGAGCCGCAAAACCTTCTGATGGCACGAAAAACCCGAGCGACTAAGGTAATCAGGTGTATCTAAGATGGTCGTTGCGACCTCGGTCACTCAGATGTGTCAATCAAGAAAAATCGAACCACTAAGAGAAATAAAATCAATCAAACAAGGCAAGTGGTCCTGCTAAATGTTTAACCTGGTATAGCACCCAGGGTCGAACTCGAGGAGCACGGGTTGGCCAAAGGCCTACGAAGTAGTAAAAATGAAATAAAATAAAGAAAAGATATTTTTAGTGATTTTTAATGATTTTTATATTTTTTTGGATTTTTAATTTGTGGAGAAAATAAAAGAAGCACAAAGTCAAGCACACTTTAGCTAATTATTTAATGTGTCAAAAATCAAGAAAAAATTCAAACAAAAATGTTTTTATGTTTTTAATGTTTTTTAGTGTTTTTGGTTAATTTTTGATAATTTTCTGATGTATATTTTATTTTCTAAAAATCAAACAGTAGCAAGAAAACAAGGTACTGTCCAGCCAAGCCTAAAGTCCTTAGATAAAATATCTAAGAACCTCAAAAGGGCCTGGAGGTATTTTTCCTATAAACTAGGTAAAACAAGGAAAATTTGAGTACCAAAATTATTGTTTTTGGATTTTTAGACTATTTACTATAATTTTTATGGGTTTTTAGGTGTTTTTAAGTTTTTATGGTTTTTAAACAATGAAAAATAGCCACAATTGGCTAGAAAATAAAGGAAGACAAAATAAACAGTACCTAATTTTTATAGAATTTTGGAGGGGGTTTTTATATTTTTTTGGGATTTTTAACTCTAGACAGTAGCTGAAATAAAGGTTTTTGAATTTTTAAAAATAACAAACAAAATCAAAAATGTCCTCAAAAATTCTCAAAAATCCTACAACATGGCAGGAGCCATGTGTCAAATTTTCATCGAATTTGGAGGTGATTTGATATTTTATTCAAAAATCAAAAAAGGGCAATGTGCACAGGGACTGAAGTGCAAATACCCTAAGTTCTGGGGGTCCCGGTGCAAAATACCCAGCAACGCACGCACGCGGCGCGTGCCTGGGGCACTCAGGGACCTCTTTGTAATGAAAATAAGGTCCGAGGACTATTTGGTAACACGTACCAAAAGTCCAGGGACCTCAGATGCAATTTACCCTAAAATAAGCGCACATGTGCAATTACAACATTCACAGGGGCATAGATGCAAATACTAAAAAGCTTTCATTCATTAATGAACATCCAGAACTACAGGGGCTAAGGTTGCAATTACACCAATAAAACACGTGGCGACGCACGTGGCTCACACAGGCAGGGGCATAAATGCAAATAAACTAACGTACGAGGTCCAATGTGCAAATAACCCTAAACTAAAACAACTTGCTAAAATATTTACAGGACTAAAGCTAAATAGAAAACAAGAGCTGGGCCTAAGGGTAATTTACCCTTTATTAAGCGGGCCGTCGGATGCGCTCCACGTGGCTGATCTGACGGGTATGGTTGGTGGGCGCTCCAGATGGCGTCTCCTCAGATCGGACGCTCGACACAACTCCGGAGATGGACGGCTCAGATCACACCTGGAGCGAGGAGGCACGATCGACGGTCTAAGAGGATCCAGGAAGAACAAGTCGCCGGCGACTTTCGCCGGCCTCGTGCGAGCGCGGTGGTCCTCGTCTGCTGCCTCTGAAGATCGGAGAAGGTGCGCGATGAAGCTCCGCAGCTGATGGTGGTCTCCGATGGCCCAGCCGAGCCCTGGAGGGGCTCCGGCGAGGTCGGCGGAGAAGAGCTCCTGTCTGAATGTCGGGAGGCCTCAGATGGCCTCCTCTGGTCCTGCAAAAAGGCTCAGAAGCTTCGCGGGTCGAGGGCAAAGTGCCTCGACCCAGTTAGGCGACTGGGGGATGGTCTGTGCGTCGGAGCGGATGAATCCCGGCGAAGCGATGGCGAGGGGATTCGAATCCCAGCTCCTGTGCGAGCTGGGTTGAACGGAGGGGCGAAGAAGGTGCGCGGAGGGAAGGCGGAGGTGAATATGGGTTCCGATGATCGAACGGACGCGGGAGGTGGTCGGAATCGATGGAACACGGTGGCGGAGCGGATTGGGGCAAAATGGAAATTAGGCTAAATAGGGAAGCTAAGGGATTACCTGGGCGGTCGAGGAGACTGTGCTGGAGCTGAGGTAGCTCCTGGTCGTGGCTTCAAGGGTTGTCTCGGCCCGAGGCTCGAGCTCCTGCTCTGGGCGGAGCACGGCGGTGCTAAGTCGCCGGATCAGTGGAAACCGGCCCCTCTCCTCGCTGCGACGGCACCTGGAGCGAGCTGTCACTCACGCTCGGGCACTGGAGCTCACTGGGGGTGGAACGGATTAGCCAAAGATGCAGAATGAGGAGGCGGAGCTTGGTATTTAAGTGGCTCGGGGTCCGAAAAGATGAGCTCGGGTAGGGTCACGGTGGCGCGCGGACCCCGAGATTGACGCCCGGCGAGGATGTCGGATGTGGGAGGTGACAAACGGAGCCGGGGTTTGGGTGTTAGGCAATCGGGTCGAGCGGGTATAAAATGGAGAAATCGGGTTGGCCGCTCGAACCCGTGGGAGGTGGTCCTGGGGGGGTCAGTTGACCGGGCGGTCAACAGCCCCCAGGGCCAATGGCTGACGGCCACGTGGCTGGATCAAAGAATGACAAATACACATAGCTAGGGGCCGAATCAGCAAAAACCCAAAACATGAAATATTTTTATTTTATTTTTTTCTTTTTTTGGTGATTTTTAATTAATTTTTGGAAATAAAAATAAAGTATTTACAATATATAGCTATATATAGGTATATGTACAATATGTTGGTTTTTGATTTTTGATTTTTAATGATTATTTTTGTACAATTTTATTCCTATTTTATATTTTATTTATTTATAGAATAAAATGAGGAATAAAAGGGTATTTTTATTTGATTTTAATTATTTATATACATAGGTGAAATAAATAGATATATACATTTATATACATGGTATATATACAATGTATTTTTATATTTTGAATTTTGTAATTTTTATTTGATTTTTGTTTTGATTCTTTTCATTTTATTTATTCACAATATATAACATAGAATATTTACAAAAATTTTTGAAAATGATTTTATTTATTTGCAAGGTTAAATAAATAAAGGGGTATGGTCTATGTACATGGTGAAAGGATATTTTTGTTCTTTTTGATTTTCAAATTTTTATTTTGTTTTTAATGTTTTCTAAATATATACAAATATGTACAAGCATATTTTTGGGTGAGGAAAATATAAACTTATTTATTTACAAATATTTACACATGAGCCCCTATCTCCCTCTACTTGGCTTTTATGCGGTCAGGCCCATGCTGAGCCCTCCCTTGGGTTAGGTTGCTCAATATTTATTCTAAATATTTCCCTCTTTTTCTTTTTAATCTTTATTCTTTTATTTTTGCACAAAAACATGCTAATTATAGGTTTTTACAAAATGCATGCTTTTGCTAATTAACCCTATTTACACATATCTACATGCATTTGCATAGGTTTTTGTAGCTAAAATATAAGAATAAAGAGTGATGAATGGGTATTCATCACCCCCCTATACTTAACTTTGCTAGTCCCTTAGCAAACACTTATTTGAAAAAGAAGTGAAAAAGAAAGAAAGAAAAAGAAAAAGAGGATGTACATGGATCAAGGTTGATTATTAAACTTGCCTTCATTAAATTGAGGTATGGAGCTCAATCAGATCTTTGGATTATTAATGTGTCGGAACCTTATTTAGACTTAAGCTTAAAACCTAACAGCCTCTAAGTTCCACCAATCTATAATCAAGACTCCTCAATGCTCCAGATCAGAACAAGTCATCAATCACAAACCCTGAAGACCATGAATCTTTTCTTGTCCTGTGAAAGTGAGGTCTAAGCTCTCCACCTCAGAAATGGCAACTTGACAACCCTCCTCAACAAGGTAACTCTATGACTTCAATCTGGCCACTCTTTCCTCGAGGAGCGGGGTATTCCCTTCTAAGTTCAAGTTCAACCGGCTCAAGAAGAGGGGGAAGAAGAGAATGGGTCAAGGCCAGTGTAGCCAAGTACCCTTGGGAGCTTGACCAGTGTAGCCAAGTCTCCCTGCTGCAAGCTACAACAGGTGGATCATGAAACCAAGCTTTGCTTATTGCACTTATATACATACTCCGGTGGGATTATCATTTTCTCTCAGACCCACCACTTTTTTGGAGTTCTTTTCTTTTTGCACATTTTTTTTCAAGTGCATCTATACAACATATACATGTGCAGCATATATACAAGGAGTTTTTCCTCTTGAGCCAGTAGACTATCCCTCTTTTGAAGCTTTATTGCAACCCACAACTCCCGTCGTTAGACCTCATGGCAACCAGACCAAGTTGAGACGCACTTCCTTCACTATAAGAAGAAGAGAGGTTCCGCCTAGAAGTACTACCCTCATATGCTACCCCAAGTCAAGGAAGACTGCCTCCTCACCACCTCATCCGTAGAGAGCTCGGTGCATAGTGCGGTTGTCCAAGTAAAGCCATAATCTATATGAGTCATGTGTTGTTGTTAAGTGCTCTACTTAGGCTCATTGAGATGACATGTGATCATAGCCTAGTGGACTCAAAGAATTAAGTCACCATGGACCTGAAAAGCCTTAAACCTAAGTCTTATAAGGTTCCTCTTAGAATTAGGTGGATTAAGATCTTAATCAAGCTCCATTTCTCAATTTGATTCCAGGCTAGTTTAAATGTCAACTATCATCCAGAAAAACTATATACATATGTACAAAAAGATGCTTATTTACACAAATTTTACAATCATGCAAAATTTTTGAAAAATGTTTTGAAATCATGAATGATGATGCATGAAGTGCAAGTTTTGCAAAAAGATATTTACACACATTTACACAAGATTTTTGCAAACTTTTGATTTTCAAAACATTTTGGAAAAATTTTGTACTATATACATAATTTTGATACAAAAATATTTACACAAGCTTTACACAAAAGATTTTTGAAATCATTTTTACAAAAATAATTTGTACAATAGCTATGTATGTGCAAATAAAAGAAGATTATGTACATGAAAAAAATTTTAATTTTTGTGGTTTTTAGCCATTTTTATTTATTAACACACTCACACAAAGTACGAGTTATGGCTAAAGTATATATGAAATATATACACACCCCCCTATACTTAGCTCGAACGATGTCCTCAGAGTCAAGAGCGATGAAGAAGACATAACTCGTGCTAGGTATAGGGAAGTGAAAAGGAAAGGCTATACAAAAGAAATGAAAAGTCAAGAGGGACTCAGGTCTCCCCCCTATACTTAGGATCAAATAATCCTAAGTATAGCAGGCTGTATACTAAGGGAAAACCTGAGTGCAGAATGTATAGGGTCTACCCCCCCTATACTTAGGGTAAAATATCCCTAAGTATAAGCAACAAAACAGGGGTAGACAGAAACAAAAGAAATCCCCGAAGAGTCTCACATCCCCCCTATACTTAGGGTAAAGTGCACCCTAAGTATAGCATAATCATAAGATGAAGAAGGGATGTGGGCCTAAAGAATGTGGTGATATGGACATCTGGATCTATGTACAGCGGAAGATCAGTGAAACTCAGGCGTGAGATGCATTAGATGTGAGTCAAAGACCACATCTCACGTAAAATGAATAGGGGCAATATCAACGACCCGCAGCTCATGATCTAGAAATGGCTTGAGCCGCTGGCCGTTCACTCGAAAGGTACTCTTAGAAGACAACTCAGATATGTCGATACTACCATTGTCGTGTACCTTTCTAACCAGATAAGGTCCTTTCCATTTGCTCTGTAGCTTCCCTGGAAATAATCTAAGCCTCGCATCAAACAGCCATACTCTCTGTCCAATCTCAAAATACTTGTGGCTGATATGAGAATCATGCCACTCCTTGACTTTCTCCTTATAATGTAGGCTGCTTGAGAAAGCTGCATCTCTAAGCTCCTCCAGGGCAGCTAGCTCTGCCCTCCTCTGGTCTCCCATACCATCTGGATCCATCAAAATATCTGTGACTGCCCAAAGTGACTTGTGCCTCAGCTCAACAGGTAAATGGCATGGCTTGCCGTACACGAGGCGAAAGGGAGATGTGCCCAAAGGTGTCTTGAAAGACGTCCTATATGCCCACAAGACCGAGTCTAAAAGATGTGACCAATCCTTTCGGTCAGGGCGGACGACTTTCTGCAATATAGTCTTGATCTCCCTATTCGACACTTCGGCTAGACCATTCGTCTGTGGATGGTAAGGTATAGCAACATGATGGTCTATGCCGAACTCGCTAGCAAGTGCCTTCATCTGGTCGTTGATGAAGTGAGATCCCCCATCAGAAATCAGAACTCGTGGAACCCCGAACCGCGTGATGATATGCTTCCTCAAAAATCTGCAAACTGTCCTCGCATCAGCGGCTCGGGCGGGGATAGCCTCCACCCAACGACTCACATAATCGACGGCCAACAGAATGTACTCAAATCCCTGACTCTTAGGGAATGGACCCATGAAATCGATGCCCCATGCGTCAAAAACCTCACAGAAGTGAATGGGCTGCATCGGCATCATATCACGCTGTCCACAAGTGCCCATCCTCTGACAGTCAGTACACCTCTTCACGAACTCATCTGAGTCCTTGAAGAGGGTAGGCCACCACAAGCCGGATTGGAGCACCTTCTGTGTCGTTCTCCTCCCAGAATGATGTCCTCCTGCCTCAAGCTTGTGGCAGTAAGTGAGGACGCTATGGTGTTCCTCCTGAGGAATACACCGACGCCAGACGCTATCCCCTCCTTCGTGGTAAAGGATGGGATCCTCCCAATGGTAGGACTTGGCCTTCGCAAGGAAGGTCTCAAGTCTCTGTCTGGGCCAATCTTGTGGGACTTTCCCAACAACGAGAAAGTTCACAATATCGGCGTACCATGGAAGTGAGGCGATAGCAAGGATCGCCTCATCTGGGAAGGTATCTCTAATAGGGTCAATCTGCTCAGAATCCTCAGGCTGCTCTAGTCGGGAGAGATGATCCGCCACCACATTCTTGACTCCAGGCTTATCCTTGATCTCAATGTCGAACTCCTGGAGTAGAAGGATCCATCTAGTCAGTCTGGCCTTGGCATCCTTCTTTGCCATGAGGTACTTGATGGCGGTTTGATCTGTAAACAAAGTCACTCTAGATCCGATGATATATGATCTGAACTTATCCAGGGCAAACACTACTGCTAGCATCTCCTTCTCTGTGACTGTATAATTCCGCTGGGCGGAATCCAATGTGCAGCTAGCATAGTGTATAGCAAATGGAACTCCATCCCTCCTCTGTCCCAGCACTGCCCCTACGGCAAAATCGGAGGCATCCTTCATGATCTCGAATGGGAGAGACCAATCAGGCGGCTGGAGGACAGGAGCCTCAATAACACACTGCTGGAGAGTCGCGAACGATGAAAGACACTTGTCATCGACAAGGAACTCGGTGTCTTTCGTCAAGAGGTCAGTCAACGGTCGGGCAATCCTGCTGAAATCATGAATAAATCTCCTATAAAATCCTACGTGCCCCAGAAATGACCGTAGCTGCCTCAGATTGGACGGCGGTGCGAGTTTCCTAATGACATCAACCTTGGCCGGATCCACCTCCATGCCCCTGTTGGAGATGATATGGCCAAGCACCGTCCCTTGAGTCACCATAAAGTGACTCTTCTCCCAAGATAGCACCAAATGATACTCAATACATTGCTGGAGTACTCGATCTAGGCAGTCAAGACAAGAATCGAATCCGTCGCCGTAGATCGAGAAGTCATCCATGAAGACCTCCAAACACTCCCCTACCATGTCCGAGAAGATCAACAGCATGCACCTCTGAAAAGTCGCAGGGGCGTTGCATAGCCCAAATGGCATGCGTCGAAAAGCATATGTGCCGAAGGGACAGGTAAAGGTGGTCTTCTCCTGATCCTCAGGAGCGATGGTCACTTGGTTGTAGCCCGAGTACCCATCCAGGAAGCAATAATGGCTCTTCCCTGCCAGTCTCTCAATGATCTGGTCAATAAAAGGCAGGGGGAAATGGTCCTTCTTGGTGGCTTGGTTGAGTCTCCTGTAGTCAACACAAACCCTCCAAGAGGTGGGTACTCGTGTAGCGATCTCCTCTCCCGACTCACTGATCACAGTCGTGATGCCCGTCTTCTTGGGCACCACATGCAAGGGGCTGACCCACTTGGAGTCGGAAATGGGATAAATAAAATCTGCGCCCCACCACTTCGATATTTCCTTCATCACAACCTCTCTCAGGTTGGGGTTAAGACGCCGCTGGAACTCACGCGACGGCTTTGCCCCATCCTCGAGATAGATATGGTGGGAGCACACTGATGGACTAATCCCATGGAGATCTGCTACGCTCCATCCGATCGCCTTGTGGTTCTTTTCAAGAACCCCCATCAAACGGGATTCCTGCTCTCCAGTCAACTCGGCGGAGATGATGACTGGGTACATCTCTGGCTCGCCTGCAAGGAATCGATACTTCAGCGAAGTAGGGAGCGGCTTCAGCTCTGGAATGCTGGGTGCCGGCAAATCTGGCTGTGGAAGAAACTGAGTGAAAGCTGCAAGGTCGGCCAAATCTGCCTGGGAAAGTGAAAGCGTACTCTCGCAAACTGGATCGGGAGAAGGCTGCTCAACTGCACTGTCTCTGGTCTGCTCTACATCTACCTCCTCCTCTATGGGCTCAGGTGAACTCAGGTCTGGCATCTGATCATCACAATAGGCCCAATCAGACTCTGAATCCGAGGGATCTGTATCAACCGCGGTGGCATCAGTACCACCGAAAAACAAGGTGGCCTCAGCACCACCATCACTAAACATCGTGCTGCGATTAAGGACCGGCTCTGCTGCCTCTATGGTATCCTGGTCCAAGGCTGTGCTCTCCAGACTCTCCTCTGTTATCATCTCGGCATCAGCTGTATCTGAAAGTGAGAGGATGGTCTGTGTCTCAAGATCTGTCCAAGCTGCTTCATCATCTGTGATCACAAAATCACAGTCCTGGTGGATGTCTGGCTCTGCATCTGTCAGCTGCTCTGAGTCTGTACTCGCATCTGAGCGGGCTCTAAATCTAGCTCTGTAGTCCTCGACCGTCTTTATTTGTATACTCTCGCCCTCGATGCGAAAGTACACCTTCCCGCTATCATGATCAGTCACCGCCTTGGCTGTGGCCAAGAACGGACGACCAAGGATGATGGGGGTATCGGCCACTGACTCAGGGATCTCCATGTCCAACACTACGAAGTCCACGGGGAATTTCAGGCCCTGAATCGTGACGATAACGTCTAGTAATAACCCCTTCGGCCTCTTGACAGATCGATCAGCGAACTGAAGGACTGTCCTGCTCTGTCGAAGAGTGCCCAACTCGAAGCGGTCGAGAAGGGCTGCCGGAAGAAGGTTAATCGACGATCCGCTATCTAGAAGAGTACGGTCGAACCTCTGCTCACTGATCTGGCATCTGACATACGGGGCCCCTGAATCTGGCCTCTTGGCTGGCAGGCGGTTCTGGATCGCAAAACACGTGGCTTTCGTCAGCACATGTATCTCTGAAGTGTGGTTCCTCCTCCTCCTCCTGACTGTAGTCCTCTCTCTCAAAGATCGCTGGAGAAGGGGGATGTGCTGCAAAGCCTCCTGGAGGGTCAGCTGGATGTGGAATCGATCGATCATGCTCTGGCTGAACTCCTCAAGCTCTCTCTTTTTTGGATTTTCTTTTTTCTTCCCCTTCCCCATCTGAAGGGCTCTAGGGAAGGGGATCACTGGGTCCTTCTCAGATGAAGGACTAGGAAAAGGTCTAAGCGGTTCAAGGACCGGATCCACACATACATCATGCACCACAGTGGGACCAGAAGAAAGTAAACCTTTTCCTTTATTCACAACAGAGTTCTGAGATACAGGAATACGAGGAAAAACATCATCTCTATCTGTACAAACACCGGTGGCCTCAGTACCACCACGGGCTGGCTCTGCTGCTGCTGCTGGTAGACGTCGTGCGGCCTCAGTACCGCGGGCTGGCTCGGCTGAACGGGTGGCATCAGTACCACCTCCTAGATCTGGTGAAGCGGCAGCCTCAGTACCGCCGGTGGGATCAGCATCCTTGGTGGCCTCAGTGCCACTGTCATCGTCTGGAGCGGCCTCAGTACCGCTCTCCTCCTCCTGTGGCGCCTCTGGGATGTCCTCATGGTGAAGCTCAGATGAGGCGCCGCCGCCTGCTGGGGTCCTACCGCTCCTAAGTGTGACAAAATCAGCATCAAATAGATCCGAAGATGTATCATAAAATGGGTCACTAGGAGTGGCTAACTCAGTATGTACTACCTGCTCAGATTTCCTCTTGAGGTTGTTCGGATTCGGCTCGATCTGGGCTGGTATGGCGGCCTTCCCTCTCACCAGGTCCCGCATCTCCTGGCGGAACTCGTCCATCTCCCGTCGGAATGTGGCATGCTGGTCCGTGAGGAGGCGGGCGATGTCATCCAAAGCGGGGCTCTCGTGGGAGCCCGACGGGTGGCCTCTCTGTGGGTGAGGCTGCTGGAACTGCTGTGGTGGGTAAGAGGGGTAGGCTGGAGGGTGCTGCTGCTGATATCCCGGGTGAGCCTGCTGCTCACGTCTCCATGACTGTCCCTGCTGCTGATAGGGACGAGGACCGTAGGATGATGGCTGGTGCTGCTGATATGCTGGGGGCTGCTGCTGCGGCTGGTGCCGGTCTCTCTGCTGGGAGTACTGCCCTCCCTGTCCTGACGGCTGCTGCTGGGGTTGGGTACCACCACTCCCCCACCTGAATCCGGGATGGTCTCGTCGGATCCCAGGCTGGAGGCGGTCATACCAAATCCCGTTGACATCCATCAACGGCTCGGCATCGTAGGGTGCTGGCGGGAGTACTGCCAGAGGCTGGTCCGGCTGGTAGACCACCATCTGCATCTCTGGAGATGGTGGAGACTGGTAGGTGGGCTGCGGCTGCTGGTACGGCTCCGCCTGTACAAGATGGACCTGTCTAGGCTGCACGTGGGTGCTGGAGCGCTGGGACGAGCTGCTGCTGCTGCCGGTGTCGCCTCGCGACTGAAGACGGGGCTGAGAAGCCGTCTGTGCCTCCTGGAGACACATGAGCTGTGCCTTCATGTCGCTCAGAACCTGTGCCATCTGCTCCATCTGCGTGATACTCTGGCACTGCTTCTTCTCTATCAGCTCCATGCGGTCCAGCTTCTCGCTGATAATGCCCATGTCCGCAGCTGAAGACTCTGCCTGTGCTGCTGCTGCTGCGGACGAACTGGATGGACCTGCATCTACCCGTGCTATCCGCTGGTACTGCACGGGTCCTGGCTGATGTGGCTGGGTCTTCTGAGTGTACAACCTGGTCTGAGACATCACCATATAGTTCTCAGCCATCTCCTCGTAGATGGCCCAGACCTGGTCGTGGTCCTTGGCGAAGTAGGACCCGCCGCAAGAAGCATTCACCAGGCCCTGTAGCTCTGGCGTCAACCCACTGAAAAAGCTCTGAACTAGGTTCGGCTTGGAGATATCGTGGTGCGGGCATCGATCTAGGAGCTCTCGGAACCTCTCCCATGCCTCGTGGAACTGCTCGTTGGGGAACATGGAGAAGTTGCTGATCAGGGCCCTCGCTGCATTCGTCCGCCCGAGTGGATAGTACTTGTTAAAGTACTCGGTGCAGAGCTGCTCCCAGGTATAGACGAACCTCCCAAGGTGCTTCAGCCAGGTGGCTGCTCTATCTGCCAGTGAAAACGGGAAGGCTATCATCTGGATCGTGTCCTGGTCCACATGCCGGTCGTGGACAGTACTGCAGATCATCAGAAACTCCTAGAGGTGAAGGTGGGGCTCCTCAGTGGCGAGTTTCGTGGAAACGAGGAAGCATCTGAAGGGTGTTCGGGGGAACTTGAAGTCCCCCACGATAGCAGGTACCACCACCCAATGGTGCATCAGTGTAGATCCGGGGTTGTGCAACTTCCGCATCGGTCTAGGTGGTCCTCCTCCTCCCGCGGCTGCTGCCGCTGCGCGGCGGCTGCGGCTGCTGCTGCTGCTGCGGCTCGTGCCTCTGCATCCGGAATCTCCTCGGGCTCGCTCTGCTCATCTCGCTCTAATCGGAGGCACTCCAACTCTCTCCTCATCTCAATCATAAATGCTCCCTGATCGCGTAGCTGCTGCTGAACCGTCTCTAATGAGGCGATCAAGGTGGAGTTGATCGCTCCCCTGATCCATCACAACGTGCTCTGTGCGGGAACGATCCTCAGAACTGCCGGCCATGGCGACGTCTGCAAAACCAAACGAGCCCAACTCAGGTGCTGTCAAATGTATCAATCTCTCCTCGGGCTCGTGTCTCTCAGGAAGATCAGAAAGAGGGTCGAGGGGGAACAGGGTGGAGTCGTACTCGGGCTCGGAGAGCGGGTCTGAGCTCTCGCGAGCCAACCTAGATGAGGAGGTAGGCGCGCCCGAAAGCGATGCAGCCAGAGGCTGCCTAAGAGATCGTCTACCCATCATCTTGATCTGGCGAGTAAGGCGGATGAGATCTGGAAAAATTACGATCAGAAAACAAACCCCCGGTTCACCAACGCACGCGAGCTGAAGACCGTGAAAGTTCGGTCAAATTATCTTGTCGATTTTATTTTGGTGAACAAACAGAATATCAGAGCGCTTACGTGACCTGTTGGGATATCCGATGCTAACCCAACCGACTGGCCCGCATGGAAGAGTCGGTACTCAGTCGGGACTAGCAACGGGGGGCTCTACCTAGGGTGCGGGTCACTCTCTCGCGCATCCAAACCAATCAATGAGGGGGTTGCTCTCCCCAAGACAAAATTTTTAGGGTGAGCGGATTTTAAGATCAATAATCTTAGCAGTCCCAATTTTATGGTTTCACTTTTTTAATATTTTTCAAAGCAAACAAAAGGCCTAACGAATTTTTCGGTTCTCCTGATTATTAAGTCCAAAACAGGGGGGAGAAGACGAAAAAGCCGATACACGATAAATCAATGATGCATGCAAAGTCAGAAATGCGTACCTGTCTCCAGCTCTCTACATGCAATATGATCCGCGTATAAAAGTAAAGACAGAAATTAAACTAACCTAAATGATGCAGCGGTAAAGCCGAGTCCTAGACGAGCAACTTCTAGCGAAGAACCGTCTAACCGGTCACCAACCTCCAAGCCAAAGAGTCAGGTCTTGGCCCGTCCCTCCTCTGTCCGACAAATCGGGGGGTAGGGGTAAGCGCTTTACAGGACGGGCTGCGGCACGTAGGCTATGGAGGCAAATGAATCGGTTATTTTTATTATGTTTTTTTAAGTAGGTCCAATTATTCGATCTATGGGAACAGATATGTAATTAGGTGTGTGGATCCTACTAATTATGGCACATTCACCAGAAAATCCTAAGTCTAGGGGCCCGAGCAAAAACCGCGAAAAACCGGAAAAGACAGAAATAAAAGAAAAATAAAACCGCGAAGAAACCGCGAAAAACCGCGAAGGTCCTAAAGGGTCCCCCGAGCACACCGGTGCTCGGCGAAACAGACCCGCTACGGTCAAGTCACAAGAGTGTCCAAGTCCTATCCCTGTATTATTACAATAATAATATAAATGAAATAAACACCTAATCTAACCTCACCCACTCAACTCTCTCCCTCCTCTCTCTCCTGCGGCTTCGTAGAGAAAGAAGCCGCCTCCAAGTTCCTCGGCTGCACCGGCTCCTCGAAAGTCGCCTCCGCGGTCCTTGGGCCCTCGCAAGAAAAAGAGAAGAGTGGTCAGACCAGCAAAAATAATCAAATAATAAGGAAAAGGAAATGAAAATAAAGGTAAGGGTATATATGCAAAAATACAAAATAAAATAAACACACAAAATCAATCAAAAATAAAATCAAAAGAAAATAAAAAATAAAACAGAAGAAGATAAAAAGAAAATATAAACAAAAACCGCGAAAAGCCGCGAGCTCCGAAGAGCCGCGAAAAGCCGCGAAAATAAAACGAAAAGAAAAATAAAAAGAACTACTAAGCCGTGCTCCCCGGCAACGGCGCCATTCTGATGGCACGAAAAACCCGAGCGACTAAGGTAATCAGGTGTATCTAAGATGGTCGTTGCGACCTCGGTCACTCAGACGTGTCAATCAAGAAAAATCGAACCACTAAGAGAAATAAAATCAATCAAACAAGGCAAGTGGTCCTGCTAAATGTTTAACCTGGTATAGCACCCAGGGTCGAACTCGAGGAGCACGGGTTGGCCAAAGGCCTACGAAGTAGTAAAAATGAAATAAAATAAAGAAAAGATATTTTTAGTGATTTTTAATGATTTTTATATTTTTTTGGATTTTTAATTTGTGGAGAAAATAAAAGAAGCACAAAGTCAAGCACACTTTAGCTAATTATTTAATGTGTCAAAAATCAAGCAAAAAATCAAACAAAAATGTTTTTATTTTTTAATGTTTTTTAGTGTTTTTGGTTAATTTTGATAATTTTCTGATGTATATTTTATTTTCTAAAAATCAAACAGTTGCAAGAAAACAAGGTACTGTCCAGCCAAGCCTAAAGTCCTTAGATAAAATATCTAAGAACCTCAAAAGGGCCTGGAGGTATTTTTCCTATAAACTAGGTAAAACAAGGAAAATTTGAGTACCAAAATTATTGTTTTTGGATTTTTAGACTATTTACTATAATTTTTATGGGTTTTTAGGTGTTTTTAAGTTTTTATGGTTTTTAAGCAATGAAAAATAGCCAAAATTGGCTAGAAATAAAGGAACACAAAATAAACAGTACCTAATTTTTATAGAATTTTTGAGGGGGTTTTTATATTTTTTTGGGATTTTTAACTCTAGACAGTAGCTGAAATAAAGGTTTTTGAATTTTTAAAAATAACAAACAAAATCAAAAATGTCCTCAAAAATTCTCAAAAATCCTACAACATGGCAGGAGCCATGTGTCAAATTTTCATCGAATTTGGAGGTGATTTGATGTTTATTCAAAAATCAAAAGAGGGCACTGTGCACTGGGACTGAAGTGCAAATACCCTAAGTTCTGGGGGTCCTGGTGCAAAATACCCAGCAACGCACGCGCGCGGCGCATGCCTGGGGCACTCAGGGACCTCTTTGTAATGAAAATAAGGTCCGAGGACTATTTGGTAACACGTACCAAAAGTCCAGGGACCTCAGATGCAATTTACCCTAAAATAAGCGCACATGCACAATTACAACATTCACAGGGGCATAGATGCAAATACTAAAAAGCTTTCATTCATTAATGAACATCCAGAACTACAGGGGCTAAGGTTGCAATTACACCAATAAAACACGTGGCGACGCACGTGGCTCACACAGGCAGGGGCATAAATGCAAATAAACTAACGTACGAGGTCCAATGTGCAAATAACCCTAAACTAAAACAACTTGCTAAAATATTTACAGGACTAAAGCTAAATAGAAAACAAGAGCTGGGCCTAAGGGTAATTTACCCTTTATTAAGCGGGCTGTCGGATGCGCTCCACGTGGCTGATCTGACGGGTATGGTTGGTGGGCGCTCCAGATGGCGTCTCCTCAGATCGGACGCTCGACACAACTCCGGAGATGGACGGCTCAGATCACACCTGGAGCGAGGAGGCACGATCGACGGTCTAGGAGGATCCAGGAAGAACAAGTCGCCGGCGACTTTCGTCGGCCTCGTGCGAGCGCGGTGGTCCTCGTCTGCTGCCTCTGAAGATCGGAGAAGGTGCGCGATGAAGCTCCGCAGCTGATGGTGGTCTCCGATGGCCCAGCCGAGCCCTGGAGGGGCTCCGGCGAGGTCGGCGGAGAAGAGCTCCTGTTTGAATGTCGGGAGGCCTCAGATGGCCTCCTCTGGTCCTGCAAAAAGGCTCAGAAGCTTCGCGGGTCGAGGGCAAAGTGCCTCGACCCAGTTAGGCGACTGGGGGATGGTCTGTGCGTCGGAGCTGATGAATCCTGGCGAAGCGATGGCGAGGGGATTCGAATCCCAGCTCCTGTGCGAGCTGGGTTGAATGGAGGGGCGAAGAAGGTGCGCGGAGGGAAGGCGGAGGTGAATATGGGTTTCGATGATCGAACGGACGCGGGAGGTGGTCGGAATCGATGGAACACGGCGGCGGAGCGGATTGGGGCAAAATGGAAATTAGGCTAAATAGGGAAGCTAAGGGATTACCTGGGCGGTCGAGGAGACTGTGCTGGAGCTGAGGTAGCTCCTGGTCGTGGCCTCAAGGGTTGTCTCGGCCCGAGGCTCGAGCTCCTGCTCTGGGCGGAGCACGGCGGTGCTAAGTCGCCGGATCAGTGGAAACCGGCCCCTCTCCTCGCTGCGACGGCACCTGGAGCGAGCTGTCACTCACGCTCGGGCACTGGAGCTCACTGGGGGTGGAACGGATTAGCCAAAGATGCAGAATGAGGAGGCGGAGCTTAATATTTAAGTGGCTCGGGGTCCGAAAAGATGAGCTCGGGTAGGGTCACGGTGGCGCGCGGACCCCGAGATTGACGTCCGGCGAGGGTGTCGGATGTGGGAGGTGACAAACGGAGCCGGGGTTTGGGTGTTAGGCAATCGGGTCGAGCGGGTATAAAATGGAGAAATCGGGTTGGCCGCTCGAACCCGTGGGAGGTGGTCCTGGGGGGGTCAGTTGACCGGGCGGTCAACATCCCCCAGGGCCAATGGCTGACGGCCACGTGGTTGGATCAAAGAATGATAAATACACATAGCTAGGGGCCGAATCAGCAAAAACCCAAAACATGAAATATTTTTATTTTATTTTTTCTATTTTTTGGTGATTTTTAATTAATTTTTGGAAATAAAAATAAAGTATTTACAATATATAGCTATATATAGGTATATGTACAATATGTTGGTTTTTGATTTTTGATTTTTAATGATTATTTTTGTACAATTTTATTCCTATTTTATATTTTATTTATTTATAGAATAAAATGAGGAATAAAAGGGTATTTTTATTTGATTTTAATTATTTATATACATAGGTGAAATAAATAGATATATACATTTATATACATGGTATATATACAATGTATTTTTATATTTTGAATTTTGTAATTTTTATTTGATTTTTGTTTTGATTCTTTTCATTTTATTTATTCACAATATATAACATAGAATATTTACAAAAAGTTTTGAAAATGATTTTATTTATTTGTAAGGTTAAATAAATAAAGGGGTATGGTCTATGTACATGGTGAAAGGATATTTTTGTTCTTTTTGATTTTCAAATTTTTATTTTGTTTTTAATGTTTTCTAAATATATACAAATATGTACAAGCATATTTTTGGGTGAGGAAAATATAAACTTATTTATTTACAAATATTTACACATGAGCCCCTATCTCCCTCTACTTGGCTTTTATGCGGTCAGGCCCATGCTGAGCCCTCCCTTGGGTTAGGTTGCTCAATATTTATTCTAAATATTTCCCTCTTTTTCTTTTTAATCTTTATTCTTTTATTTTTGCACAAAAACATGCTAATTATAGGTTTTTACAAAATGCATGCTTTTGCTAATTAACCCTATTTACACATATCTACATGCATTTGCATAGGTTTTTGTAGCTAAAATATAAGAATAAAGAGTGATGAATGGGTATTCATCACCTTCTAGATGACTTCCCTGATCTTCTGGAGCCTTCAAAATGGCGTGAGGTGCGATGAGGTGCTACCACGATGTATGGACAGACCTGCTGCTCCCCTTCCAAGATCCAAATGGGGCGCAAAAGCCCCCTTCAGGCCCTGCAAACGAAAGGAAAGAACGGCAGGAAAAATGCGGCAGAGACCTGGCCTTTATTGGCAAAATATCGGCGGTGTGGAGTGGTGAAGGTGGTCGTCGGAGCTCAAGAGCTCCGGCAAGGTGCTCGATAATGGGATCTACACTAATGACTTGATTAAATGCCAAGATAAATGCATGAAATAGAAGCTAGGACTATAGCTAATTAATCAGCAAAAAATGGATAGAAAGTGACCTTGATTGACTGTAAAAACCAAGAGATGGACTTCACGGCCGGAGCCAGAGATGGGAGGTGGAGACCACCCTTAAACGCTCGCCAAGGCCGGTTCAGGGATGCTGGAGGGGAGCTGTCACCTCCCCAGTCCAGAGCAAGGTGAAAGAAGCCAAGGGCAAGGTGAAAGGAGGTTCAAAAAAGAAGAGGAAGGTCGGGTGGCTCTTTTGTACAAGATGGGCGACGGGGCACAAAAAACGAAGCGTAGGTTGCGGTCCAGTGATGCAATCCCAGAGGAAAGCTAAGGGCGTGTATTCATGATATGTGGCGAACAAAAGACGAGAAGGAATCGAAGCCAAACAATGAAAGGCGCGGCCTACAAAAATCATCAAAAACAGACAAAAACCAATGTCTGACACGGATCAGACCTTGGTCAGAGAGCTGGTCAACACGGCCCAAAGGACGAAGAAAATAGGGCACATCCGAAATCCAATCCTCAAGATGATGCATGGGCGTGTACAAGGGATATAAGGGGATAAAAAGGTGAGAAGGACACAAGGCCAAATAATGAAAGATGTGGCCTCGAAAAATGGGAGAAAACGGCTAAAAACGCAACTCTGACGGGCTACAGGAGTGGCTTAGAGAGTTGACCGGTCGGTCAACTCTCCAGACCCCCTGGTTGGTCCACGTGGACCAACCAGGAAAAATCTTGGAAAGCATCTTTGCAAATTCAATTAAAAATAGAAAACGGATTTATTAATTTTTTATTATTAAATAAAAATATTTGTTATTTAATGTGTACTTTATTATGATTTTTATTTATTTTTTAGAGGTTCAAAATTACAAGTTCCCTTCTATAGGTTATATAGGTATCTTTGTCTATATATTCTAATATTTAATTTTTATTTTGTATATTTAATTTATTTATTTTGGTTTATTATTTTATAAAATATTTTTATACACTTAAATATATTTTTATTTTATTTTTCTGAGGTATTTTGTACACTTAATAAAATAGAAGTAATAATATGTAGGTATATATCATGTATTATACCTATGTCTTAGATACTTGTCTTTTATTTTTGTCTTTTCTTTAGTTTTTTATTCTTATTTTAATGTACACATATATTATAAATAATATTTACAAAATTATAATATTATAAAATAATGAATAGTAAATATAATGAATATTTTAATATGTACAAGTATACAATAGGGGTCTAAAACTCAACTTTCAAACCATAGCTCCGCCAATAGCTTATGAAAAATTATATACAATTAAAGTGATTTTGATGCGTTTTGAGTTTTTATTTGGGAGATATAGGTCTGGGAAATTAGGATTCTGGAATTTATTCAGACCATGACTTTTTATCTATACATTATTTTTGAGTGAAATCAAATTTTATATTTTTATTTATTTATTTATCTATAACTTTCATGTACAAAGTTTATTTTTTTGAAGTATAAAAAGTGGAATCAAAAATACATCCCAAAATGAATAAAGAATGGGTTAAATAAAAGGTATTTTTTATTGTAATTTGACCCTTATCTCCTCTTACTTTATTCCGTGTCGACCTAGTCAGAGATGCCTAGTCTCGGGGTTTCGGGTCATAAAATATTTACAATATTTTATTCTTTTTATTTTCTTTTCTTTATTCTATAATTTTAGCTTTAAAACCGCATTTTATACAATATTTACACAATAATGCATGCCATGCTAAAATGCCTAAATTAATTGTATTTACACGCATTTACTAGGGTTTTAAAGGCCAAAATGATAGAATAAAGATGATGAAACGTAGATTCATCATCCCCCTATACTTGCCTTTGCCAGTCCCTAGCAAACACTTATGCAATAAGTGCAGAAAAGAAAAACAAAGAAAAGAAAAAGAAGAAAGATGGATGAAGTTTAATTATCAAACTTATCTTCACAAAATCAAAGTTTGGAGCTTAAGTCAGGCCTTTGGAATTTTATGCGGGCGGAACCTTAGTGAGAACCAGATTTGAACTTTAACAGCCTTCGAGAATCCCAAAACTCTGTTCAAGTCTCCTCAATAGCCAGGTCAGAAATATTCAAATTCATACGCAAACCCTTACGACTATGAATCTGACTCGTACAATATAAGTGATAGTGGCTCCCCCCAACTAGAATGGCAAAGAGACTGACTTCTCCAGCATGACAACCCAATGATTCCCCAATCCAATAACTCCTTCCTCGAGGAGCGGGGTATTCCTTTCTAAGTTCAAGTGGCAACCAGCTCAAGAGGAGGGGGTAAAGAGAAGAATGGACGGTAGCCAGTGTAGCTACCTATCCTAGGATGCAAGACCAGTGTAGTCAAGTCATCCAGCTGCAGGCTCACATGATTTGACTTTGATGCTCAAGCTTGCTTATTTTCTATACAACATATTCACATACTTTTGCAGGCATTTTATTGTTGTACAGACCTGCCCATTTTTTTCTTTCTTTTTTTGAAATACTATTCACAACAGCATTTGTATAGGGAGTTTTTCCTATTGAGCCCGTAGACTATCCCTCTTTTGAAGCTTTATCGCAACCCACACTCTCCTGTCTTTAGAATTCCTCATCACTGGATGGGTTGGGGTGCACTTCCCTCCCTAGAGGAGGGACAAGTGTTTCCCACTTGTGTGCGTCTCATACCAGCAAATCCAATCCCCTCACCACTCCAACTGAGTTGAGCTATGTGAAAGGTGCAGGTATCCAAGTTAGGTCATTATCAACAAGAGTCGTGCGTGTGTTCCGAAATACTCTACTTAGGTAGTCAAGAATCCATTGAACTAAGTCTCGTGATCCTCAAAGAATTAAGTCAACTAGTCCTGAAGTACCTCAATTCCAGTTCCTATAAGGTTCCTGTTATTAGGTAGATTTTAAGATCCAATCAAGCTCCAATCTCCGGATTTTACTTAGACTTGTTCAACTATCAAACTCAATCCGAAAAATGCTCATGCTATGCAAATGCGATGCAGAAAAATATTTTTGTGATGCAATTTTCAAGATTTTGAACTTTTTATGGATTTTTGAAAAGATGATGCATATGCATTTTTTTGATATTTTCAAAAAAAATTTCAAATGTTTTTGGTATTTTAATTTTTGCAAATGTTTTTGGGATTTTTTTTAAAACAAAAAGTTTTTGGATAAAAACTAGGTACAAATATTTACGCGGGGATGCATCTTATATTTACAAGAAGTGGATTTTAGAATTTACAAGAGTAAGTGATCAATTTTATAGTATGTGTATATACTGGATTTTGGTGTGATGTATCTATTCCTCAAACTTATTTGAAAGGTTTTTCAAACAATTTGAAAAACTATAGTCCAAAGTAATTTTTACAAACATTTTACAAACATGTACACACATTTGAAAATCATTTTGCAAAGGTTTTCCAAACAATATATATAGATTTTTGAAATTATTTTTACAACCATTTTCAAACCATTTGCAAATCATTTTTCAAATATTTTATTTCATACAAAGAAAATAAATTTTTCAAACGAAACATTTTACAAAGGTTGAAAACATGTAACAAAACGTTTGCCAAATAGTTTTCAAAGGATTTTCACAAAGATTTTGAAACTATTTTTTTAAATATTTTGCAAAAAAACATTTTCACCTGATTTATTAATCAGTACATACAAAAAGAATTTGAGGAATAATCAACACCTTTTCGTTAAGGTTTTTAATAAATTTAATTACTGTTATTAGCCATAATTATTAACAAAATATGAAAGTACGAGTTATGGCTAAAGTATATACGCAGTATATACGACCCCTCTATACTTAGCTTGAGCTATGTCCTCATAGATCGGAGAGAAAAGAGAAGACATAACTCATACTGAGTATAGACAAGTCTAAAGAATAAACGAATGAGAGATGAATGAACGAATGAGAAGTTGACCGTCCCCCCTATACTTAGGATCAAATAATCCTAAGTATAGCAGACTGTACACAACACAGGAGGGTCGAGGGTGGGAATGAACATATCGTACTCAGATTGTCTCCCCCTACACTTAGGGTGAGATATCCCTAAGTATAGACAAGAAGAGGAGACAATGGAGAGGATCGAAAAGAATAGAGAAACTCGGGGTGTACACCCCCTATGCTTAGGACAAAGTACGTCCTAAGTATAGAAGACTGTCTACAAGGGGTGACACATTTTTGATAGATACAGAATGTAGAAAAGGAAAAGAAGAAAAGAAGGAAAGAGAAATGAAGATGGAAGAAGGGATGAGAATGTACACATCGCTCCCCCTATACTCATGGTAAAAGAAGCCCCAAGTACAGGCGACGACAGGAGTGATGAAACGGAACGAAGAAAGAGCACTCGGCTCGTCCACCCCCCTATACTTAGGACAAAGTACATCCTAAGCAAGGCAAACACGAGGATAGGTGGACGAGCAATATGGTGGAGAGAGATAGAGATGAATAAAAGAGGATATACAACAATGGTGGATGGTACACGGGATCAAGAAGGTAGAAAGCGAACCTTCTTGTGGGACCGCTGAGGAATGGATCTAGTGTGGTGCAGGTTGACATCGGGGTCCACATTGGACAAAAGCCGATCAGGGTCGACAGAGTGAAGATCCTCAGGGGTCCTAGGGTGTGAAGGCATAGACTGGTGAGTGGAAGAAGTATGCTAGGTCTGGCCTTAGGTTCTCGCTGATATCGAAGTGGAATGGGATGAAATCATCATCATCGGAAGTGTGTAGTCAGTGTCGTCCTGCGAGATGTCGTCCAGGTCAAAACCAAAAGGAACGAACTCATCGGTGGAAGTAGTCGAACTCTATTCATCGTCAATAATCTCAACCGGATCATCTTTCTCATCAAAAGGCCCAAATTCCCGAATAAAAGCTATCAAATCAAATTTGGCCTTTGTCTCATTAGTATCTACGTGAACAGGAGTGGACTCATCGGTGAAAGTAGTCGAAATGTGTTCGTCATGTCTGGTCTCTAAATCTGCCCTCTGCTCAATGGTGTCAATCGTGTAAATCCCGCAGATGTCATCAACACAACGCCAAGTCCCAGAAGAAGGAACGCCGAGGTCCATGCTTTCCGAGTCTTCCTCAACAGGGAGGATTCTCGGGTCTCAGTGGAATCCAATAAGCAGCAAAATTCTATGATAGTATCATCAAGGTCATGGTCCTCGAGGTCAACCAAGATGGTGAAGTCGCATCAGGTGCAAGTCTCTGGTCAACGGTAGGTGTGGTGATCAACACTTCGCTCTCGTCAGCAGGATGGAAGCGAATCTCTCCTGATCCATAGTCAATAATGACCCTCGCAGAGGTGAGGAATGGTCGTCCTAGGATGATTGGAGAGTGCTCCCCTGTAGAGGTCTCCATGGGCAAAACGACAAAGTCAACATGGTAGCCTGTGCCCTGAATTGAAATGACGGCATTTTCAAGGATACCCTTCGGCCTCTTGATTGATCCATCAACAAACTGAACGATCATCCTGGTCTTCTTGAGAGGCCCTAAGTGAAGAGATTGTACCAGCGAGAAGGGTATAATACTAACCGAAGCACCACCGTCTAGGAGAGTGTGATCACATGTGTGGTTAAAGATGGTGCAGCTAATGAAAGGTGTAGCAGTGTTTCTCTTCCGAGGAATGGGACGGTGTGTGATGGCGTGGGCAGTGGCCATGGTCAAGATATGATGCTCAGATCTGCTCCTCCTCTTTCTCTTCTTAGGAAGAGGAGCAGATAATTGGGTCATGGCCTGTTGAAGTGGGGCACGGATGATCTCATGAATAGTGGCCACCACTTCGGACTCAGTCAATATTTTTTGAATTTTTGGACCTCCTCCATACAAGGGAGGAAGTCAGAATCAACATCTACACAAGGCATGCCAAGAACAGTCTGTACAGCGGCATCCTCGGGGTCAAAGGTGGGACAGGGTGTGAAAGGTTGTGTGGTCAAAGAATCTGGCAAGTGGACACTCTCCTCACAGTCTGACTCGATCATGTGTCTCCCGAAATCTTTTTGGATTTTTAAATTTTTCTCATGTTTTTGTGTTTTGGGCGATTGCAAGCTCTCATGGAAATCCTCGAGTGAACCCATATCATCAAATGGTGGAATATCATGGTCACTCTTGGTGAGGTTGTCAATCCTCTGTCTCATATGATCCATCATCTGGGTCAAGTGCTCAAGGGTGGACTCCATGAAAGGTGACTCCAACAGCTCAGTCTCGGGTGGATGTGAAGGTGGAAAATACGGAGGTGGAGGTGAATGTGGGTAGAAGTCCGAGGTCTGATACTGTGGCTGAAGCGGGTATGTACAAAAGTCAGAAAAAGTAGGAGGAGGGTCCTCCTGATAAAAGGGAGGTGGACCGTCTGGAGTGAACGAGAGATCCGCAAAGTCCGGATAGAAAACGCTCCAGGGGTTCATCTCGAAAACAAAAGGAAATGATCGGGAGATCACGAAGGTCAAGTCAAGAGAAGTGAGAAGAGGGCGCAAATGCGCAGAAGCGATCTAGGATACACACAAACAATCACAAGCAAACTCACACAATACAAACCCTCAATTCACCTACTCAACTTGGTAGAGACCGAAACGTCGGTCTTTTTATCTTGTCTGTTTTAGAGTTAGGTGAGAAGTCAAAAAATGCACACTCACTTAGGGGCTGAAATGGGATTTTGACACTAATCCTTAGTATGTGCGCGAGCAATGTAAAATGAAGACAATGAGGGGATTACTCGCTCCGAGACAATGTTTTCTTTTTTTATTTGATTTTAGGGTCGAGTAATGTTAGCAGTCCTAATTTTATTTGTTATCACTTTTTTAGATTTTTAGTGAGAAATGCACGATCCTAACGAGGAGTCAATTTTACTTAGCACCTAGGTGATCAAAATCAGATGGAGAGTCGAAAAAGCAATGCAAGCGGCAAAACGATGATGTATGCTAAAGCGTAAATGCTCACCTTGCCTCCAGCACTCTACATGCAAGGATGCGCAGCAAAATTGAAACCTATCTATATGCAAATGCAAGCCGATGAAATCACCCTAAGATGAGAAGCTGCTATTACCGTGAAGCATGATTTTCAAAATTTTGACTAATTCCAAACGTCACTATAGGCACAAGCAAATATATTAAGTGTTTGGACCTACTGCTACGACAAGCAACTCCTACAGCTAAGGCTCAATCACACAAAAGAAATAAAATAAAATCGGAAAATAAATAAAAAATGCGAAGAAAACACAAGAAAACAGCGGTGAGACTCCAAGTGAACAATCACTTAGAAATTAGGCCTGAGTGTCCAAAGTTCGGAGATACCAGTATTATTACAATAATAAAGGGTCTCACACTCACTCAAATTACAAAAAGAAATACAGAAGATAAATGCAACAACTAAACTGGAGCTCGGTCTTCAAAAATCCCTCTTCGTCTCCTTGGTACTCGGCTGGCAGATGCCGGCTTCACGTGGGTGCCTAGATGCCTGGGGTAGAGCGCCTCCCTCGATCCGTGGTTCCTCGCACGAAATCAACAAAAGAGGAGGTTAGACAGCTCAACAGATATATCAAAAATAAGGAAAATAAAATAAGCAAAAATAAAAAAAACCGCAAAAATAAATAAACAATCACAAGCACAAACAAAAACCCGAACCAAAACACAGGGAGCAGACAGGTAGAACGGGGCAAAATGCTCAAAACTGTGAATGTGATGATTTGTCTATTTATGCCATTTTTTGTGGGTTTTTAATTTATATTTTTTTATTTTTAATTTTATTTTTATATTTTGATTTTTAATTTCTGATTTTATATTTTCTTTTTGTATTTTATATTTTTTCATATTTTCTTTTTCTTAAATAGAAGATATATACAATATAAGAAAGACAAAGATAATGTATTTATAAAAATAAGTAAAAATAAGCAAAAATCAGGAAATAAAATATTTTTGATCTTTTTATAATTTTATAATATTTTTGTGATTTTTCTATATTTTTCCTAATTTTTTTGGTATTTTTAAAGGCAAAAATAATGAAAACAGTGAAGAAAATAAAAGGTTGAAGCAAAAATGGGAATGAAAATAGTAAATAGTGACAAAAATTCCCCAAATTAATTTTAAATAAAATATAACAGAATAGAGAAAATTTAGAAACAAATATTGTATTTTTAGGATTTTTATGGGTTTTTAATATTTTATGAAGATTTTTAGACTTTTTATATTTTTATGGGTTTTCTTTTGTATTTTTTAATGATTTTTGGACTGAAGTTAAAAGACACTAAAAGACACAAAATATATTTTTTGGTAATTTTTCAAGAAGTTTTTATATTTTTTATGGATTTTATAATGCAAATAATACTGAAAATGCTTGTTTTTGAATTTTTATAAATAATAAAATGCAATAAAAATGCAAACTAAAAATATAGCATGAAACTACAATGCAATAGGAACTTATGGTAATTTTTTGGTGAATTTTAGGAATTTATAGATGCATGAAACAAATAAAAGAAACAAAAAAATCATTCCTAGCAAGGGTATTATCGTAATTAGCAAAACACCAGGGGCTTGCATGCAAATTTTCCAGAAACTATATAACTTAATTAAAACTCTCTCGACCAATAACAAATAGCCAAAATGCTAGGGATATGCCTGCAAAATTCCCAAAGTCACGTGCACGGGGCACGTGATTAGCAGGGGTTGAACCATAATTATTGAAGACTAGGAGGGCTGAGTTGCAATTTATCCAAAACTATATAACAATAGTACAAAGTTCACAGACTAAAAAGAAATAATAAAAGTTCTAGGGGCCCAGTCACAAAATGTCCACCTCACGTGGTCACCTTCGTGAGCTGACGTGGCCTGGGGCAATAGGCAATTATCTGAAACACAGGGGGTGATTTGTAAAAAGTACACAAATAATATAAAAGCATAGGAAAGTTTGCTGGCTAATTATCAAATATAAAAATGCCCGGGTGAAATGATGCAAAATACCCAAGTAGGCAGATCCGACGGTTGATGATGTTTTACTTAAGCAACGTGTCGAAGCCTCCCTACGCGATACCCCTTCGGCTGAATGGTTGGGATTAAATCCCAGGGCAGAGATCTACGGCTGGGAGCGGGCGAAATCCAATGAGAATTGCACGCCTGGAAGATGGTGGCTCGATCGGACGGTTGTCAGGCCATCAGGAATAACATCTAAAGAACGACGCACAACGGGGGTTAAATCGGTGATGATGTGCAGCTCCGGCCGTCTCAGGGGTCCCTCCGAGCTGCAAAACCTTCCAGACGACTTCCCTGATCTTCTGGAGCCTTCAAAATGGCGTGAGGTGCGATGAGGTGTTGCCACGATGTATGGACAGACCTGTTGCTCCAGGTGCTCCTTCCAAGATCCAAATGGGGCGCAAAAGCCCCCTTCAGGCCCTGCAAATAAAAGGAAAGAACGACAGGAAAACGCGGCAGAGACCTGGCCTTTATTGGCGAAATATCGGCGGCGTGGAGTGGTGAAGGTGGTCGTCGGAGCTCAAGAGCTCCGGCGAGGTGCTCGATAATGGGATCTACACTAATGACTTGATTAAATGCCAAGATAAATGCAGGAAATAGAAGCTAGGACTACAGGTAATTAATCAGCAAAAAAATGGATAGAAAGCGATCTCGATTGGCTTTAAAAACCAAGAGATGGACCTCATGACCGGAGCCGGAGATGGGGGGTGGAGACCACCCTTAAACGCTCGCCAAGGCCGGTTCAAGGATGCTGGAGGGGAGCTGTCACCTCCCCAGTCCGGAGCAAGGTGAAAGAAGCCAAGGGCAAGGTGAAAGGAGGTTCAAAAAGAAAGTGGAAGGTCGGGTGGCTCTTTTGTACAAGATGGACAATGGGGCACAACAAATGAAGCGTAGGTTGCGGTCCAGTGATGCAATCCGAGAGGAAAGCTAAGGGTGTGTATCCTTGATATGTGGCGAACAAAATACAAGAAGGAATCGAAGCCAAACGATGAAAGGCGCGGCCTACAAAAATCGTCAAAAACGAACAAAAACCAATGTCTGACACAGATCAGACCTTGGTCAGAGAGCTGGTCAACACGGCCCAAAGGACGAAGAAAATAGGGCACATCCGAAATCCAATCCTCAAGATGATGCATGGGCGTGTACAAGGGATATAAGGGGATAAAAAGTCGAGAAGGACACAAGGCCAAATAATGAAAGATGCAGCCTTGAAAAATGGGAGAAAACGGCTAAAAATGCAGCTCTAACGGGCTACAGGAGTGGGTTAGAGAGTTGACCCACCGGTCAACTCTCCAGACCCCCTGGTTGGTCCACTTGGACCAACCAGGAAAAATCCTGGAAAACATCTTTGTAAATTCAACTAAAAATAGAAAACGAATTTATTAATTTTTTATTATTAAATAAAAAAATATTTTTTATTTAATGTGTATTTTATTATGATTTTTATTTATTTTTTAGAGGTTCAAAATTACAAGTTCCTTTCTATAGGCTATATAGGTATCTTTGTCTATATATTCTAATATTTAATTTTTATTTTGCATATTTAATTTTTTTATTGGTTTATTATTTTATAAAATATTTTATATACTTAAATATATTTTTATTTTATTTTTCTGAGGTATTTTGTACACTTGATAAAATAGAAGTAATAATTATGTAGGTATACAGGTATTATACCTATATCTTAGATACAGGTCTTTTAGTTGTGTCTTTTCTTTAGGTTTTTATTATGATTTTAATGTACGCATATATTATAAATAATATTTACAAAATTATAAAAATAAAAAATTATAAAAATAATGAATAGTAAATATAATGAATATTTTAATCTGTACAAGTCTACAATAGGGGTCCAAAACTCAACTTTCAAACCGTAGCTATGCCAAATGCGAAACTACCTTCATTAAATAGCTTATGAAAAATTATATACAATTAAAGGTGATTTTGATGTGTTTTGAGTTTTTATTTGGGAGATACATGTCTGGGAAATTGGAATTCTGGAATTTTATTCAGACCATAACTTTTTATCTATACATTATTTTTGAGTAAAATAAATTTTGTATTTTATTTATTTAATTATCTACAACTTTCATGTACAAAGTTTCTTTATTTGAAGTATAAAAAGCGGAATCAAAAATACGTCCCAAAATGAATAAAGAATGGGTTAAATAAAAGGTATTTTTATTGTATTTTGGCTCTTATCTCCCACTACTTTATTCCTTGTCGACCTAGTCATCGAGATGCCTAGGTCTCGGGGTTTTGGGCCATTAAATATTTACAATATTTTATTCTTTTTCTTTTCTTTTCTTTATTCTATAATTTTGGCTTTAAAAATCATATTTTATACAATATTTAAACAATAATGCATGCATGCTAAAATGCCTAAATTAACGGTATTTACACGCATTTACTAGAGTATTTAAGGCCAAAATGATAGAATAAAGATGATGAAACGTAGATTCATCACTCATGTGTACCCTAACTAAGTTAGTAGTGATGAGGCACCAACAAGCATACCAACTGGCAAGCATGTTCTTGACATTTCATGGGCCCTTGGTAAGAGAAAAAAAGACCATTACAAAAAAAATAATAAACAAATTGTCCCTAATGCATTTACCATAAAGTATAAAATGAAATAAGAAACAATTAGTCATTATATAATCTCATTAAAATTTTCTTTTTAGCATTGAGTTGTTCACCAAAAAAATGAATCTATAAAGACCCATTTTTCACGGAGTTGTTTCACCGAAAATCTGATTCTATAAGGGACCACTAGGGCAGATATTGTTTTATTCTTAAACTAAAAACCATATCACATATAAAACCGATGCCCTAAAGTTAATGGGCCCTAAGTAATTACACTTCAAAACTATGCTCATGGTCGTTCTGGCAAGGCACCCCATAGTTGCCACCACACTTGTCGCCTTCCACTTCCTCATCGATGGACGGACCACTACAACCATGCACTCTACACCCACAATCATCAACAGTTTTTTCCACCCCTATAAACTACTCATTGTGTCCCTGCACTCCTTGTAGTGCACCACATGCCTGAAGTACTTGTTAGAGGTATTCTACACTTGTGGGGCCTCGAACCCTTCCGTTGTAGGAAAGGACGTTGATATCCCTTCATCCAACCCTTGTCGACTCCTTCGGAAGCGATACAGTGTTGTGGCCAAAGTGTCCGAGCTTCGAAGGTTAAGATACACCTTCTTGATGAGGACTTTGATTTGTGAGGACAAAAACCTAATATTCTGCTCAACCACCTACATAGCGTTCAGGGGGATGCAGTGGTAATTGTTTATTTAGCATGGGCAAGCTTTAGAGTCGACACTAAGAGGAAAAATATTAGGAAACTTTGAGAAGCAAGGACTGTATGAAATCAACAAACTAGGGTGGAGCATGGGCTAGGGCAGCCCGATCCAGCCCGTTGCCCGGCCCGCTCAGCCCGGCCCAAGCCCAAGCCCAAACCGTGGATATGGCTGGGCCTGGGCCTCAATTTTGGCCCATTTCATAAATCGGGCCGGGCTCGGGCAATGTTGGGCCCGATCCCAAAGCCCACGGGCCGGCCCGAACTCCGATCCGATAGTAGCCCAACCTGACCCCCAAGTCAATTTCCAAAATCCTAGTGCCTAACCCAGCCCGTTGTACCCCTCTCCTAGTCCCAAGTTGATATGCGCATCATATCATTTCTAAGATTTGAAAAATGAATTCGAATTTCGGTAAATAACTAAATTTGAGTTCCAACCGTAAGCTTCGTTAATTACGATTTATTTGCCATGCAAATAGTAGTTCACATCTAACAGAAGTGTGAGTATTCATTTGCCCATATTTAGTTGATGTTTGAAAATTGGACACGGTAGAATATGAGAAGAATTGACGTTAAATAACGACACCAAGCAAACCCACGAGTATGGCAAAAATGAAAAACGCCCAATGAAGCGCATATTCTTTCAACATTAATATTAGCAGAGCCATCACGGTATTGGAGAGCAAATGTAGCATGGATGGAGGCACTGACGAGGAGTGCGTCCTTGTCGATAACATTAAGAGGCGTGTGCTTGGCGCCACCGGAACCCTTACTTCAAGAAGCAGGCCACCCCCTCCTCGCTCCATCCCCTCCCACAATCCCACTCCCAGTTCCCTCGGACCTCCTGTTAGGGTGTCGGCGCACGTGGAATAGCCGCACAACCCTGTCTCCTCCGGTGGTCGGCCTACTTTGGCAACAAACTCTTGGCCATTTTAACCATCCCATGACTCATCATGGGTCGGCTCGACCCAGGCCCGACCCATCATGAGTCAGGTAGGGCTCGGGCTTGGGCCCAGTGACTGAAAAATTAGCGGTCCTGGGGCCCGGCCCGTGGGCCCGATTTCACAGATGGACCTGGGCTGAGATAGGTTGGGCCCGGCCCGAGACCGGCCCATGCTCTACCCTACAACAAACCTGATGATGAGCATGGACTTACCATGCTTTACTGGCCTATAGAGGAAGAGGATCGAGAAATACTGTGTCTCACCCTTCTTATCCATGAACTCCAAGTTGTTTTAGAGGATGCAAAAGGCCTCCAATTAGATATGGTTTTGCATAGGGATGAAAAGGAATGTGAATATACTTGTATCTAATCCATTATCATAGTTGTTTTATACTAATTTTGACATTTGTATTCGTATTCATATTCATTTCAAAATAGATGCAAATATGGATATCACTTTGATATTCGCTAATATTCGCATTCGCATTTGTATATTCATTTACATACATAAGTATAGTAATAGATTTGTTTATTGTTGTATTTAAAAGGATGTAATTAGGTTTTATTTGGATAACCTATGCAATTACAATAGGAGTCAATTTGGTCTCAATTAGGAAACCAAATGACTTGGAGGGAAAGTTGAAAATTCCTAAATTTGAAACATGGAAAAGCTTGGGTGGAAATTTAGTACCATACCTAGTATCTCTAAACTTTTAGTGTGCTTATATATGAGTTTGCGCCCCAAGCTCTTGTAGCAATAGTTGAGAGGAGGCATGGAGGACCACATAGGCGCGTGTACGCGCTCTGCTCGGGCTCGGGCTTAGGCTTGGCTCGGGCTCGGATCGGGATCAGGCTCGGGAGAGTCAATTCGGATCTCGATACTTTTGTTGTGAATTTCATTTGGCAGGTCGATTAAATTAATCACACGGATTAATTTGGATTCGACTGAAATGGGAATTCAACTCGACATAAACGGCTCGATGTAGTCGCGGTTTCAGAATTCGAAAAGTCATGCTCGTTGAGGGTATTTTCGGAAAATGATAAGTAGCGCGCACTAGGGCACGCAACACCTTTTTATATGCATCCCCTGACGTCGTTGTTATTCATTTGTAACAAAAACTCTCACATTGTCGCCACTCATGCTCTCTGTTCTCCTACCACATCTAAGATATGTTCTTCTCGACTGCAAGTTCTCGGAGGTACTTTCGAGGATGGTCTCGTCGGTGTACGCGGACGAATACCACATGTACTGTCATATCCTGGAAGCGGATCGCCAGTATCCTACGCACTGGTATTGTGGAGGCGATATCCTCTCTAAGGACAGTCCATTAATGGACGCTTCGGTGACTTCTGATCTAATTTCTCTATCACTTTGTTTGTTGCATTATGTTTATTACTTTACCTTTTTTTGGATCTCTCCCTGTTCATTTATTCCGAAAAATGAAAATGATTAATCTGTGGTTTTATTTGAACCTGCGTGGATATCAAAATTGTTATATGAATCGAACATGCTTGATAATAATTTTATTAATTTGTAATGCATTGATTTATATTAATATTGTTAAATATTATTTTATATATGTCGTGGTATTGATCCTTCTAACAACATTTATAACAGTGTGTAACAACATTTTATGATTGCATTTACTATTGTTGATATAATTGTTATGAAAATAATATATCCGGTATATCTAATTTATGTGTAAACCACACTATATATATATTAGTTAATCTATTAAATATCTCTGTTATTATTTGTATCATATTTGTATTTGTTTTACATTCGTATTCATTTTTAAGGATTTGGAAACACAATTTTCATATCCGTCAATATTTGTATCCATATTCGTATTCGTATTTTTAAAATGGATAAGAATACGATTATACCTATATTCATATCCGTATCATACCATTTTCATCCCTAGTCGTGCACCATGATTTGCCTCTTTTCACCCTAACTAAGATCAATTAATTATGTTGTAGTTGGGATCAAGCAACCCATCAAAACCATAAAAAATCAATTAATTAATGCAGTGATAATTGTTTATTTAGCATGGGCAAGCTTTAGTGTCGACACTAAGAGGAAAAATATGGGCAAAGGTTCACTTCAAACAACTAAGTGAATCGATTTTAGAGATGGTTTTTTGGTATTTTTTATGCAAAAGCAAATGCAAATATGAGATGAATGCAAAATGATGCAAATGTGTTTTGAAAAATGGTATAAGTACCTATAAGGGATTTTGCAAATATTTTTCTTAGCTCAAAACATAATGCGAAAAATAGAGCAAAATATTTTTGGATCTTAATATATAATTAAATATTATAAGAAATTTTTTGGGATATTTTGAAAATAATTATGGGGAAAATAAAATGAAAGTGTGAAAACTACGTTAAATGTAAAGCATCTAATTTCCTAAAATATATAGAAAATACTTAAATGCAATATTTTGGAGAAAATATAATTTTTCTCTAGATAGAGGATTTCAAACACTGCATAAATGGATCTTTTTCTATTATTATAGAGTATATGGATGTATGAAAAATGACTAATGTTTTTATGTTTTTGTAATTTTTTCTTACAAACAGAATACAAATATTATGGAACTTAGATAGAATGTGATATATGATAAGATGCAACTATTTTAAATTTTTTAGATTTTTTGAAAAAATATGAATTTTTATAATCTTTAATTCTAATAAATATTTTTTGAATCAAATTATCCCAATTAGATATTTTACGAGGAATCCAAGTAACTTAAAATTTTGGCAAAATACTATGTGCGGACTTACTTAAAAATCAGTTGCATAAATCACTCAATAATTTATATAGAGAAAAAGACACATGTACTCAAGTTTATTGTTTAGCTCAATTCAAAGCATCGATATAATTATCACTTAGAATTTATTTGGAATTGTTCAAGCAAAGAGTGTATTTAGAAGTAATTTGGGTAAAATAACATTGATTTTCACTAAATGATTTTTATAAAATTCATCACTAATCAAAAAAATGCAACTAAATCTCCCTAGATAGAGAATTAAGTGCTCTTCACATTGCATCTTTTATTTTTTAAAGATGAGAAATTTGTAAATTCTAAACATCTGCCCAAACCCAAGGTTATAATTGCAAAATGAAATGAAAATTAAAATAATAAAACTTAAGCATAAGGTGCTTCTTACAAATGATAGAACCATCAGGATATGCTTCGTGCAATTTGTCTAGGAGGGACACGAGGCTATTGTAGTTAGGGATAAAACGGTTGTATATGGATATGAATATAGGTAAAATCATATCCCTTTCTATTTTAGAATACGAATACGAATGCGGATATGAGACATATATGAAAAATATGTTCCCATATCCTTAAAAATGAAAACAAATATAAAACAAGTGCAAATTGGATATGAATAACACCATAAACTTTTAATAGAATAACTAAAATATACATGTTTAGTATGGTTTACACATAAAATAGATATACCATATGTATTTATTTCATAACAATTACATCAACAATGGTGAATGCAATTATAAAATATTGTTACACACAGTTATAAATAAACTCGTTACTATACTTATGTACCGTATGTACGAATACAAATGCAAATATTAGCAAATGTCAAAGTGATATTCATGTACGCATCCACTTTAAAATGAATACGAATATGAATGTCAAATTATGTGCTAACGAATGTGATAATGGATCGGATACAAATATATTCATATTCGGTTTCATCCCCTAGTAGTAGTGCATATCGATAGAGACTTTCCTTGAAATTATGCGGAGCTTGAAAGGGCTCCATGCTGATAACCCAAGTCACAAGTAAACTCATGTACCTCTCCTTTTTCATCCATCAGTGAGGGGCTTCTCTGTCGTATGACTATGAGAGAATAACATGGCTTAATCTATGACATTCGAAGCAGAGGTGTTTATCGAGCTCAATGAGTCAAGTCAACCCCAACTCGGACTCGAACTCGATAACAAAATATGGGATCGAGCACGGGCTTGATAAGGTTCGAGTCTAGAATGCTGGCTCGAACTCAAACTCATTGAGTTCGAGCTGGGTCATGAGCTTCTTAACAAGCCACGTTCAACGAGTCAACCTGCTCACGAGCCTCTTAATGAGTTGAGTTCTTAGCGTTGAACTCAATGAGCTCGAGCTGCTCACGAGCCTCTTAACAAGTCATCCAGGTAAGTATGAAACACTGTTTCTCACTCTCCTGTTCTTATAGAGGTTCCCATACCCTAGGTTCTCAAAGCCACACGGTGTGGGACTAAACGTAATGAATTCTAAACATGTGAGTATATCGAACTACCTAGTCTAGTTATCGAGTTGAGCACAACCCAACTCAAGCTCGACTCAATAACCTTAACGAGCCATAAATCCATCTCCAGCTCGGGCATGATGATTTTTGTGTCAGGCTCACGAGCTCTTAATGAACTGAGCCTGAGTTGAGATAATTGAGCTCGAGCTTTCCTGACAACCCCAATTGATGTCAAAGGATGAAGCATATTATTGTTATGTGGAAGGGTGCACGTGGTAGATGAAGATATGACGGGACAGTGCAGTGGCTTTGCTCGTTGAACATTGATATGGTCTTCTCATGATCTGACGGTGGAAACCTGAGCTTCATTTGCTCCAGGTGCAGAGTGAGGTGGAGCAGCACTAGTGTCTTTACCAATCTCAGTCACAATGCAGTGGAGATTAGGTGGTCCACATGATAGGAGGTGCAAGTTTGAAGGTCGAAGGTGAAGGTCTTCGACGATAAAGATGGTTGTGAGTGGAGGTTTGGTGGATCTCTGAGGTGTAGGAAGTAGCTATAAGGCTGGGCTCATTAAATATGAGGTCTGAGGTGGTTGATGGAGCTGATTCTCCCCAAGAAATACGAAGTCTCTTCCTTGTTGTCTCCGGTTGTAGTTTTGGGCATGGTTAAGTAGAGGCATGAACACTTAGAATACATCCTCCCTTTATTTTATTATTTAGGCACGAGAGGGTATGATTAGCTATATATGATGATGGGCATCTGGTTATGGAGTTGGTCTATTGAGGCTGCGGTTGAGAGGGCTCCAAAGGAGGCTATATCTATAGGGGGAATCGAGCTTGAGCATAGCTTATCTGAGGGTCAAAGTAATGTGGGTGGATGCAATGCTTTTGTGCAAGTGATAGAGTATCATAGTAAATGTGTAGAGAGGTTTTTAAGGGATATATCAAAGCAAGAAGGAAGAGAGTTGGAGAAGGATATGGTCGAAGCATAGTTTGGGGGTTTAAATTTAAGAGAGGAAGGAGAACTGGGAATGGAGGAGAAGATGTATCCCAGAAGAAGAAATTTGAAGAAGAAAGATCAAGGGAAGAAGAAATTGTACCTGGGATGCGTCGCCTAGGGTTACTTGAGCTTAAAGATCTAACAGTCATCGCCTCCAGGTCCCAGCTGACATGAAGATCGAAGCTGGGAGAGATTTGTTCAACTCCCTAAGGTGGTAACCATAGGATCTCACCATGGAAGCATCTGCATCATTTCTCGACCATGTCCCTTCAAGCTGTCGTTGAAGAGGATCAAGAGCTGGTGGCTAAGCTCTCATTAGTGGCAGATAGGAGTAGCAATTGTCGGAAGAGGAGTTTTATGGGAGAGGGTAGTTAGGGTTTAGTAAGGGAGTACATGGAGGTCGTGGTTTTTAGAGAGGCTCAGAGGGACGGTTGGCTACGTTGTGGGATTGAGGTGATCATTAATCGGAGGAGTGGGTAGCGGTTAGGCGCAAGGGTGACCGGAGTGGGTGGTTCATGGCTCCAAAATGTGTGAGACATGGTTAAAGGGCGTGTTGACCCCACTGGGTCAGCACTCAAGCTGATGTGGCAGTGAGTGACTGGATAGTTGGTAAAGGGGTAGAGGGTTTGACCAAAGTCAACAAAATTGGTTGATTGGGTTGGAAGGAGTGAATGAAGATACGCCAAGTGGTGTTGACTAGAGTTAAAATGACTAAAAATAAAGAAATGAAGGAGAAAAGGAAACAAATAAAAGAAGGCTAAAAAACTGATAAACACGATAATATAGATCTTGATGAGATATACATTTTTTCATGTAGACCTTAAAACCAAAATAACAAGCATGTACAAGATAAATACTTTTGAAGGTATATTATAGGGTAAAAATACCGAACTTTCATATTTTTTCCTTTGATTTTTAATAAAAACTGTTTAAAATTTAGATAAAATGCTAGAATCTGACTTTTTATTTTTAATAAATAAGAAAAGGTAAAAAATAAAGAAAGGGAACTATGTATAACATAAAACACGTCACAAAACATCATTTTCTCTAGTTCTATTTTTTTTAACTTTTATGTATGTTATTAAAAAAAATAAAACAAAGTAGTTAAATGAAAAAATTAAACTAAAAGGATTTAATTATATGCATAAAATAACATATCAAAATTAGTAAAAGTTCGCAAAATATAATTTGGTCCCAAAATCCAAATTTATATTTGGACTTCGATTCCTTTGAATTTGATCTTGTTATATAGACAATTGAATGTGTATTAATTTAAACGTGAGTATGTGTTCTTAGGAAATTGTATGGAGAATTATGAGTTTACGATTTTTTATCTCCAAGATAGGATTTTGGATTTATTTGACATATATACAAGTTAGTTTTTTGAGCATTTTTATTTCCTAAGGTTGATATGTACACAATGGATTTGATTTCATGTCAATTGAAGTTAACATGAACTTGTTAAAAATGACGGAAGTTTGTATTATTTACATAAGAATATTTGCAAGTTTCAACTGCTTATTTTTACGGATTTTATTCTTAATAATTTCCTGGGCTTATTTGCAAGATAAATAAACCTCATTAATTCATTTTTATTGCAAGATGTATTTTGTTAACTATTGATTTTACAACTATTATTGAGTATTTTAACAACGATTTAAACCAAAAATCTTGCATTAAGAATATGAATAACATATTCTTCATGCCACCATTTGCCAGGAGGATGAGGAAGGAGAAGAGTATGATTTTGTAAATTGATAAAGGAGAAATTTAAATACGATTTATTTTGGACAACATTCGTTTACTATAACTGATGAATAGGTGGGAGTTAATCATAGGGGTTGCAATGTAAAAGTTAGTAGGTTTGTAAGGATTATGCGATAATTACAAAGAACACATGGTAAGTGGGTAGTTGACAAAGTTAATAAGGTTCGTGGTTCAAAAATCCTAATAAATTCATGTTACTTGAAATTAACATGAAACCAACTCCATCGTGTACATATTCCTACAATAATTAATAACAAAAAATCCTAAAAAATTAGCATGTATATATTGCAAATAAACCCAAATCCTATTTTGAGAAGACGGGAAATTAGAAGCTGAATTTCTCCCTCATATAGTCTCCTATAAAATTGCACTCACCTTTGAACTCATGTATATTCAATTGTCAAGAAGATAAGACTAAACTAAAAGTAATCGGAGTTCAAATGTGAAACTAAGGTTTTCAAACCATATTGTATATTATATAATTGCACGAACTTTAACCTACTATTTCATGTACATATTTCAGTATTTTCAATTTATTTATTTTTCTATTCTTTTTTTAGTATGTGTTTGACTAACTATAAAGAAATCAAACTCTAAAAATATAAAAAAGGGAAAATGACATTGTATATATTGACATGAATACATGTGCATAAACCCTTCATTTATTGTTATTTCACTTTTTCACGGAGATTAGGAATATAAAAATAGATTAATGTGTAATTATCTTTTAGTGTTTTATCAAAATAAAAAATACATGTAAAAATGTGCATTTTATACCTATAAAATACCTATCTTGCATACACAGTATTTTCTCTTGTTTTATCTCACTTTGCCATGTGTCGATCAAACCTCCAGTCCATGCGCCATTTAGCATGCACTCATTGGATTCCAATCCGCCAACTCATCCCTCTCTTTGACCCTGGTATTTTCCCTAAGACGGGTCCCTCTTCTTGGTCAAGCCCAACCAGAGGCTGCACCTCGGTAAATGGAGATGATCTGCTTGGTCAACTTCATCATCCCCATTGACTTCATCCCCACGATCTTCTCCCGCAACCAATCATGTACAACCCACTACCCTATGTCCTCCACAACCATCTCCTCATTGTTAATCCCAAACGATCCCAAAGCTCTAACAAAATAAATGTTCCCATGAAAACTCAACCATCGTAGCCCTCTAGCAATAACAAGGGGCCCACGAATGATAACGATGATAACCATCATTTTCCTATCGCAACAAGATCTAGGGAGCATCCAAACCGCTTGTAACAGAGCTTTGCCAAGCTCTTTCCAAGCTTCGCGGTTGTTAGTCCCTCAGCCACTGTAGGTGAAGATTAAAGTTCCACCAAGCTCCTACACCTCAGGCGACCCCTTATAGGTGATTCTCTGTTCCATTGCCTTTCTCCCTTTTATTCTTCTTCTTCGTCTTCTTCTTTTTCTTCTTTGTTTCCTATTTCAACTTCCGTGATTCTTTACGATCTTTTGCTCCCTCTTCTCCCCCATTCATGTTCTTCCTCTCTAATTGAACTCAATCCACTCAACTAATAACTACCATCAACCATCACTCTTGCCGTCTTCGCTCCATCTCTACCTATTATCCTTATCCATCTCTAGCCAATAACGAAACAGGAGTTGTGCTCTGTTCTTCCACCTCGCACGGACCACCCATTCCTTCATTTTGCTATATTGGTACCTAATTCAAGACACAACCATTACCAATTTGCCATCGGTCGAGCTCTGTGCACTCGAGTTATTTGCTTTGCATGTATTGGTGATGCGACGAAGAAGGGCATCATCATATGAAACCAGAACCATTCACCAGAGCCCCACTGAGTATAAGAGAATTACAACACCCATTAGAAATAGCACTGAGCGGAGGCCACCACTGTCGCACCCTCGTCACTTGAGTATCCTCAGCACCAACAACAACACACCCTCGCTGCAGACGAGCTCCACCTGCGGACAAAGGAAGGAGAGAGTACATTGGGCTCCAACCTCCGCTGGACATCCCCTCCAATGTTGGATCGTTGAAGCACCTCTCATCAAATCCCATGAAGAGTTGAGCATTCCCCGCCACTCGATCATCAGAGATATCCAGGTCAGCGTTGCAACTGCCTGGAGGATCAGGACTCGTAGAATCGAGACCAAGCCCTTCAATCTCCATTGCTCGTTTTCATAGTGCACGTGACTTGGGAAAATATCACATGTACCCTCACACCTACAAAACATGCAATAAACCCCGCTCGTGGGATCAACTTTTTAGTTTTGTTTTTCTTTCACATATTTTCATTTCAATACCTAGCTCGTTTTATTAATATTTTGTAAAGTTAGCTCCAAATTCATGAACTTAGTCATGTTTTGAAGCCTATTTAATCCGCTTAATTCTGACATATTGAAGGAATTTTTCTAATGCAAACTGAATTACTTATTAATTTTGAATGTAAATATAAACATGCTTCTGAGCATATAAATTGTATAGTAATATGTGATTATTATGAAAATTATGGAATTGCTAAATTTTTTGTAACTTCGGACAAAGAAACCTTAGGTAAATGTGCTACTCAAATTCATTTTGTGCTCTGTGAAATTAATTACTCATTTACTTGTTTGATTTTATAAGGTTCTTTGTGTAAAATTTCCAAAAATTAAAATAACCCTCAAATGCCCTACATGATGCTCTACCATGTAGGAGTTATTAATGATTTATTCAATGGCTTCAAGGTTTGAAAAAAATTAAAAAAAAATCAAATCTGGTCTGTTATATTTGCATTTTTAATTTATTCACATTATTTCCAAAAAAAAGTTACAGTAAATTGTGTTTTCATAATACATCATTTCAAATTTTTAGTCTTAGAAAATAGTGCATTTATAACCTTAAAATATAAAGACATTAATAGCTTGCATATTGCATATTTGATTCATTTTAAATCCAAAAATCATAAAATAAAGATGTTTTGGATTGTTCATAAAATACTCTTTTAGGAAAATACTCAGGATTTTCAAGCCCTTATTTAACATAAAATCTATTTTGCATAGTCAACCTTGACTCTTTTTTAAAATTATTTTTAAACCTTTCTACTTGTTTTTAAAATTTTATTCCTATATTTTCAAAATATTTAAAAATACCACAGAATCATAAAAAGGTCCAAAATATTTGTTTCTTTATTTTACCATATTTTCATCATCATGTAAAAAATAAAAACATAATCTCATTCACATTTTAACTAAAAGTATCACACTTTGACTTTTAAATTAATAAATAATCAATCATAATTTGCAAAACTAAATAAAATAAAAAATGAATATAAATTATACTTTTTTTCAAAAGCCAATTCATTGCATTAAAATATACATTGCATATCATTTAGATTGCATTAATTTAATTGCATGCATTTTCGCCACACATCCTTGCATTTACATTGAAATTGAATACATTAAATTAGCTCGAGTTGCATCTAAAAACTTCACCGCAAACAGACACTACAGTCTCTTCGTAGAGATTTTACATTTTATATCGGTGTGATATTTTTTCAAATATTATTTTCTATTCAATTTACTATGATTGATGGAAGTTAGATAAGGATAAAAAGTAATTTTCCAACTCGTTAGTGCAAAGAGCACAATACAATACATTCATAACTTGCATTCCTCTCTAGTTCTTTGATATCAAGATTTGCAAAGTACGTTGCACCCTCCTTTAGTGTTGGCTTCACAAAGATGTCTGTGTGCATGTCTACATCTTGTAATCAGTGGATTGCATGTAGATATTCATGTGGTTAGCTAAATAGAATAGTTTATATTGTTGAAGGATGGAGGTTTCATATAATGCAGTAGGCAGTCGAGATCGAGGTAGTGGATACATTTCCTTGTGCTAGTTAGGAACTATATGAAAGTTGTTACGCATGCAAAACTTTAACCCACTTTGATACCAAATGACAAGTTCGAAACAGTGGGTGACTTGTTTAAAATACAATAATCCCAATAATAACAAAGTCAAAATTCACAAAAATACAAAGATATAAGTAGAGAGAAACAAACCACAATGCAAAATGATTTTAATGTGGAAATCCAATGAGGTGAAATCCAAGACATTGAATCCCATTCTAGGGATTCCCCTTTGCTCTCTCGATGAAGCTCACTTCTACTATCTAAAGATACTTCAAACAAAGGTAGAACAACATCTTATACAACCTTTGCCATTTATTAGAAAAATACTAAATTAAGATTTTTATCTCTCGTGGAGAAAGAAGTCCACTACCTAGATACATGTTTACAATATGCTAAAAATAAATAAAACAGCAATAAACTTGAATCCACAAGCCTGCAAAACTTTGAGATAGAATTTGCTCGAGAATCAAGATAGTCGCTTTTAAGTAGAGAGAGCACACGGAGCTTGAGATCGCGGATGTCTTGAGAGCACAGATATATCGCACGAAGAACTCTTTTTTCACTTTTATAGGCTTGAAGTGATCAATGGAGACGTTGGGTACTCAAAGTAGTCATTGGGTAGCAAATTATGAACTTCCAATGTTAAAAAAAGTCAAAATCCAGAGTTAATCGATTATGTGGACATTTTTTATCAATGAACATAGTAAAAGTGATCGATTATATCAATAGTATTGATCGATCAGTTTTTTAATGTTAGATGGTCATTGAGGATGCATTTGAATATTGATCGATATGATCAAAAGCTGATCGATCAAGGGTTGATCAAATATGCATGGTTAATCTCACAAATCATGAATAGTAGCCAAAGATGATTAATGAGTACTAAAAGTTGGTTGATCAGTGGGTTACCCATTATGATGTTAAGTTGATTGATCAAGTCACTAAAAATTGATTTATTGATGTTAAGGATTATAATTTATTTTCACTTGCTAATCAAGAATAAACAAAGCTTACAACGTTATTTTTCAATATAAATAAAAACTATGTAAATCGCTTGACTCTACAAATCTTGCATAAGTGCTCCCATCTATTCTCTACATGTTCGTGAGCTTCGAGGAATTCATTTTCTTTATAAATGAATTTGAGCTTCTGGTTTCAAGTCTTGATCTTTTTACATCTCGATGCTAAGTTGTGTCTTTAGGATTCATACTCCTTTGCTTGAATACAATTTAGTTCATTGCTTTCTTTATATTTCTTGTACTTTCATCTTTTCTATTTGAAAAGTCAATCAAGTTACAAAATAAATATACAACGGAGTCAATAAAAAATCCGAGTTAGTAACAAAACTAACCATAATTAATACATTCAAGAATCCCATGTTTAACGTGCTGAATGGATTTTACTTTTAGGACCAACCTTTTTAATTCAAATAGATGTGCTAGCACAACTATTTGGAAAGAAAAATAATATTAAACTATTGTTATTAACATTTCCAATAAATGTACTTGCAAAAATAATTGAAAATTGATGTATGTCGAATAGAATATACCTATGTGTAGTGTTAGTAATAGTCTCAAAAGATAAGAAATATCGAGGTGATAATTTTGTCACCTGATTTTTTATTTAAACAACAATTGAAATTTACCAAGAGTATTAATTATACTTCTAAACATGCAATTTTAGCCGCGGCATCATTGGACACCTAAAAGAAAGTATGAAAGTATGACTCGATAATAAATTGTCAAAGCGAATCTCCTGTTGTTTATAATATAATAATACTTTGGATTATAATCCAAGCAGAGATGAAGCACAATATTATATAGGAGGGCACAAACGTTGAAAACAATCATGTATCTAAAATGTAATAAAATCAACTTAGGTATAATTACAATGCAAAAAACACACACGATATAGCTCTTTCTCACTCGTATTTTGAGATATAGACGGGGAATCTAAATCTCCTGCTCATTTGAAATATCTCTCCATTGCAAAAGGTGAATTTCTTATAATAATCACCAATTTATAAAACTATACTTTTACATTTACACGTTGCATAATTTTCTTCTTGTACAATTACATGTATTGACAAATAGAATCATATATCTCAATAAGAACTTAGCAAAATGTAAATTTTGTATGTATCTTTGATAAATTTATCTTAGACTTTTCGAAATGTATCTATGAATTGAGTCAGGGACGAAGCCAGTATGGTTGGTTTAGGGGGGCCAAATATAATAGAAAGATATTTTTTAAATATATACAATATTTTTTACTTAAGATGCAAAATTTATTTTGACTTGATATCGGACCATCATCAAAATTGCTAAACAATTATTTGTAAATGTATATCATAATTTTAAAAATATGAAAAGAAATACTTCAGTATTTAAATTACCAACAAACTTACAATATTTAAATATGACTTGAGAACCAATAGTTTGTCATATATAAATTATAATTGTAAGCAGTTGTTCCTTTTCTTTGTAATTTATAATTGATCATGAAAGAAACAATTAACCGTGTCATAATTTTTCATAATAAAAAACTAAAAAGAGATCAAATATACATTTATGTTAAGCTATTTAAAGCGCACCCCCTTAACTTTGAATCATACTCATCTATAATTAATTCCGTTGAAATCAAGTTCTTTCTCAATATATATCAATAAATAATTTGTGAGAACATCATCTTCGTATTTAAAAATCCAACAACCATATATTTAAATTTGTTTGAGAAACTTTTTTCTCAATGAAATCTATTTTTTAAGGATATGGTAATTTTAAAAACGGATAAAGATATGATAATATTTATATATGTATTTGTATCCCTCAGTTTGTATCCATATGTTTGATATACAAGTTTACCAATGGAGATCATTTATACAAGTGTATATATATCATTACAACTTTCATCCAATCCAATTTATAATGTAAAATACATGTATTTAGCCTCGACAATATAATTTCTTCTTATAAATCGTCACATTTTATTTTGACTAGTGGTCAGTGGTTTCAACTAGTATATTTTGTTATAAAGAAAAAAACATCACTTTAAGTTTTTTTTATAAAGTTTTTGACAATATGATGGTTACTAGATGGAAATTCTGAAAAAAAACTCTTGTTTTTATACTCACAAACTATTAGCATCATTATAGCAATAGATTATCGACTAAAAGTACAATTCCATTCTATCACTTCTTCTATGGTATAGCAAAAACTCCAACATCCTCTCTAAAATTCATGACAATCACAAGACATAAATAAAATTATTGAGAATTTGACGGTGTGGAAACTAAATAGGCACATCCATAAGAGGTGATACAATTACCATATAACAAACAACAAGCTAATTGATCAAGTTTTTTATATACATGTATTAATAATTTAGTTAGCATCTATCATAGATCAATTGAAAAAGAATAATAAATTAAAAAATATATTCGATTGTGTTAATACTGCACGCACTTCTTGTGAGTAAGAAGGAAGATTGAATTAAATGAATAGAATCGAAGGCCAGGATAGTGCCTAGACGGCTATGTTGAAGTTATGACATAAGAAATTGACGCAATTTAATTCGTTTGCATTGTCCAACCGAGAAATTGAAAATACAAAGAGAGAAGAATAGGTGGGCTGCATGCACTAAGTATTCGCATTATGAAAATAAACATGGGATAATCACGCCCACTTGGGAAATAGTTAACATTAATTTTTTTTATTTTTATAGTTTAAATGGTGTTCCCATAATTAGGAGAGTGTGGCCCACTAATATTATTTTTCCTAATTTTGGGGATGGTGTGAGGGAAGGTGTGAGGGAAGGCATAAGTAGTAATCCTTGAAAAATAGAGGGAAGGTGTGAGGGGAGTTTTATCCCCTTGAAATTAGAGAAACACGGGGAAGGGGGAGGGGGGTCAATGCATCACTTCTAAATTTAGCAATAGGGGGAGGTGTGGAGGAACGGGGTGCCTGGTCCCCTCCCCCCCTCCCTCGTCACTAAATTGAGTAACATTAACATAAAGAAATCCACAAATTCTTAAGTGTTTGTTATCAAGCAAAATTAATATAATTGAGAAAATTTAGTAATAGAATCCATAAATATCACGTATGCGCCCATTTTTAAAGTTTGCATAACATGGCCTATATTATGTTTCTTAATTTATAATTTCTCATTTGAGTATATGCATAGATTTGATTATCTATTTTTAGTTAAGAATGAGTGATGTGCGTGTATGTTGTGTGTGTATGTTGTGTATGTATGTACATGTATATTTGTATGTGTGTATTGTGTCCTTTACATGTAATCTAATTATGCTATGAATTCGCGGTTTCACTTTTTTTTGCTAATATGATTTTTCGAATTGGCATTCATATTTTAAAATTTTTATATTACTCCAATTGATCCCACGAGATATTAGGATAAAGGAAATAGAAAATTCATTCTTAGTTGTTGCGATCCCTCTCTTCTTATATGCATCATGTCTTGATAATACGACATGTGCCCTTTCAAAGATAATAATACTCATTTATTGATGAACAATGATTAAAATCTAGATATATAAGTTTTTTAAAGAATCTGAATGCATCTAAGTTTTGAAAAATATTCTTCATATAAGTATTATTACTTCCACACACACACACACACACACACACATATATATATATATATATATATAGTTGTGCCTACCAACATATATTCCGAGAAAGGATCAGATCAATAGTATGATTTCATGTCAAGAGGAATTTGGATGCATTTTATTTTTTTTGCGATTCCCAATCTATAGATCACTTTAAAATTATATTTCTTCACGTTTCTAATATTTGTAAAAAAGGAAACTTATAAATGAATTTCATGATGAATGGGTCTTCTGGTGTAAAAGATTACTTTGAGCATTAAACTATTTTTATTATATGTAAAAGAGATACCAAAAGTCTAATATTAAGAATAAATCTATGCGATAACAAAATATACATGTTCGAAGTCTTAGAAGAAGACCACATTGCTGCAATATACTTCTTGGTTTATTCAAAAGACGAGAACAACAATGTAATGCTCAGATTCAAATCACCCGAATCCGAACTCGAATCTGACTCGACTTGGGTCCACGTGACCCGATAAAAATCCGATTAATGTTGAGTAAGCTCGGACCAATCCATAGATCATGTTAGATCCCGTTTGGATGCGACCGATAAAAAATCGATCGCATTGTACCTTGTGTGATCAAAAAAGCCCACGACGTGATCCGAACAACGAGATGAACATAGACCATCACTAATTCCGTATCGATGAATCTGAACCAACAGAATCTATCGTTTGACTGGTTTTAATCATAAAATTTAATCATAAATCAAAAAATATTTTGTTGAGGTCTGAACTCATCTTATGTCGGAAACTTGTGAATATTGGACTCATTTTAATCGTCGCTTCGAGACGATCGAAACGGACCACTATGTATTCAAATCAGAGATTCAAGGTATTAGTTGTGAGCATTTGACTGTTTCACCAATGACAGAAATGAAATGAAAAAAAAAACCCGCGCACAACCCCATTCCCATTTTCCCCAGCAGAACCCCCGCAGGGTGCATTAACGCCCCCACAACAGTCTCTTCTTCCTCCTTTCTTCTTCTTGTCTTCTGTCCCAACAGAGAACCCCCCAACTTCTCATCTTTCTCCTTCTCATTGTTGTTGATGCTGCTATTGGCGCATCTCCGGCGAGGCAGCGGTGATCATCCCATTTCCTCCATTCTAGACCTCAAGGTACAAGCTAAACCTCTCTTGCCAACATGCATGTCCTCAAGGTACAAGCTAAACCTCTCTTGCCAACATGCATGTCATTCTATACATTCTGATTATTCTTAGGAAGATAGTCCATGCATACTCTGATAGAGAATGAAGCTGAAACGTGGGATGAAGAGCTGTGAATTACACTGCAGACTCATTATCCCTCGACAAGAATGTGTACGTATCTAACATTGGTGATATTGCATCAAGGCCTCATTGCCCCATTCATGCCTCAACATAGTGCACACACCTTGCACACAATAAGTGTGCCAATAGAGGTGTAATGTGTCAATTGCTCTGGGTTGTATGCATCAACACTTAGGGTTCGTTTGGTAACTGGGTTGGGTGGGGTTGGGGTATCCTTGTGAATAGTAGATGTTTGGAGGGTTGGGAGGTTGGAGTGATAATTGTGATGTGATGTGACATTGATTATGTGTTAATGATTATAATATATTTTTTATGTTAATAGATTTTTTTGAACATAGTTAAAAAACATTATACCAACGAAATTGTAAGGTCAGTATAAGTAATCCCAACCCAGGTTGGGAGCATGGGTTTATATCAGGAAAAAGGTAAACAAAAATCAAGGAACAAAGACATAGAGACAATGCATGATTGTTAAAAACTAGCTTCAAGGTGCTCAAGACATGCACCTCTTGTTTATTATAACCAATAACAAATAACTCAAAAATATTAACTATTGTGAATATAGTAACTAAATCTGCAGTACAATTTATTATAAGTTCATGATATATAAACTTTGCCAACTACAACCTGACGACAATCTACTAAGTTAATGCAAACAAGACTTTCATATTCATATAATCAAATTCTCAAAATAAATTAAAACACAATTATTTAGAGATAAGACACCTGATTTACATGCAATTTATCATACCTTTTAACAAACATTATTGAAACCCCCTACAATGGCTATATATATAGCCTTAGGGAAGACATATATTTAGAGATAGTCTGTTCTTAGGAAAAGCATCTATTACTAGGAACGGGAAAAGTATGGTGCTTGTAAGGGTACCAATAGTAGGCTATCTCTAATTCCTATCCTTGTGACATTTTGGTATTGCATGCGACTGAAGCCGGTGATTTGATGGATTGGTTCTTCCAAAGTTCCGATCTTTAATGTGTGTCTAAACGTTGCTGCGGGATAGGATCTCTATGCACCATTTTCATTGTTAAATTATAAGCATTATTCACCTAGCATTGTTAAATTATTAGCATTATTCACCTAGCATTGTTAAATTATTAACACTTTTGAGGTCATAAGGATGCTAGAAAGTGCATCATGTCGTTGCCTGATGGATTTGTTGTTGGATTTTAGTCTGATTTTACTACATTATCTAACAAATCATTATTCAACACTTGAAAACTGTTTAGTACGAACGGTTTCAATTCAATGGATCAATAGGAATAACCTTAGTCTTTCACCGTGGTGCTCCTCTTAAACACTTTCATTTATAAGAGTTATAGATCTTGAACAGAATTCATTAAATAAGTTATAGATATTACCACTTCATTATATTTTGGGGACATGCAATATAGTATTTCATATATATCTTTATTCTTGTGTAACTAATGGATGTTAACTCAAACAATTGATTTTGATGAGAATCAATGATGACAGATATTTTTACTGGTCGGGATGCCCCTTATGCCTGACCTTGCGAGGTTGCGGTGACCCTCAACTGGGTTGGAATTAGGATGTCCAGAATGGATAGCGACCGCTTAGTGCGCGGGTCTAGGATCTCAGTCCCTTCCCTGATTTTATTGCAAGCTCGCAATTTTTCCGCTTCTTCAGGATCCATGTATTTTCTCTGGACCAGTTCCGTTGTCCCTAGTTCTGTTAGATTTCCTAGGCTAGAGGACCCTTGATTTTTCGTCAAGCTTCTTTAGCCCATTTCTACACCGGTTCGGACAAGAATGGAGGGACTTGGACCAGAGAGTCTCTCCCACCCGTTTCAGGGGTCGTAGTCAGACTTTTGCCTAGCTTCCTCCTAGACCGCCTTCCACTGAGGGAGCGAGACAGATGAGTCCCTTAAGGAGCTTCTTCATCGCTTGAGTTTGGTTATTGTTCGCTAGTAGGCTTGGGCGAGGAAAAGATGTGAAACCCCTCATAATTTGACATGGACTTAATTGTAAAAACGACTTTTACTCATTTTTTGAAAAAAAATTATTTGAATAGTTCGACGCTTAGAGCTCGTTGAGATCTTTCCAGCGCACCCAACAACGTAAAATTCTGAGTTCGGGAGCCCGAGTTACCGCTATTTTGGTGAGGAGGAGTCCAGATCATATTCAGATCTGAACCTGGATCCGAATCCGGGTTAAGACCCATATAACCCAACCCATTTCCCCTAAAATGTTCAAATCGAGTTCCAGCCCTTCCTCCTCCCCTCCCCTCGCCGAAGTGCTGCCGGAGCTCATCGAAGCACCTCTGATCGATGGTCCAAGACCATCCTCGCGTGGAGGACGAGGTCCTTCTCATGTGCGGCTTCACATTGCGAACAGGGCGCCGAGAGCATCATTCTTCGTGAGTGAAGAAAACGAGGTAGCCTACTTTTGAGGTACAATGTCCCCTCCTCTTACGGTGGATTCCACACGATTTTGACTCACATCATTAAAGCCATTCTTGCTCATAATATGCTGATTTTGCGCATACTCCTGCCCTAATAATTTTTTTACTAATCACGATTAGCCCAAATTCAAAATTTTAAGTTCTTCATGTTTATGTTTAATCTGCAAATATAATTGCAAAAATTTGTTTAGTACCGAGGTGAATTTGATTTCTAAAGGTTCAATACAGAGTATCTATTGCCCAATAATTGTCCCTCACCTCATGGGATTTGATCATGTATGCGTAGTGTTTTTAAAAGATTTCCAACGAAGATGCACTATGACTGAAGTGAAAGAACTAGGAGATTCCACACATGTACATGTATTTATTATTTATTTTCAAGGTCACGTGATGATACTTCCCATTCACTTTTATCCATTTTACTGATTTGGCATATGAATAAAAAAATTGTCCTGAGCTATAAACTTCGAGGTTGTTTATATCATAAATAATGCTGATGTAATGACACTCGTCATTCCATTGTGCCTACAACAGAATAGCTTGGTACTAGGCTTCTTAGCTTCCAGTGGTCAGACAATGATTTTCTTTTGACGGTATACAAGATAGCCCTTGTATAGATAATTGCATTTATATTGTGCTTACTTTCTCTTCTGGCACACTTTTTGAGAGACATGTATGAAACATTAATTTTTCTTTTGATACATGTTCTACTATATGGAAATTAATGCATCGATCCTTTAGTGACACGTATTTTTATGTGGCTTGTTATATCTTTGTGAATGTCATTCAACTCGTGAAAAAACTTTTTTCCATGTAATTTTGTATTCGATGCAATATATCGTGAATTAAATCATGCGAATGTTGTGTAAATAAATAACCCGGAATGCCACAAACAAAAGCAGGGAGAGAGCACACGAAAGAGATAGAGAGAGTCAGGACTCACGCAAAATATGGGAGAGAAAAAATACTCTCAAGTCAACCTTTACTTTTAGAATCTAACGTGCCATATTGAGAATAAACATGGATGAATCAACCGGAGGTGGAATTTGTTTCCTAAACACCGGAGATATGTGTTCTTCTTACCTCCTCTATATGTCCATGCATTCAAGTATGTAGGTGGAATATGTTGCTTTAGAGAATATTTTTTTGTGGGAATCAATTGGGATTTATTACTATTTTATTTTAGGTTTTTATCACTTGTGCCCCTTTGAGATATTGCAATATCAGCTATTCCTCTCCTTTTTTTGGAATATCAATTGTGCCCTTAAGTTGTTCCATAGTTATCACTTGTACCCCTCAGGTTAGTTTCCGTCCATCTGCATCCCAAATGGGCATTAATTTCCAGAATACAAAGGTAATTAGATTAACTAATTTGGGTAGATATATCTTTTTATTCACCATCATCTTCCTCCTCTATAAATCTTCCACTTTCTCAACTGCCACTGACCCACTTCCCCCCAACACCTCCTCCGGCCTCAACTCTGATGCAAACCCTCCCGCCTTCTCCCACAACATTCAGCGACGATCCCTACCTCCACACTATGATACCCGTTCCCGCAGATCTGGGATACCCGTTTACACATCACTTGTAGTATCATGTTCGCAAAAGATCGCATTAGAGTACTGAAAATTAGTGAAATTTTTCGTATTTACTTTTTGAATGATATTCATATTTAACTAACAAGCCATAGAACTATAATATGTCACCAAATATATTGCATAAATTTCCATAGCATTTAACATGTAACAAAAGAAACTACATAATGTATATGCATCCTAAATTATAGCAGAAGAGAAAAGAAAAGAAAAACATTTATAATATCTTGAACAAAAACTATATCATACATGCCTGATATGTTTTACTGTGGAAACTTACGTTCAGCTCTCCTAATACCAAAATGCATGTGTTTTTCCTGCAGTCCATGCATCAGGAAGAACAAAACATCAACAAATATTGAGTAAATCTAATTAATTAGCAATAACCGGAATTTAATGGCTTCAAAAGAAAGCAAGTATATAGGGCTTGACAATTAAAATTTAGAGCTACTTGCATTGAAACATGTTTTCAAATTATTTGGTATATGAATCACCGCGTTTACTCATCCTACCCTAATTACCAAACTTTAACACTTTTATATATAGATTATATGATCTATATTTAAGCTATCATTTTTTTAATTATAAATCATGTTTGATGGATCTTATTAATATGGATGATGAGTCTCTTATCTAATCGTTGTCTTTGCCAAATCATATAAAACTGTTTATGATATCTAGTCTTTCTTATCCCTTTTCAAGTCTCAAGGATTCATTAATTTTTTGATTCATTATATACTTATTATGACCAAGGTGATCCATATCTCTTTCCAATGTTTATGAATTATGTGGACGGATATTAGTAAGTGTATATGATAGGTCTGACGTTTTGATTCTTTTCTTGTTAAATTTCTCAAGCTTAATGGATAGTTTGTGGTCTTGGTCTGGGTAAGACCTCATACTATGACTCTAAGGCAGTAAGGAAACCTTAGTGTTGGAGTGTCTTCGTAGGTATGTGGTAGAGTAAAATGCATCCTAACTAAGTTCCCAACACGTCCTCTAGCTATGTCTAACAACTGTAGACTTGTATTCTTATAATGATAATTTTCATAATATGATCTTTTCTCTTTGTCAGGAACTACCAGCGGAACAGTAACTAGCTCAACTGAAAATGAGCTTAACTGTTACTAAACTAAACTGTACTCAACTCAACTGAAATCAAGCTTCACTGTAACGAACTCAACTGTAGCCGGTCTCAATCTCAACTGCAATTCATCTCAACTCTAGGCCAACTTATTTATGACTCATTCCAAGCTCAATTGTAACTCTCCAAATTCAATTGTAACTGATTTAGAAGTAGTCATGGAGGATTCATATGTAGCCATCGCCAAACTTATTGGCGGAACGGTATCTAAAAACTCAAGCGGTGAGGTAGTCTCCTAAGAGACCCTTCCGTCTCGCCTTCTATGTGAATGTGCGGTCCAGTAGAGGGATAGGTCTACTCCAAAACTATGCCACTGAGACGGGTGGGAGAGACTCCCCTAAAGAGTCACCCCAAAAAAATCGGCCCGACCGATACGGGCAAACAAGCTCAAAAAAAACTAAAATCGAGGGCCCTCCAGCCTAGGTACCCTAAAGAATAAGGGTCAGTGGAATTGGTCTTTAAAAGAAAACATGTGGATCCCAGAGAGGCGTAAAAACTGTGAGCGCTCGTGAAAAATCGAGAAAAAGACTGGGATCCTAGACCCGCGCACTAAGTGACTGCTTCCTTAACTGAGCTTCCTATCTCCCGTCCAGCTGAGGGTCACCACACCCTCGCACAGTTCGGTATAAAGGTCATTATGACTGGTACTCTTAATTATTAGTCATCACTGAATCACCAACGCTGACTTGATTCAACATCCTTTCATAATCCTTTCTGTTGTAGTTAACTTTACAGGTCTAAGCATCTTGTCGATAATCTTATTTAATAGTGATCTATAAGTATTGATTCATACTTAAATGATCGATCGTGAAGATTTTCAGTCGTTGATCATAGATTATTTCATAATTTGATGGTATGCTTATTGATCTAGATTTTCTAAGTCACTTGTATGAAAATACCTTGATAAATCTCATTTTTCCAATCATGAGATTAGATGTTCAATTGATCTAGATTCAATTAGATCATGCTAGATTCCCAATTTTTTCTTATTTAAATGAAGGGATTAGGAGTCACTCATTAGATTTTGGATTACGGCTAAGCATTCCTCACACAAATTCGAGTGCGTTGATTTACTACTAACCCCCAAAAGTCATCATTGGATCATAATTTAGATTCCAACTTGCGTCATGTAAATTAGTCCTAAATCATATCATAAACCCAAATCAGGTAAAAATAATGACAACATAGTTTTTACGCATAATCTTTAGGATTTCCTGTTGAAAATTAATTTAATTGAAAGTTTACCAATTTCATGTCTTAGAATATTCAAATCAAAGTGAATTCTTAGATGAAATTATAACCTTATGAGGATCAACAATGCCACTGTAATGATCAACTAAAATTATTGAAATTGTTGACACAACAAAGGTGTATAAATAGATCATCCAGCCACCTACTCCCGACTCTTCTATTCCAACACTTCTCTATCTCTTACATTTCTAGCCCCCAATTTGGAGATCATTTCTTCAATCCACTAAGTTATATTAAAATAAAGTCTGTGTGAGGTTGGAAAAATACAATTCTAATATGTTCCTCAAGTTATGGAGTATGCCCAGCATAAGATATAACACCAAGCAATGAAATGAGGAAAGCATGGGTATTGGGAGATTGAGATATGCAAACATGGTAAGATCAAGGGAGTACCCAATATCTCAAATTATATATATATATATATTCGGGGAAGGACATCTATTTGATAGAGTTATACATGTTAGTTTGGTCCTTAATTTTCTCTTCCTTTACCTTGTTTGCGGTTTGACGAGGAAAATGTCCTTCATCTTCAACTCAAGATCCTGCTTATTCTTCATCCTCCATGTATTATTCTTGTATCACTGAAGAAATCTAGGTGACTAGGTTACCACGATCATCATTAGATCTTAACTTCAAAATCAACAATTAAGAAACTTTGAAAGAGAAGTTTACATTTTTTTACAGGTGCCTAAATCAACTTGAAATGCAAAAACCTTATGAAGGCAAGGGTTCTGACAATTGTATGGTTTGTTAAGGACAATTTTCCTAACTAATTTTCACTATTTCTTAAATAAAAATTGATGAAAATCACCATATGCTTACCAGTATTATATTATTAAAAGCATACCTCACTTTACAATGGTAAGGCTTCCACTTATTAGGACCTCGATGCCTAGGTATCTATACTGTTGGTATAGAGCATTTTAATGACAGTCATAGCAACTACTATAAAGGCTGGCGCTAGCTGTACTACTTTTCAGATTGGAATTGATAATAACATCCTTATAATGATTACTATGTACTTGTCAATAGCAATATAATAGATGTTTCCTTATACTGTTTCTGGAATACTGGTAATGGATAATTATTTGATCTTCAAGTATTCATGTTTAGTTGATTAAAATAAATCAAATTTATGGTAGTGTGTCTGTTATGAATGCTTGCTAATATTGTATCTTAAAATTTTTCATTCCACCTGGTATTTTAAAAGTGCAGAATTTGTATATGACAAGGATCCTTTTTGTTATGCAAGACTAAGATATGCTATAAGCAAGTCATTTTTTAGCATGAATTTCCCAATCATTCAGTGCACCATAAGGTTAGAAAATCCAAGAGCTCACTTGTGAAGAGAAAAACAAATCCATGGAAAGCAACAAGAGAGGAGTTTCTAGATTGTGCAAAAACATGGATTGTAGCAAGAGGAAGGAAAGATTGTACCTTTGATCATCTAAGTTTGGAGGGTATTTGTGGCTTCATTTAACATGCACAACAACTAAAATATCTGTTGGACAACATCGTAAAAAGGGAAAAAACCGAATTAGAGACTCCAACATTGACTTTAATGAGAGCAAAGAGAAGATGTTTGTACCTTTTAATATTTCCACTTTGGAGATCCAAACTTGCATACAACAACATCTTCTTGACAGGAGCTTCAGTTTATTCGAATCTGGATGTTACACACACACCCTCCCTCAACCTCCAACACCAGTCTCTGCTCAGATGCAAGCCCTCATGCCTCCTCCCCCAACCTCCAACACCCCTCCCACAACCTCCAGCATCGTCCCCACCTCCTCTGCCCTCCACTAACCTGCAGCACCAGCCTCCTGTCTCCTCTTGCCTCTCCCTCGACATCCAACACCACCCCCACATCCTCTGCCCCACCATCTTCGTCATCACCTTTGCCCCCCCAATCTCCAGCATCACCCTTGACCTTTGATGCCCCCTCCCTCGACCTCCAATGCCTCCCCCACCTCCTTCGCCTCCTTCGCCCCCTTCCCTGACCTGCATCATCTCCCCTCCCATCCACCCCCCATCTCTAGTACCGCCCTCACCTCTGTTGCCCCTCCCTCGACCTGCAGTGCTTCCACCCACCTCCTCAGCCCCCTCCCTAGACCTCTAGTACCGCCCCCACCTCTATCGCCCCTCCCCAACCTCTAGTCCCCCCTCCCTCCCCATCCTACACCCTTTATCCCCGACCTCTAGCATCGGTCTCCATCTCTTCCAGCCCATCCCCCGACCTCATCGTCACCACCCACCTTCATCGCCCCTCCCTTGACCTCGAGCCCTTTGATTTATCTCTAGTTCTTCATTGCTCAAGAACCACTGGAGATAGAGAAGCTACGATCTTCGTTTCATTATTTGCAAACCACAATAGCATTTGGAGACCCAATCCACCACTTGGAGATCATATAAAAAGCTGGAAGCAATGTTGAGGTTGAATGGGGAGGGATCGGAGGAGAGGCGACAAAAGGAGGAGTGGGAACGGTGGAGGAGGGGGCCGAAGGAGGATGGGGCTGCAGGTGGTGGGGACAGAGGACAGAGAGGATGGAGTGTAAGAGGAGGATGTGGGTGGAGGAGGATTGGACGATTATACCCCTCTTAACCACAACATATTTCGAATAAACCATGTTCAACTTGTTGACGGCCAACCTAACGGAAGAGCACAAGTGATAGCTGTGAAAGAAGTCAGGACACATCTGATATTCTAAAAAAGAGAGGAGAGTGACTGATGTTGTAGTATCTTAGAAGAGCACAAGTAATAAAAACCCTTTTATTTTTGTGAGTTTTCTTATCCTTCCATTTTCGAAATTTCAGTTTCTCAACTCTCACCCTTTGGCTTCCATCCCTTCACTTCACTTGGTACACGTGATTCCAACCCATGGAGGCAAATTTAGCTGTGATGATCTCTCACCCTCCACCTCTCCCCACTTCCTCCTGACTCTCCGGAAGCAGATTTAGGTGTGGTTTCCATCCCATGGAGGCCCTCTACTCCTACAGCAACTTCGTGCGCTTCGCCATTGCGGAGGCCGAGGCTCGACTTCACACGAATCTCACCCCTCTTCCTTCTCTCGTGAGCTCCCCTCACTTCTCCGCTTCTCATTTCTTCAACTGCAGGTTGTGTTTTAGCTTTCGGTATCAAACAAAAAAGGAGCGATCGGAAAAAGCTTTATAGGGCATCTTCTTGGTAGTGACGAGTATTTCCGGCGTTATCAGCTCTAAAAGGAACCACGTCTTGCCTTCTCCTTCTTCTCTCGGTGATGGGTGCTGCTGTGGGTGATTTGAGAAGCAAGTGGTCACTAAAAAGGCCATATCTTGGCAAACGATTCAGCACAGGCTTTTACACGATGTTTTATCTTTGTGACTTTACTTAAATTTGGGGACAGTGTCCAGTTGAGGGATAACTTTTTATTTAATTGTTGGTGTACTTGATATGGCAATGCAACTGGGGTTGTTTCTATCTCTGGAAAATAAGAATATATTAAAAAATAGTAGTAGGTCACATTTAATTGCCAAACATTTGTGAAGTTTTTGCTTGCTTGCGTCTTTTTGGTGAAATTGAATAAATCATCCACTGTTAGTAAAAAAGGACCTGATCTAGTTGCAAGTTTGAGATAGTCTGAGTTGATTAGATTTGGGTCTTGAAATCTAATGGCGATTTTATCAGCATTTTGTTAGTATTATTCATAATTGGTCACATGTGTGAGAGCTGGTGGTGAAAAACGCTGCCACCAAGAGCATGCGGAAGTTCATTAAACAAAGCATTTGGTAGCAGTGTTTGAGATACACAAAGAAAACCCTCTCACATAAAATTAAGCCCGTGGATATACATGTACTCTTAAATCTGACTATTCATTGTTCGCTTGTTTTACATGATGCCAGGATAGATTCAAGTTCATGACAGCAAAGGATGAGAAGACACTGCTCCATGGAATTTCATATGAAGCTCCAAAAATTAGATTATTTCGCAGTTTAAATGTTGATGGAGGCCATTCGATGCAGGTCCAAGTTTCCTAGTTATTTAATGGTTTCTTCATATTATTACAGACTAGATATTATCTAGCTATTTTTGGTTCAGGTGCAAGTTCATGCAAATACGCTCCCACGAATGCACACATGTATGAGCACTATCCAGTCGACATGTGCACACCAATAGATACAGATGTAAATACATCGTCGTCCTACCATGTCCTATTAGAAGAGAGTCCAGAATTAAAAACGAAAAGAATACTATGCATTAGATATTTTTATTCTCCTATGTAAATATCAGGATTAAATAACATTGGTTTGTTAATTTATTACATGGGTTAATGAGTCACGGGTGAGGATCCATTTAACCATGTGCCTTTTTGTGTAACTCATCCTCCCTTTCTATTGTTAAGTAAATGAAGACAACTGTAGTCTTTGACGTGCGTTAGAACATCCGCTCTTGTGGTTCTGCCCTTCTATTGAGAAATGCTCTCTGAGTCTCTATGTATGTTCTTGTATTCTTGTGTTGCATGTTTGTAATTGTTTTCTACATGGTTACACAACCTAGCCGATTGAAGGTTGGAATTCATTTGATGCTTTGTCTTTGATACACATTGAGGGTATCCACATATCTGGTTTCATGTGGTCCCATAGTTCTACCCTAGTGTCGGGGGTCTCCCATACAAGGACAATCATCCATCAAGGTTGGTACTCCAACATTTCTCCCCTTTTTTGGGTTTTCAATGGACTTTTATGGTCTTCCGAAGTGCTTTTGGCCACTGCAATTATCACTATAATTGATCAGTTTTGTATATGAAAGTGCTGAAGGCCTTGCCAAGAGGGCCAAGTTCATATAAGGTCCTCTGATGACCCCTAGTTCCTTCATAGCTGAGCATACATATGACTAATCCAACTTTAGGATTTGATTAATCATGTTTACCTTCATGATCTCTTGCATTCTGGTCTTATGATCAATGAATCATCTTTGGGTAATCGATCACTCAAAGCTTTTATGTAATGCATTTCCCTTTTAGGCCATGATATTCAACAACAAATCTCAAAGAGCGTCAGATTCACATTCGAAATATAACAAGCAGGTAAAAATTTAGGATAACATGCAAATTAAAAGAAAATAAACGATGCATTGGCTTTGTTCACTACATTCCACAAGATATAACATGTAATCGTGTGACCACGTCCACAGAGCATATATACATGTGTATCTCTCTCTCTCTCTCTCTCTATATATATATATATATATATATATGAGAAAAAGGAACCTACATCACAATGTAGGTAAGCTAACTATACCCGCCTCTTTTCCCCCGCTACTTTTTTTGATTTTTTTGAAGTACAACCTAGGGGGATTTAAATCACAAGATATCACCATGTTGTCATTTAAATTTCAACTTAATTCGAGAAATCTATCCCCTCCATCAAGACTGTCAAATTTTAACTATCTCAAAATTGCTGAAATCGACCCCTCCAGATGTACATGTTAGGAATGTCTGTTTTTCATGAAATTTGAAACACATTCCACTTAATATTCTAAGTAAGTCCCCCGTAGATTTAGTTCAAAAAAATCAAAAAAAATAGAGGAGAAAAGGGGTTGGTGTAATTTACCTACATCATGATGTAGGCTCCCCATCTATATATATCATCAACAACAACAAAGCCTTTTCCCACTTTTGCCTCCATTCAGATCTATCTTGGGTCATTCTTGGGCTTAGATCTAAAAAACTAAGATCCCTTTATATAGTCTCATTCCAACACTTTCTTGGGCCTTCCACGCCCTCTTTTAGCCGACTCAACATTCCAAAACTCACATCTCCTCACCGTGCATAAGCTGACCTCCTTTGCAAATTGCCAAACCACCTTAAGCGATTTTCTCGCATCTTATCCTCGATCGGAGCTACACCCCATTTCATCCTGATGGCATCATTCCGAATCCGATCTTTACGTGTGTGTCCACACATCCACCTTAACATTTTCATTTCTGCTACTGCCATTCTCTGCACATGTCTATGGTTTACAAGCCAACATTCAGATCCATAGAGCATAACAAGTCTCACAGGCCAACATTCACAGAGAACGGTAGAGGCTCCTCTCCACTTTAGCCAGCCTGCATTTATTCTATTTGTAACATCTCCATCAATTTCTCCATCATGTTGCATATATATCTATATACATGGAAATTATCCAATGGGCCCCATGCCGTTTAGAGATGGGATGAGCCCCCAGTTCCAGCTATCAGATAAGTTACTGGTAATATAAGTTACTAAAGCTATGATATCACTTACTGAAGCTTTGATATATATTACTGAAGCCGTATAGAGTCACTTTACTAAAGCTGTAATATTGGCATTTACTTGCAAGTTCATATAAGTTACTAAAGTTGTGATATTACTTACTGAAGATTGAATATTTATTACTAAAGCAATTTATAGAGTTCGTATTTACTTGTAAGTTCATATAAGTTACTAAAGCTACCAGATAAGCTACTGAAAACTTCATATAAATTACTAAAGTTATGATATCACTTACTAAAGTTTTGATATATATTACCGAAGGCATCTATAGAATTACTTTACAAAAGCTGTAATATCGCATTACTGATGAAGTATTTATCACTTAAGCAATTTATAGAGTTCGTATTTACTTGTTGTTAGAGTTGATGGATTTACATTTATGTTTGTAACCCTTCGGGTTCCGTAACCTCCCGTGACCCTTCGGGTTCCGTAACCCTCTATGACCCTTCAAGTTCCGTAACTTCCAGTGACCCTTCTTGTTCTGTAACCCTTGTACTCTCTAGGGTTTTCTCTCTATATAAGAGACCCTAGCTCTATGGAATGAATATCTCATCCGTTCATCTTCTCAACATGGTATAAGAGCAATGGTCCTAGACCGAAGTCTAATACCCTAAATCCGCCGCCACCACCAGCCCTCTCTCCGTCGACAAGGAGAGAGGACTGGACCTCCTGCATCTCTTGTGGATTCCATGGTCTCGCGCAAGTCAATCCGAGCCCCCAGCAGCACCATCTGCCACCTCCAGCGACACCTAAAGCACCGCCCGAGGCTCCAACAGCTCCTGCCTCTCCTCCGGCGTCGTCGGCACTGCCTGGAGCCCCCCCTCCAACATGCCATGCTTCATCACGACTTGTTTCTCCTAACTTTTTGTTTCTCCCAACTTCATGTTCCATACTCTTTATTATATCAAGTATGGGAGAAAGGGGGAGTCAGAGATGATTCTTCAGGACATCTATTGCCCTACCATGATTGACAAACCTCCGTTCCAGACTACTACTTAGATAATCCATCTTCACCGAGCATTGACTTCTTCGTCAGGGCGTATACTTCTTCTTTCACGACCCGACTACTACTCCGCGCTGGACTTCTTCTACAGCGATTATTCTCCAGGCACGACGGAGATATGTTCCGGTGACCTGCAGGCACGACAGAGATACGTTCCGGTGACCTAATATCGCAGCGACTCTACAGGCATGACAGAGATACGTTCCGGTGACTTGAAAGCCGCAGGCCCGCCCTCGAGTGAGGTCTTCTACCAGCAGCGGACATATGTTCTTATGATGCTTCGTGTGAAGATGTGGTGTATACTTTTTCTTTTTATTACAAGCTACAGCTTTCTCAGCTCCAGCTTGAGGGGGAGTGTTAGAGTTATTGGATTTACATTTATGTTTGTAACCCTTCGGGTTCCGTAACCTCCCGTGACCCTTCGGGTTCCGTAACCCTCTGTGACCCTTCAAGTTCCGTAACTTCCAGTGACCCTTCAGGTTCTGTAACCCTTGTACTCTCTAGGGTTTTCTCTCTATATAAGAGACCCTAGCTCTATGGAATGAATATCTCATCCGTTCATCTTCTCAACACTTGTAACCTCATATAAGTTACTAAAGTTATGATATTACTTACTGAAGCTTATATTTTTACCACTGAAGAAGCATGCTCATCCCATCTCCAAACATCACAGGGCCCATTGGATAAGCCCTCTCTCTCCCTCTCTATATATGTATGGAGACCTTCATTTGAGACACCTTTCCTTGATTTTGGAAAGGTGCTAATTTCGACCAATGGATGGAAAGTGTGCGTTTGAGATTAAAACCACCATGATATAATTGGTGGTTTTTGTATAACAAAGCTTCTGAAAATGGGGGACTAGTTAAATTGATGCTTACAAAGTAAAATCCATGTCATTGAACATTCTATATTTAGAAAGACCCAAGGAGTGTCCGTTGATTTTTCCAGGAAATGTGATGGAATAAAAGCTCGTGTTTTGAAATAACGATTATCAATTTACAAAAGATTGATATGTTTTACAATCTCGTGTTGTAAATTACAAAATCATAATCGCTGATATAAAAAAGTAGAGTATGAGGGTCCCCACACCCCAATCAAATAAGGAACGAGAGCACGAGGGCCAACCCTGGAAGGTCGTAGGGGGAATGTAGTATGTTTGACGACGTCTTATCGGTTGTCAAGCTTCCACATATACCCAAGAATTTTATTTCCAATTCAGGTTCAACTCGAGAAATCCGTTGCGATGATTCAACTGATCTAGCCTTTTCCGATACACAGTGTGCGGGTCCGTCCTATAAAATCCAAGAAGCCGACCATCAAGAAATCAATTAAATCTATAGGTAGCTACATGGCCTTTACCTATACTAGACGGGAGTCTCAGGTGCGATTCGAGAAAAGCCCAAATTTGGTGAAAATTGGTGTGTTATGTGAAGCCGTGTTTCCTAAAATATATGGTTCTTTGATAATGGGCTAATTAGTTGATGTACAAGTGAAAGGCATTCCTACAATGATGGGATTTTTATTACATCTGTAACAACAACAACGGAGCCTTTTCCCACTGTTGGGAAAAGAGTCTTCGATAATACATTCAGGAAAACCCTAGGCTCTCTTATATAGGGAGAGGCCTTAAGGGTAAATTACAGAGATGTCTATATAAGATAAGGAAATAACAACAAGATACATAAAGTGATAACAAAACTAGAAACTATCTCTACACTCCCCCTCAAGGTGGAGCATAGATGTCTATCATGCTCAGCTTGGATGAACATCTCTGAAAGGTCCTCTGAGCAGTGGCTTGGTGAATACATCTGCAGTCTGATCTCCTGAGCTCACATGTGCAGTAGATATCAATCCTCTCTGGATCAAGTCCCTAGTGTAATGGCAGTCAACTTCAATATGCTTGGTCTTCTCATGGAAAGCTGGATTGTTGGCAATGAACAATGCTGCCTGATTGTCACACTGAAGCTTCATAGGTAGGGACACAGCTACATGTAGATCTTCTAGTACGGAACGAACCCACATCATTTCCGTGCTGGCTTGAGCCATGGCCCTATATTCGGATTCGGCACTGGACCTTGCCACAACAGTTTGTTTCTTGCTTTTCCAAGAAACCAGAGAGCCTCCAACAAACACTGCGAACCCTGAGGTTGATTTTCTATCCTTAGGGCATCCTGCATAATCTGCGTCTGCACACGCTGAGATGGATAAGTCTGTGCCCGTTCTGAATAGCAGCCCTGACCCTGGAGAAGACTTCAGGTGCCTCAGTATCATGTGTATAGCATCCATGTGAACCTGTCTTGGCTGCTCCATAAATTGATTTACCCTGCTAACTGCAAATGCAATGTCTAGACGAGTTATGGTAATGTAGAGGAGTTTTCCCACCATTTCTCTATATCTCCTCTTATCTACTTCATCAGTATCACCATCATACAACTTCATGCTAGGGTCCATGGGGATACTTGATGGTTTGCACCCATCCATGCCAGTCTCAATCAGGAAGTCTGTAATGTACTTCCGTTGTGTCATCATCAAGCCATGTGCATTCCTTGCAAATTCCAACCCCAGAAAATATCTTAGGGTTCTAAGATCCTTTGTAACGAACTGACGGCCTAGGAATGCCTTCGCCCTCTCTATGCCCTGAACATCGTCTCCTGTAACAAGAATATCATCCACATAGACCATAATGACAACCGTACCTGCCGAAGACTTCTGGACAAACAACGAGTGATCGGCATTTGACCTCTTGAATCCCTGGTGCTCAATTAGGTTGGACAGCTTCTGGAACCATGCTCTCGGACTCTGTTTGAGGCCATATATCGCCTTGTGAAGTCTACAGACCATCTGCTTCTCCCCCTCAGCAGTAAACCCAAGTGGCTGCTGCATGTAGACTTCCTCCTGTAAGTCCCCGTACAGAAATGCATTCTTGACATCTAGTTGAGAAATGCTTCAATCACGGACCACAGCAACGGATAGGAGAATACGGAGGGTCGAGTGTCTCGTCACTGGAGAGAATGTATCCATGTAATCCACGCCATAGGTTTGTGTAATCCCACGGGAAACCAAGCGTGCTTTGTACCTATCCAACGTGCCATCTGCATGATATTTGACTGTGAAGACCCATTTGCAGCTCACAACTGATGCATCAAGAGGTGCAGGAACCAAAGACCATGTGCCACGGGACTGCAAGGCCCTCATCTCTTCTTCCATAGCTAATATCCAGCAATCACTCTTCAAGGCTTCCTGGTATGTCCGTGGTATATCCACAGAATACAAGGCTGTGGCAAACTTCTGAAAATCACCTGTGAGCCGGTGGAAGGAAACCTGTGAAGCAAATGGATAGGATGCACATTGCCTCCTCTGCTTTCGAATAGCAATCGGAACATCAAGATCATCATCTGTGTCTTCCTGTACTGAGGAATCCTGCACATGTACCAAACCTGACCCGTCAGTAGTAATGCTATCTGAACATACTTGAGGCGTGATGATTGGCTGATCTGTAGTCTGAGCAGGACCTGACCGACGCGTATAGTATCTAGGGAACGGTGATATGATAGGCCGTGGAATGGGTGGAGGTGGGGGAGGTCGTGGTGGTGCTGGCATGGGAACAGACACAGGGGACGACTCAGGCGAACTCCATGTAGGTGGTGGAGGAACATAGATATCATCAGTGGTAGTGGATGGTACCATTCTGTCACCGGCAGGAGAGAAATACATAACCGATTCAAATAAAGTGACATCAGCACTCACGAAGTACCTGTTGGTTGTAGGATCATAACACAGGTATCCCTTCTGGGTTCTGGAATAACCAACAAAGACGCACTTGACTGCTCTAGGAGAGAGCTTGTCAAGTCCAGGAGATAGACGATGAACGAACGCTACAGTACCAAAAACACGTGGAGTCAGTGAGAATAGCTCCTTGTCTGGAAAAATAAGAGAGATGGGTATCTTCTCACCAAGGACAGAGGATGGCATTCGATTGACCAGATAACATGCAGTAAGGACAACATCGCCCCAGAAAGAAATAGGAGCACAACTCTGAATCGACAGGATTCGAGTAATATCCAAGATATGGCGTTGCTTTCTTTCCGCCACACCATTTTGTTGGGATGTATAGGCACAAGTGGTTTGGTGAATAATACCCTTTGATGAAAGAAATTGAGAAAGAGAGCGTGTACAAAATTCCAGGGCATTATCCGTCCGAACATATTTGACTGAGGAAGAGAAAACATTCTGCACTTCATTAATCAAATTTTTGATCACATTTCCTGCTTCAGATTTATTCTTCAAAAGAAAGACCCATGACACACGAGAAAAATCATCCACTACCACAAGATAAAACCTGTGCTCCTGATGATCGGGAACACGACTCAGACCCCATATATCTATATGTAACAACTCAAATGGGGAGCTACTGCTCCGACTCTGACGACTTGGAAAGCTTGACCTATGATGCTTTCCCAACTGACATGCTTCATAGCGAAAAGATGAACTAGGAGAGATCTGAGGCAGAAGATGGCGCATTTTCTGGAGCGGAAGGTGACCAAACCGGAGATGCCAAATGTAAGGAGAGACTGGTCCAGCAGAGTGAGAGGAGACGCCAGCATATGAATCCCGAACCAGCCGATATAAACCATTCTGCTCAGAGCCACAACCAATCACCTTGCCCGTGAGTATGTCCTGACAAATGAGAGAAGACGGGTCAAATATAGCACGACAATTCAAATCCTTCGTAATCTGACTAATAGACAACAAATTCATTGAGAACTCAGGAGCATGTAGAACGTTCTGTAGCTGCATAGTGGAGGATAGGAAGACCTCCCCCTGTCCAACAAGGGGTGAATGGGTACCATCTGCTATCTGCACTGAACGACCGGGAGGAATATCCCTGTAGGCCTGTAATCTACCTCTATCTCGGCAGAGATGATGTGTTGCTCTGGAATCTATAACCCAGTCAGATATATCATGAGATGTTGTGAGTGCAGTTGATCTACCTGAGGTACTAGCAACGGCTGATGAACTGGCAGAGGCTGTGGCAGCAATATCTGAAGAACCACCAGACGAATCACCAGATGAATGTGGCATAATATCACAGAGACGAGCCACAAGTTCGTCAAATCTATTATCTGCAGTAGGCGGTAATGGAGACTGTGAATGCTCTGCAACACGTGCCGATGCTGGGAACCCATGCTTAGAATAGCATGTCTCCTCCGAGTGTCCAGTTCGGTGACAATAGGAGCACATCTGATTGAAGCGACCACCTCTTCCCTGGGGTCCACGGCCACGTCCACGACCACGACCAGAAGGCGGTCCACCTCTCCCACGCGAGGCTGCCATCGCTGATGGGGGTGGAGTGAGTAGAAGAGCTGGAGGAAACTGGAATGCGACTGAGCCTTCTGTAGACATCCTCCACTGGAGGAATAACTGCATCTGCTAGGATCTGGGACCGGGCGGCATCATACTCAGGATCAAGAGCAGCAAGTAGAACACCCACCATGGTGGCATTCCGAAACGTCTTCTGCTGTTCAGGAGTAGCAGTGAGAGGAATGGTACTGTATAACTTCTCGAACATCCCTCTTAGGGAAGTGTATAGAGAATGGAGAGGTTTGCCGCTCTGCTTCATCGTAAAAATGTCATGTTGAAGCTGCAACATCTTTGTCTCATTTCGCACCTGCGAATATGTAGCGGCAAGAATATCCCACATTGCCTTAGCAGTGGGATGATGGAGTACGTCGTTAGCAATCTCCATCGTCAATGTACCAGACAACCAGACCTTTGCGTAGGCGTCATCAGCCTCCCATGAGGTATAGATCCCTGTCTTCTCTGCAGGCTCATCCTCGGTAAGAATGTGCTTCTTACCATTAGACTTCATTAGACTCATGAACTGCATAGCCCAGAGCTCATAGTTAGACCCGTCCATCTTCACTATTGGCGCAGGACCTTTGAATGCGCCGGTGGAGGGCAAATCGACTTTCGATTCTGACATAATGCTGCTTGGAGAACAACAAGGGTATATAGACACGGTGATGAATGTCTACACCAACTGCATCGGATTTGAGTACATATGTAGACTTTTACGCACTCAAATCCATATATCGGATGAAGAAAGGTCTAGGGCATGCTTCAAAGAAGGCTTACAGCCCTTGAAGCGGCTAGCGGGTGCCGCCTGGGGGCCGCTGATCGGCTGCGCGGCTTGGCTGGAGGCCTAAGGCGGCAGATGGGACCGTCGGGGCTGGGCTGGGGGCGGCAGGGGGGGGCGTCGGGATGAGCTGGGGGCCGCCTGGGGGCCTAAGGCGGTAGGTGGGGCCGCCTGATGGCCTTCGGCGGTGGGCTGGGACCGCTGGCGGCGGCTAGGAGGGAGACCTAGGGCGGCGTGGAAGCCCTAGATCGGACCGGAGAGAGAGAGACGGCGGCGTGAGAGACGGGTGGGGAAAGGGCGGCGGAGGAGAGGCCGGCGGGTGGGGAAAGGGGGGCGGCGGGTGTGGAGAGCCCTAGGGCGGCTCTGATACCATGTTGGGAAAAGAGTCTTCGATAATACATTCAGGAAAACCCTAGGCTCTCTTATATAGGGAGAGGCCTTAAGGGTAAATTACAGAGATGTCTATATAAGATAAAGAAATAACAACAAGATACATAAAGTGATAACAAAACTAGAAACTATCTCTACACCCACAATTAAGTAGGGTCAGCTACATGGATTCTTCGCCTCCATTCAGATCTATCTTGGGTCAATATTGGGCTTATATCCAAAAAACTAAGATCCTTTCGTATAGTCTCTTTCCAACACTTCTTGGGCCATCCTCGTCCTTTCTTAGCCGGCTCAACATCCCAATACTCGCATCTCCTAACTGGTGCATCAACTGACCTTCTTTGCAAATGACCAAACTATATTAAGCGGTTTTCTCGCATCTTATCCTCGATCGGAGCTACACAAACATTCTTTCTGATTGCATCATTTCGAATCCGATCTTTACGTGTGTATCCACACTTCACCTTAGCATTTTCATTTCTGCTACAACCATTCTTTGCACATGTCTATGGCTCACATGCCATCATTCAGATCCATAGAGCATAGCATGTCTCACGGTTGCCTTGTAAAACAATAGAACTTTCATTTATTTTTTGAAGGAATTTTCTTATCACAGAGAACATCAGAGGCTCCTCTCCACTTTAGCCAGCCTACATTTATTCTATTAGTAACATCTCCATCAATTTCCTTATCTTGTTGCAAAATAGATCCTATATATTTAAAAGAATCTCTCTTCCTAATGTTATCGTCACCAATCTTCACCTCGATTCCTTCACCATTGCTTCCATCAAAGGTGCACTCCATATATTCCATCTTAGCCCTACTTATACGAAATCCTTTAGTCTCCAATGCATGTCTCCAGACCTCAAGTTTCTCATTTATTCCTTCTCTAGTCTCGTCAATCAACGCAATATCATCAGCAAATAAACATACACTAAGGTAACTCATCCTGAATGTGACTTGTCAATCATCCATAATCAAAGTAAAAAGAAATGGACTCAAAGCTGAACCTTGATGTAAACCAATGTTGATGTCAAAATAAGCAGTCTTCCCAGACGGGGTCCTTACCCAAGATAAAGCTCTATCATACATATCCTTTATGAGGTTAATGTATAGGACATGTACTGGTCTCTTCTCCAAAAATCTCCACAATATCTCTCGTGGGACAGAATCATAGCCTTCTCCAAATTAATAACGATCATATGGAGGTTCTTCCTTTCAGCTTTATAAATCTCTTTTGTTACCTCAACAAATGGATGGCTTCAATAGTTGATCGACCTGACATGAATCCGAATTGATTTCCTTTTACCTTGGAAACCTGCTTCAATCTTCTTTCGATCACACTTTCCCAAATTTTCGTAGTATGACTCATCAGCTTGATACCTCTGTAATTTGAATAATTTTTGAATGTCTCCTTTATTCCTATAAAGAGGCACCACGATACTGCTTCTCCCTTTGACTCGCCTAACATCTCTTTGGCTACCTTTCGGATACAAGATGCTACTGCCTCCCACATCTCGTTTGCACTTCCGCTACAATCTCAAGATAAGTCTTCTAAAACCTTCTCCCTGAAGCTCGATTGCTTCAGTGGAAGATTCCACCATCTGGTTCTAGTGATCTTAGGAACCCTTCTTTTCTTTACCAACCCTTTTATTTGTACATCCAAGACTAACAAGCGATGTTGGGTTGTCAAACTCTCTCCTGGGATTACTTTGCAGTCTTTGCAACACAACTGATCTCTTCTCCTCAACGCAAAGTAATCTATCTGTGTTCTAGTTGGGCCACTCTTATAAGTAATTAAATGTTCCTCCCTCTTCTTGAAGAAAGTGTTTGCTATGAAAAGATACATATATATACTACACATCATATACTTATTATTTTTAGGGTGATGGAGCGCGGGCGGAGTTTCGCTCGTGTAGTGGGTTCTTCGCAGGGTGGTGGTTTTCGACGTGGGGGAGCTTCTTCGCGGGGATTCTCTGAGAGGGCTGGGGGTGTGTGGCGATGGAGGAGGCGGGAGAATGCTAGTGGGGTTGCAGTAGGGATCACTCTCTCCCCGTGCATGAGGAAGAAGCAAGGGCGCGAGCCTGTCAGGGGGAGGGCGGGGTTGCCGGTCTCGCATCGGAGGAGTATTTTCCAGAAGTACGGAGGGAGAGCCCGCAATTCTTGGCGGATGAGGGGGAGGATGCGCGCTTGGGTGAGGGGAGGTGGGTGCATGTTTCCCATAAGAAGCTGGGTCGTTCTTGCTGGCGATGTGGCGTAAGGGGTCACCTTGCGTCGGTTTGTGCTGCTAAGCCGCGTTGTTTTGGCTGTGGTGGTCTGGGTCACAAGAAGGTGGATTGCCGTTCCCGCTCCAGGTTTGTCGGGAACCGCTTTTCTCTGGGTAGACCGGTTTCGCGACACTCTCTCTCCTCTGGGGTTTGGACTGTGCCTCACCTTCAAGGAGGCGGTGGCCGCGGCTGCCGGTGTGGTTAGGCCAAGGGGGTTTGAAGACATTTCTAAATGAAAGTTCTGTCTTGGAATGTGAGGGGTTCGGGGGATGCTGACAAGCGGAGGTCTATGGGTATCATGTTCAAAGAATGGGGCTGTGGCGTGGTTATGCTTCAAGAGTCTAAACTCCGTCAGGTGGACGACGATATGTGGAGGTCTTTTGCTACTGGGCCTTTGGACGACTTTCACGCATTGGATGCGGAGGGTACCTCAGGTGGCTTGATCATTGCCTGGAGGTCGACGGTTTTCTCTTTCAACTCCTTATTCAAAGGGTGTCATTCTATCTCCGTTTCACTGACGAGAAGGGAAGACTCTTCTTCTGTGCTCTTCTCTTGTATCTACGGGCCAACTTGCCATGTTAGACGGCGGGATCTTTGGGAAGAGCTTCTTCGGGTTGGCCGGCTTTTTGAGGGCATTCCGTGGCTGATTGGAGGGGATTTTAATGTTACCTTGCGTGCTTCTGACAGACCTCGTTCAAGGGGCGGTGCGGATCCGGGCTCGGTGGATTTTGCTAATTTCATTAATTCCATTGCTCTGGAGGATCTTTGTGCTTATGACGTGCCATACACCTGGAGGAACTCCTCTTCGCGATCCTGCATTGACAGGTTCCTCGCTTTCGAGGCCCTTATGTCGACTTTTCATCTTGCTACTGTTTACTCTTGTCTGCGATCTTATTCGGACCACATGCCTATTGTGTGGGACTCAGGTGCTTCTTCTCCATCTACCTTCTTTTTTAGATATGAGAAATGTTGGCTGCAGGAGGAGAATTTTAGGGATTTTGTGTCGGATATTTGGGGGAAGGATTATGGTGGGGGGTCCGCTGTGGGCCACTTTGCTCGGAAGTTGGCGTCCTTGCGGAAGGAATTGGCAACTTTTAAGAGATCTTCTAGAACTGCACGTGCTTTGGCCAGGAAGGAGGCAGAGGAGACCGTGGTTTCGTTCGATCTGTTGGAGGGGGAAAGGGAGCTCAACGCTGACGAGCTGGCCTCCAAATCTGCGGCCCAGGCGAAGGTGGTGGCTGAGGACCGTAAGTGCGTGGCGGAGTGGCGTCAGAGGGCCAAGATCTCTTGGCTGCGTGAGGGGGATGCCAACTCCGCTCGCTTACTTTCATAGGATTGCCAGTAACAGAAGGCGCTCTAATTTAATTCATTCCATCTCCATTGGCGACAGGGAGATCGTGGGGGAGGCTGCTGTTGGGAGGGGGTGGCGCATTACTTTAAGGATTGTTCTTGCTCGCGCATCCCTAGGCGGTGGTATTGGTTGGGGGATGGAGCTCCTATTCTCTCTCCATCCAATTGTGACAAGTTGACGAAAGAGGTTACCTTGGAGGAGGTTAAATGTGCGGTTTGGGATCTCAACTTTAACGCTTCACCGGGACCGGATGGTTTCCCCGTTGCCTTCTACAAGGATTTCTGGGATCTGGTGGGGCAGGAGGTTTGGGAGGTTATTAAAGAATTTTGCAGTTCTAATGCGGGCTTCAACAAAATTAACAGGGCTTTAATCATCCTATTGCCAAAAATTCCATCTGCTCATCGTATTGAGGATTTTCGTCCCATCGCAATTTCTAATGGTCTGTACTTGATTGTGGCGAAGGTGCTCGCTCGCAGGCTTGCCCCGATCCTCGATGAATTGATTTCACCTTGCCAGACTGCTTTCATTCGTGGCCGTCAAATTGCCGACAGTACGGCTCTTGCTTCTGAGATGGTGGAGTGTTGGAAGCGGCGTGGGTGTCCTGGTGTGCTTTGGAAAGTTGATTTTGCTAAGGCCTACGATTCTCTTGATTGGACCTTCTTGTGGGCGGTCCTGAGAGCTCGTGGGTTCCCTCCGGCTTGGATCGCTTGGATGCGGCGTTGCGTCTCTACTGTGTCTTTCTCCATTATGCTTAATGGCTGGATCATGGGTGATCGTTTTCAGCCTAGATGAGGCGTGCGTCAGGGCTGTCCTCTTGCCCCCCTCCTTTTTGTTATCGCGGTGGACGTGCTTCCCCGAATGGCGGCTCGCGTTATTGACCATGGTCTTTCCATGGGCTTCTCATGCGGCGACCGGATAGTCCCGACCCTCAAGTATGCTGACGACACCATCGTGTTCATAGAGGGGGGTATCGATGAGGTCAGGGGCATGGCGGCAACGTTGGATATTTTCAACGAGCTTTCGGGTCTTCTCATCAATCAAAACAAATCTAAGGTGATCCCCTTTGCGTTGGATTCGGAGGCCTCCACCGCTTGCGGTCTTGCTCTGGGCTCCCCCCCGTCCTCTCTTCCGATTGAATATTTGGGCCTGCCCCTGGGGATGGGGCGGGCAAGGAAACACGACTGGCGCAAAGTTATTGAGAAGGTGGAGAGGAGACTTTCCGGGTGGAGTGCGTCCTTGCTCTTTAAGGGTGGCCGCCTTGTGCTCATCAAATCGGTTCTATCTTCTATCCCCGTCTATTTTCTTTCTAATTGGCTGCTGTCGGTGGGGGTGCGGAATATGATTGAGAAGTTGATGCGGAATTTCCTCTGGGGGAAAAGAGGGCCTTCCTCTCATGGTCCTCATCTCGTGGGCTGGGAGGAGGTGACGTGCAGGAAAAGCGATGGGGGTCTTGGCATCCGGCGCCTCGACCGGATCAATGACGCTCTACTGCTAAGGTGGGTGAGCAGGCTGTGGGGGGATTCTACTTTGCTTTGCTCTTCTTTTTTACGCGAGATCTTGGGTTTAAGTGGAGACTTGCTGGTGGATATTGGTGATACTCGCTCTCGTACCCCCTTCTGGCAGGGGGTTGTGTCGGTGTCCCAGCGTTATTCTCATCTCTTCTCCCCCGTTCTGGGGGATGGCTGCTCTTTCAAGTTCTGGGCTGACAGATGGGGGGGAGCTGACCCTTTGAGGGATTCTTTCCCTCGTCTTTATGCTTTGGCTTCCGACAGGCATGCTACGGTGGCTTCTTCTTGGTCGGGGGACGGCTGGTTCCCGACGCTTAGGAGTTATCTCTCGGATCAGCGGTTCGACGAGTTTCTTGCTCTCCTGGAGTCTCTTTCACATGCGCCCCGACCCACAAACGGTCGGGATCACTGGGCTTGGCGGGAGGGCGTTTTCTCCACTAAGAAAGCTTTCAAGGCAATATCTAATGTTCCTTTGGGGGACCCGGGTCCCCTCAGCAACGACTGCTTATTCCTTTGGGGGATGAGGCTTCCGAAGCGGGTTACGATTTTTGTTTGGCTCTTCCGCAGAGGTAGGATCCTAACTCGTGATCGTTGCGCTAGAATTTTTGGTTCTGTGCCTTCGGTGGACTGTGCTATTTGTGGTAACTGCGTCGAATTTATTGCTCATCTTTTTTTTGGCTACTCTGTTACTGCTGCCATTTGGGAAGACATGCGGTTATCTTGGGTCAACACTACGGACTTCATCGGCTTCTGGGACTCCTTGCGCGCCAGCAAAGACAGAGACCGCAGAGATTTCTTGGGCCTGTTTGCTTGCATCTGGGCAATTTGGTTGGGCCGTAACGCCACGATTTTCCGGGATCAGAGGTTTTATAAAGAGAATATTTTGGCTCACGCGAATCAACTTTCTTGTGATTGGTTGTCGGCGTAGTCTGTGCCCTCTTGTTGGGGATCCCCTCGATCCCTTGCGTCCTAGTTCCCTCTTTCTGTTCCTGTATTTTTCTCTTTCTTCTCGACTTTCTTTTTAATAAAATTTTTGGGGCGAGCGCCACGCCGTGTCTCCCCCGAACCGTTTGTTTTCAAAAAAAATATATTTTTAGGGTGTATTTGTTTAATTCACAAATTTTAAAAAATACACGCCATAATTATGCTAAATCTCATTTTCATCCAACATTCTATGGAAGCAATGTTTGTAAACTGCAATATTTTTTTGTAAATTTCGTAGTCTTTTTTGTAAACTGCATTTGATTTTTTTTGTAAATTTCATAGTCTCCTCTGTGAACATTTTGGAGTAGCAGTGTTGGTAAAGTACAATATTAATTTGTAAATTTCGTGATCTCTTTTGTAAAATGCATGCGATTTTTGTAAAAAGGACTTCTTATAATTAATGTATAAATGGTTTTATGTGTCCAACCAACGCATTTGGCAATATTGAGCGTTAATCAAAACTCATCATCCATTGTAAAATTTGTGTGGATTTTGTAAAATCCACGCTCTCATTGTAAAAAGTATGTGTTGATCTGCAAAATAAAAAGTCAATTAGTAATTTATTATTTATTCTTCAGAAAAGATTACATGTAATAAATACATACATAATGGTAAAATCAATGAATCATAATGTAATTTAAACAATCAATTATGTAAATCAGTAGATCAAAACGTAAAATATAACCATCATTTTTTGATATTTAATCCATCCAATTGAATCGGTAAAATTCCTCCCTTTGGCATTGAATCCACAATTGATGCGATTTCATCTAATTTGATTATTGTAAAATGCATCATTTTTTAGGCAAAAATTATAACCGGAGGCGCAACATTCTATAATAAAAATCACTTACCTGGAAAGAAAGTTCAACGAGTAAACAAATATTTACATTCTCAATCAAAAAACCATTTTCGCTTATGTGATATTTACATTCTCATTACTTCAATCTGTAAACAAAACTCAAAAGAAAAAAATGAAAAGTGCATTGAAATCAAACAAGTGGTACATATCTGCAGTTAATATAGACAAAAAAATAGTTGTATTCCATATTCACCGAGGTTTTAATAGATTAGGGATAATAAATACAAAATGGTGATACACAAACCCTACTAACCACCAAATATTGCAGCACAAGAAGATTACATACCCTTAATCGTGCAACGGAGATGGATCCATTAGAGAGGAGAGATGCGGTGCGCCCTTGAGGATGTCTAAAACGAGTTGCTTACTCTTTCTCATCAATTTTCGAGCAATGGAATTCAGATTGTGATGGATGTTATATTAAGAAATTAAATTCAAGTAATTAATAAGCAATATGGTAATGGTGGAACCAAATGGAATATTCAATTTCATTTCTAAAAATAGCTAGTTGGTGGTTGTTTCGATGATGGTTTTGGATTTGATTAGTGGTTTTGTCAATGGTCGTAGGTCAACATCTAATGAATTATATGGAGTGCCGCACCAGGATTGTGGTGAAGTGCCACCTCATCTCATGTTTCCCATATATATATATGGTTTAATAGGGCCACTCCTAGGGGAAGTCAACTTGGCTAATCGCATCCTTATTTCTCTTATTTTTAAAGGTATTTTATGAAAACACCTAAGGGTATTGAGATCACTATATGACGTCATGTTCTCATTCAAATTTCGACTCAATTCGAGACTTCTGTACCATCCATCAATTCCGTCAATTTTTTACATTCTCAGAATTGCTGAAATCAACCCATTCTAGATGGGTGGTTAGGAATGTCTGTTTCACATGAAATTTGAATGAGAACATATTGTCATCTATTAGATTAAATCCCTCAGGTATTTTTCAAAAATAATTTAAAAATAAAAAATGGAGAGTAGTCAAGTTGGCTCCCTATTGGGGGTAGCTCCACTAACTCCCACACTCTCTCTAAACCACCTTTATAAGATAGCAAAGTGCATGTATCACAACTGTCTCTTAAAAATAAATAAAATATAACGGAAGTAGAAACTATACCAGTAAAACTACCAAAATGTAACACACACCTTGTTTGGTGTAGAATAATCCTGAAAGCTCCTCAACATGAAAATTGCTGTGGTGGCGGATCTTGAACTCATATTGGACCACATAGAAAGAAGTACATTACGAGCAATTGCTCATTACAAACACTACGCTAACCACTAGTGTAGAAGAAAAGTAATCGGGTAAGCAATTACTCGACATGGTATGCAAACTCTCTCGCATGTGTGACCACACAAAACAACTCAACGCACCGAAGCATCCACTCTCAAGTTCTTTTGGTACATCCATTTATATAATTCAACTAGCCTAATGGATAGTATGCAGTCTTGACCCATGAAGGGTCTCACACTATGACTCTAAGATAGTATCTTAGGGTTGGGATGCTTCTGCAGGCATGCATTTAAAGTACGTGCATCCTAACTAAGTTCTCGACACATCCATTTAGCTTTCTCAAATCAAATCTTTAATCTATACATAGATATATAAGTGTGTATATTTATAGGAATCCTCCCATTAATTATACTCTTAACCAAGCAACTCTTCTCTCCCGAAACACATCTATGTGGAATATTATTATTCATTTTTATAATTAAGCACACATCTCATCTCACCGGGACTGACTCCAAAAAGTGAGGCAAAAGCAAAACTCTCGCAAAAACAACCCAAGTCCGCTACCCATCGGCGAGGGTCCACGATTGCGGAGGGAAAAAGTTAGGGCACAAAATCAGAATGCAATAGATCAGATCAATACCTTATTTTAAGTAGTCGAAAAACTCCTACGGCTATCATCGTTTTTCTCCGCATGCGAGAAACCATCACAATTCCTCCATTGCCAACCACCTCCTAGAAGTTCCCTTTTAGAATCAATACTAGAAACGAACTCGAGTGATCATGCCTAATTTGCCTCTCGAATTAACTCTATGACTAAAAGAGATGGCTAGACTACCAACCATGCATCCCAGAACTCTGTCGAGCAAGCGTATGAATTACATCGGGGCAACAAGGACTACGTGTTTCCTAGCCAACACAGTTGTTGGGGTTATGACCGTGTGGTCTTCTACATGGGAACCCAAGGTTGCATGCCCAGCCCTTGCGCTCGCTAACTCCTACCCACACACCACGATAACTCCATCTGTGTGCAAGGCGAAGCCTCCACGGGATTCCATATCCATGGGAAACATTAAGATATATCATGTTCATAAGATATTCATAGATATGGATACTTGATAGGTCATATAACATGTTACTTCACTCATAATTCTCAACACATAGTGTTTCTTTTTTGATTCCATAATGGACCCAATTTCCGTTTCATTTTATATAATAAACAATTATTTATAATGGTTAATTGCATCACATACAACCTACACATGCCTATCATAATTGCACTTCAATTTCTTCACTTAAACACAATTGGGTTCCGTCAGTTCAATATTGACCGATCACTTATTATAGTTGATCAATCAGTACTTATCGACCATTCACTTTGGCTAATCGATTATTCACATGACCTGATCGATCAACATGATCGATCGTTCAACTCACTGTTCAATCATATTGTAGGCAGCGAGCTAAACTAAAGGAAATCATATCACATTTTTGCTCTAGATTTGAAAATTCACCGTATGCGTATGATCACTGTTGACGCATATAGAATGCCTGTACCTCTTTGTTATTTTATTTTTCAGTTGTCTTCTTTATGTAATTTACCCATAGGCTACTCTCGTATATAAGAGAGCCTAGGGCTTATGGAATAGATCATCTCATTCATTTTTCCCAACATGGTATCAGAGCGACGGTCCTAGACCGGAGTTCTCGAAACCCTCACCCGCCGGCCCCCCCTTCTTCTTCTTCTTCTATGATGTTGGAATGTGACAATCAGGCCGCCTTGTTCATTGCAAACAACCCAGCCTTTCATGAGAGGACCAAGCACATTGAGGTTGACTGTCACTACATACGTGACATGGTTCAAAAGGGGTTCATTGCTACATCTCACGTCACATCAGAGAATCAGACTGCTGATATTTTCACCAAGGCATTACTTCGAGGCCCATTCCAGAAGTGTGCGTCCAAGCTGAGCATGATTGATGTCTATGCTCCATCTTGAGGGGGAGTGTTGACGCATATAGAATGCCTGTACCTCTTTGTTATTTTATTTTTCAGCTGTCTTCTTTATGTAATTTACCCATAGGCTACTCTCCTATATAAGAGAGCCTAGGGCTTATGGAATTAGATCATCTCATTCATTTTTCCCAACAATCACCTTTCAACTTTGATCACAATGACATAATTTTCCACCCATCGATGTACCAAGAAAACAAAGAAAACCACGATGATAAGTCTCTTAAAACTGACCTGCATGCGATGAAAACAACCCCAAAACGGACTCAAATCAACACACATGCGACACACTAAGGACGTGTGATCCAATGACAAGGCGGGGTGTGAAGATATGTATCTTTGGGGTCGTTCCCTCGGATTCTTTCTCCAGCTCGAAAATGTGATTTTCAAGGCTCTTCACATGAAACACACACAAGGTTGAAGATGGCCACGTTGTCCTCTTCGCACTAAGGAAGTGTGATCCAATGACAAGGCGGATGCGAAGATCTGTACCTTCGGGGTCTTTCCCTCGGATTCCTTCTCCAGCTCGAAAATGTGATTTTCAAGGCTCTTCACATGAAACACACGCAAGGTTGAAGATGGCCACGTCGTCCTCTTCGCAATGGCACCTTCTGATCGATGAATGGACTATCGCTAGTGGCGGAGCTTCGGCAAGGTCTATTGAGGTGTCTAAGTAGTTCAACTACTTGGGCTTTATATAAGCTCGGGTCTCGAGGTTGGGTTCGAATTCAAAAGCCATAAACCATCTTAAAATATGTATGATTCTCATACGGTGACTGATTTCGATGTTCTTAGGTTCATTGGAAAGGTTTTGACGAGTACTTAAGATAGAGTCATTTGTCTAATTGGATACTGGATCAGGTCTTGAGATTTAGTGAAAAATGATACTTAGGGGTTTTATATTTTATCATTACATGGTGAATTGTGATCATTCAAGATATAGTTGATTGTTTCAAGGGTGATCAATCACCTCCTTCCAATTGATCGATCAACATATCATTTTGTTTGCAATGTCGTCGATTCCCTTCTCTTGTTTGATCACTTTGGGGTCCTTTTCTTTGGTTATCTTGGTCCAGTGACAGCTAAATATAAGGTTGACAAATCTGATGTCTAGTAGCAGTTTGAGGATCTTCATGCTTGTATTGGTGAGTGAAGCATTCGAAAGGATAATTATGAGGATCCCATTAGTTTTAAAGGTGCTTTTGCTGTTGCTAGACTGAAATACAAAAAATGATGCTCATGATGTTGAAGAGAAATGAATTATTGATAGTGATGCCGCATGTCTTATGACACGACATAGAATTATTTTATGCCTAGCAACGTACCACATGCAAATAGTACGTGGTTATTGCTGATGAGTCCAATATTTCTGTGGTTGGGATAGGATGAAATCTGTTTGAAATAATATCTTGATTCATGATCCCGTCATGTTCTTGATATACTTCTCAATCTTCTCTCTATTAGCAAGATCAGTAAGGAGCCAACCTTTGAACTAGTTTTTAGCTAATCGTTGTGTGCTACAAGAGGCAGAGACTTGCAGGAGGATTGAGATGATTTGATTCACGATATTTTGTATCAACTACCAGTGAGGATTGCATTTGTTTTGGTGACGAGGATAAGGGACAAAAGACGTGATAAAGATTGTATACAATTGATTATGTGGTGGGTGTAACTTCTTGGTCATATCCCCTTCAAACTTCTCTGAGAGTTGTTTCCGTTGTATTAGAAATTTTGAAACTAAGCCGTGTAGCCTGTCTTGTTTACTTGAAAGCTAGGCACACTCATGCTTCCAATCGTGTTTCTGAAAAGAAAACTAGTACAGAATTTGAACTTGTTCGCTATAATTTTTTTGAGAAAAGACTTGTTCACTATAATGTTTCAGACCCTTCCTATGTCATGTCTTAGAATAGTTACTTTTACTTCATCATGTTTATTGATAATCATTGTTGAAATACTTCTTTTGCTTGCTCCAAAATCGTGGTGATGTTGACCATATTGCCTTACCATAAATAAAGAAACATGGTCAGCAGACAGGTAGGCAGCTGATGTAGCAGTCCCCCCCCCCATAATAACTCTAAAAAAGGGCATGGTTTTTATCAGGCCTTGGCTTATTTTATAAATGGTTTGATTAGGCCTTATCCCCCATAGATATCACTCGTAATAATAAAAAGACACTTGATGACTCCCAATGGTGACTTGCAATAGAGGAAGAGATGATGGCTCTTATCTTACGCGGCACATGGAGCTAGTCAATCCACTGTAGGGATGCAAACCGATATGGAAATCCGTATCCAATCCACCATCGATTCTGTTTTACATGTATTTCGGCATCCGTATTCATATCCATTTTAAAATGAATATAGATATGGATACACTTTGATATTTGCAAATAATCGTCTCTGTATATCCATGTTCATGTATAAATATGGTTGTGATTTATTTTTTTACCATATTTAATATTAATTTCGTACCTTCTTCCACCATATTTTGTGTAATTATTATGATATAAGCACATTCAATATATTTATGTCATGTGTATTCCATCTAATACATGTATATTTAAGCTAATTTGTAAAATATTTCTAATATTGCTCATATACGATCAATATCCGTTTTACATCAATATCTGTTTTTAATGATATGGTAACATAGTTTGAATATCCGTCAATATTTGTATCTACATATGTATTCCTATTTAAAAAAAAGATAAGAATATGGTGATGCATATTATCCGTATTCGTTCGTTTGCGTCCCTATCACCTATTGACAGCAACGTCGTTGGATATAGATGCGTATTTGTAGTTAAATACAAAACAGTAGGATCAATTGCTTAGTACAAGGCTAGTTGGGTCATCAAGTTCTTTACACAGACATATTGTGTTGACTTCTTCAACACTTGCTCCAGTTCTTGCAAATGGATCGATTGTTGTGGCTCATGCAACACCATATGTAGTATGAATTCGATCCATACTCACATATCTTCCTGTCACCGCTAGAGACATTATACAACTTAGGAGTGACAATCGAGCAACAATGCATATAGCCAACAACCCCATGTATAACACACTAAACATGTGGAAGTTGATTGCCGTTACACTAGAGGCATGATACAAAGAGGGTTGTGTTGGAGTATTTGGTTATGCATCTCTTATATGAGAGATGGGTAAATGGATCTCTCCAGGATCCATTTACCCATCCAGAGTTTAGTCCTACATTTACCAGTTTGGAGATGTGGAGACTCAGTAGGGGCTATATATAGACCCTCACACCCCTTGTATTCAGATGAAAAAAGCAATAGACTATCAACCCTCTGAGGCGTTCTCCCGTGGTTTCATCCCGCTCCTTAGGGAGTAGGGTTCCACGTAAAATCCCGTCTTGTTCATATTTCTTTATCATTATTTCTGATACGCTTACGCATTCCTATTTTCTAACATGGTATTAGAACGGGTTCGATTCTCGGAGAGTTGTTCTTTAAGGGTGCGTTTGGTTCGTGGGTTATCCAGGGGTGGATAACCCAGTTTTGTGTTTGTGTGTTTGGTTGGTGGGTTAAGGGTTGGGAGGGTTTGTGTGATATGATTGTATTGGAATTTGAAAAAGTTGGTAGTTATTATGATATGATTGTATTGAAATTTGAAAAAGTGGGGGGTTGTTGTGATGTGATTGTATTGAAGTTTGGAATAGTGAGTAGAAGTTGAATATTTTATGATTTTTAGATGATATGATGGTATAATATACAATTTTTTTGATGGGAAGGGAATGGACCCCACTAGTGGGTTAAAAGTGGGGGTTTTGGGGGGTTACCCACCCAAAGTGGGGGGTAACCCCCCAACCAAACGCACCCTAAGATTTTTTTGGAGATTCGATTGTGATGAAGATTACTAAATGTGAGATTATTCAAGTTTATGTTCTCGAAAGAATCCTAGGGTTTGTTTATTGGAACCCATCTCCTTGCGCATGGCGGCGCTATCGTAGGTGGCACGCTGCAGCCCTGTCCTCCTCCCAGCGGGAACCTTGCGCGCAATCCTTGCACTGCTCCAGGCGCAGTTCGGAGTCCAGCGCGCCATCTCCCTCCAGCAGGCGGAGGGACCTCCCTCCAGCGGGTGAAGTCGACCCCCTCTGGTTCGCACGATCTCCAGGAGCGAGACCCACTCTCCAGGCACGATGTGGCTGTCAAGGCCGTGCCTCCCTCTCCGCATGAGTCCAGGCGATGCTCGGTGCTGCCACCTCACGCGAAGTCCATTGGGGAAGAGGCTCCAGTTTGACGGCGGAGCATCTCTCGTCGCCCTGAAGTCAATATTCCAGCACATCATTAGGCGGGATCTCCGCCATTGGCATGGGTGGCTGTAACCCAAGGCGACGCTGCACCCAAGGCTGCAACCCATGGCGGCCATCACAAGACCGCGCGATGGCCCTCCATCTCTAGGCGGTGCCTTCTTTGAGAGGCGAAGCCCACCGGCTACTCCTCTATCGAGCGACGACAATAGCAGAGAGGGTTCCCAACGTGGGAACCCTAGGGCTCGATGACCCTTTTTTTTATAAAAGAGAGAAATGTGGGGGGGGGGGCTGGTTAGCCATTTAAAAAAATTGCAGTGAAATAAAAAGGGGGAGGGGAGGCCTTGCCGTGAAAACAAGGAAGAAAAGACCCATTGTTTCGGCTGGAAATTAAAGAGGAGAGAGAAGGACCCTCCCAAATTGGGTCGTGAGTTACCAAAAAAAGAGGCCTGCAGGTGAAAAAAATTGTTGTATTCTTAGCCTAATCGTTGGGTGAGATTCCTTGTTCAAAAAAAGGGAAATAGCAAAAAATGATTCGGAAAAAAAGATTAAAAAAACAAAAGAAGCCGATTGTTTTTTGAGATCGACATTCGTGTTTCATATTTTCTTCCTATTTCTCTTATCTTCTCCCAATTTTGTCGCCATTGTTTTCTGACAAGTATGGGAGAAAGGGGGAGTATTGTGTAGAGTCACAGGTCGTGTTCCAGATTCAGATGTCAGATTCTCCAGACCGGTCAGATGTTCAGACTCTACAGTTGATATTCAGACTCGACGATTGGTTTTGAGTCTTCAGTTTCAGACACACACTTGTATGCGGTCTTTTCGATGTGCACATGTTTGCCATCATTTTTTAGTGGTCCCCAACATTCTTGTTTTGTCGGTCAGAGTTTTCATGTGAGTCATAGGGACTCCATAGTAGAGGACCATTCCCTATGCCATGTTGGCTAGGGTTTTCTTGTGGTATCATAGGGACTCCAGAGTAGAGTATCATTCTCTGTGCCAGATGGGAGAGAGCCAATCTCCGAAGAGGACACGTTTCAGACTCCATTTTTCAGCGACTGTGGACTTCGACGAGGATTGCACTCCACGACTCCTTTCAGTTAGGCCCTTTTCAGAGATGGAGTAGTTGTCCACATGTTGTGGCGGGCCAAAGTTCTCCGACGAGGAGACTCATTTCAGTTGCAGTGACTCTGACAGGTGCAGTACAGAGCACATGCTCTCCAATGAGGAGATTCAATTGACTCACTTTCCAGCCCGTCCTCCTCCTCACCTGCACGACATGAGAAGCAACGTCCTTGACAGGAGCCGACAATTGTGCGCGTTGAGTTGATATTGTCTGTAGTGTCTTGTAGTGTGAGTTGAGTTTTCTTTCTGATTGTTCAAGCTGAGCATTGCATGCTCTAGCTTGAGGGGGAGTGTTGGAGTATTTGGTTATGCGTCTCTTATATGAGAGATGGGTAAATGGATCTCTCCAGGATCCATTTACCCATCCAGAGTTTAGTCCCACATCTTCCAGTTTGGAGATGTGGAGACTCAGTGGGGGCTATATATAGACCCCCACACCCCTTGTTTTTAGATGAGAAAAGCAATAGACTATCAACCCTCTGAGGCGTTCTCCCGTGATTTCATCCCGCTCCTTCCACGTAAAATCCTGTCTTGTTCATATTTCTTTATCATTATTTTTGATACGCTTCCGCATTCCTATTTTGTAACAGGTTTTTGCGTATCTTGGTGCATCTTGTGTAGATTAGATTGCCAATATGTCCACCAAATCGCTCGCTCGTACACAGTTTGGAAAAAGTTGTAACAAGCTGAACATGATTGATATATATGCTCCAAGTTGAAGGGAATTGTTGAGAGGCATGTTATGTTCCACCCACCTAGGGACACACTAATCTTTTGGCGAGTGTAGTGACTCTCTATGTAACCCTAAGACTGTACCTATATAAGGAGCCCTATGGTAGAATATTGAAATTGTTGGAGCATTAGTAGTATGCGCCTATTGTGTTGTAGCAGGGTAAATGGATCCTGGAGGAGATCCATTTACCCCATCCAGTGTTTAGTCCCACATCGTCCAGTGGTGGGACTTGGAGGCTCTGGAGAGGCTATATAAGGAGCCTCAGACCTCCTGTAACCATCGAGAAAGTTCAATAGAATATCCGCCCCTTTGAGGGCTTCTCCCGTGGTTTCATCCCGCTCCTCACGGAGTAGGGTTCCACATAAAAATCTTTGTGTTCTTCATGATTATTCTTCTTTATTCTGTTATTCCGCTTCCGCTTTCTATTTTATAACATGGTATCAGAGCGAGTTCGTTTCTCGGAAAGTTTTATGTTCATTATTTTTCCTGAGATTCGATTATTTCTGGAACATTTATATTTGAAGATCAGTCATGTTCATAGAAAGTAGAGTTTCTGCATTGTTCTTTTGTTTTGAAGATTGACGTCAAGGAAAATTTAGGGTTCCTATGTAAACCCTAAATCTCATAGGTTGCATATTGCCGCAGTCAGCCACGGCACCTTCATCAGCAGCAGATTTTTTTTTCAGCCATGTGTAGGCGCAGCACCAACCCCAGGCGCGTTGGCAGCATCTCCCGCAGCTTCAGAAGGCGGCATCGCCTCTCTTCTTGCGCACGCAGAGGCGCGCACTCCATCTCCCTCCCCTGCGCACAAAGCGCCTAGGCGGCGCTTCTCCTCGCGTGAACATGTCTCCCATCTCCAAGACGGTGCCTTCGCGCACACAGAACCCTGGCGACGCCGCTCCGAGTAAGAAGTGCTTCTGGCGGAGACTTCCCGCATTTCTTCTTCATCGCACCACCCAGCGATCTCCTCCAAGACGCATACAGGCGGCGTCGAATCTCCTCCAGATTCACAGTGGTCCTGGCGGCGTGATGCCGCGCCGTTGCGGCGCCGCCCCTTCATCCTCCTAGCGGCGCAGGCAGCCGCGTCTTCAGGCTGGCAACGCGCGCCCCCCACGCGCGATGTCCATTCTCTCCGCAAGCTTCATCTCGACCGACCTCCTTTCAGATCTCACGGAGGTCTTCCCCGGGCTATTCCATCCAGCGGCGGCGGCAGAAGAGGTTCCCAATCAGGGGGAACCCTAGGTGACGAAAATAGAAAGGCCGGTAGGCCCTTTATTTAAAAAAATGTGCGTGGGCTATTTCTGTGAGAGCCCAAATGGGCTGATTTGTTTTTCTTTAAAGGGGGCTTGAGGGTTAAGCCCAAGTGAAAATCGTACAAAAAAAATTGAAAAGAGAGGAGAAAGAGAAGGGCCACGGGGCCAGCTTAAAAAAAAAGATTTTGTTTACAAAAAAAAGGCGCATACAAAGAAAAGCCGTACGCAAAATTTCAAAAAAGAAAAAGAAAAAAAAGAAAATGAAAAGCCGAAAAAAATGTTGAAACGGCTTAAAAAAATCGAAAAAAATTAATTAACGGCTTATTAAAAAAAATGAATGAAAAGCCGCAAGTTTCATGTTCTTATTGTTTAACCCCTATTTATCTTGTCTTCTCCCAACTTTGTCGATGTTCATGTTCCGACAAGTATGGGAGAAAGGGGGAGTATATGTAGAGTCACAAGTCTGTTCATGATCCAGATTCCAGATTCAGATGCCAGTCTCCAGACCAGCCAGTTGATCAGACTCTGCAGTTTTTAGACTCGATGATCATTGTTTCCGAGTCTCCAGTTTCAGACACGTACGAGTGTGCGGTCATTTTCAGATGAGCATATGTTGCCATCATCAGTTCGCGGTCCCCATCACTCTTCTTGTTGTCAGGCCAGAGTTTTCATGTGAGCCATAGGGACTCCAGAGCAGAGGACCATTCCCTTGAGGGCAAGGGTTTTCATGTGGTATCATAGGTACACCAGAGCAGTGCACCATTCTCTGAGCCAGATGGGAGAGACCCAGTTCTCCGACGAGGAGACTTCAGGCGCAAGTTCAGACTCGATGGTCAGTTTCCGAGTCTTCAGTTGACTCACACTCCAGCCCGTTCGTCCTCCTCACCTGCACGGCATGAGAAGCAACGTCCTCGATTGCAGCAATGTGCGCATTGGGTTGATATTGTCTGTAGTGTTTTGTAGCATTGAGTTGAGTTTATTTTCTGTTTGTCCAAGCTGAGCATTGCATGCTCCAGCTTGAGGGGGAGTGTTGGAGCATTAGTAGTATGCGCCTATTGTGTTGTAGCAGGGTAAATGGATCCTGGAGGAGATCCATTTACCCCATCCAGTGTTTAGTCCCACATCGTCCAGTGGTGGGACTTGGAGGCTCTGGAGAGGCTATATAAGGAGCCCCACACCTCCTGTAACCATCGAGAAAGTTCAATAGAATATCCGCCCCTTTGAGGGCTTCTCCCGTGGTTTCATCCCGCTCCTCACGGAGTAGGGTTCCACGTAAAAATCTTTGTGTTCTTCGTGATTATTCTTCTTTATTCTGTTATTCCGCTTCCGCTTTCTATTTTATAACAGAAATCAATCAATTCTCTTTTACCTCTTTACTTCTATTGATACTAGGGGATTTATCACAGGCTGTTGCATATATCTGGGCAGCAACCTTGTGATTTCAAGGAATAAAAGCTAATCGTATTGCCTGATTCAATGTGGAAGCTGACTACAGAACTGTTAAAATAGGCATTACAGAGATGTTGCTAAGGTACATTTTGACTGACATTACAATAGATCTTGAGCCCTATGTGAGCTGTGAAAATAGGGTTGCAGTTGATGTACTGCAATAATAAGGCTGCACTTAATCTATCCGACAATCATGTTATGCACGATAGAAAAAGTATGTTGAGATTGATCCATAGAGTGGTGATTGACTCAAAGGAATTGGTACTACTTACATTAAACCAAAGGATCAAATTATAGATGACTTCTTCAAGGAGCTTTCCAATTTTGAGCAAAATCTAGGCATGTTGGGTATGTATAATCTTTATATCCAACTTGAGGGGGAGTACTTAGTTATTTTATTATGTGGTTAATGGATTGTGGTGAGGTTAGTTATTTTATTATGTGGTTAATGGATTGTGGTGAGGACTCAGCTGTATGTGTGTGCCTATTTATGTTGCTCATCCTCCTATTATGTCATTAAGCAATCAAAGACAAAAGTAACCGCTGGTGAGTGATGGGGCATCACTTCCTATATTTTTTCCCTTCCTTGCAAAGGGTAAAAAAATAGAAAAGCCTTCTCCAACTATAAGTAGGGTCGGCTACATGCATTCTTGCTCAAATCCATGTTGAAAAATTCGACTATTTTTTACACTGGTTGTCGATTACCTAACGCAACCCCCACAAGGGGAGATTTGAATCCTGGTCTCTTGGGTGGTATGCACACTGCACTTCCACCAGGCCATTTTTCCCTTCCTTGCGAAGGTTATTTTACGAAATCTTTGTGTTGCGTGGTTATAATTTTCTACATCATTCCCAAGCGCAGTTTTTTCCATACTAATTGTTCTGTCGACTCAATGCCTCTTGACTTGTCATGTTCTTCTCAACAAATGCATTGTTGGTTGTGGTGGCTATATATATTGTTTTTTTATAAAATGGTTATATCACAAGGAAAGGCTTATATTGCCTCCTTAAGAGGACATTTAATCAGATACAAGTGAAAGTATGTGTATTCCTGTTTTCTTTGTTCTTTCTCGTAAACATTTTTCGTATAAGCTGTTGAACCCTTTTTTGGGGATACCATTTTTTTCACAAATTTTAATATCCTGATTTGTAGTTTAAATGCTATCTACTAAGCATGTTGATAGGTTAAAGGTATATTGTGTTTTTTTGGATTTTTTAATCCAGATGAAGCCATATTTCAGGATTTTCTAATTATATCTTTGATGTCGAGTGATCTCGTGGTTGGAGTAGAATCTTGAGTTATCATATATTACGATACATTTCATGCACGCTACTGTATACCGAATTGCTAAAAATTCTTGAATTACCTTTGCTCCCGGCTTTCACAATGGACACGTAAGAATATCTGATGCATGTTATGTTATCTTGCAGTGGGATCATCAGTTGTAAAGTGTTTTCTCCGTAACTGCAGGTTTTAGATCTTACTGTACTTCCAAAGCCGGAATTCGATCTGCCAATATTCTGCGCCAATTTTTATTGCAACCCACGCATGAGCATAGTCGTTCTGTGAGCACTCATTATCTATATTGAGCTATTGAAGTTATTTCAGTTACTAGAATCGTCGGCATGCATTATCTATATTGAGCTATAGAAGTTCTTTCAGTTAAAGCTGTTTTGATCTAGGTGTGCTCCTAGCGGGAGTGCTCACCCGTTTACTTTTTTTTATTAAAAATATGTATTATGTCTTTCTAATAAAACAAACCCAAAGAGCACCAAGAATTATGAGGAAAACTCTCCAATAAAGAAAAATCAAAGTGAGGCAGGGAGACTTCAGAGCCTAACCTCAATTTAAGGAAATGGTTTCCACTCCAATACATAATCATAAGAATGGTGGAGTAAGCAATATATATAAAGGAAATGGTAAATGGGTCCTCAATTACGATCCATTTACCTGTTACAAGTAAACTCAATACTCCATCTCAAGCATGGCGTACGTATTGTACATGCCCAACTTATCCACATTCTTTTCAAAGTTCACTATGGAAAGACCTTTGGTAAAGATATCAACAACCTGATCACTTGTCTTGATGTAAGGAAGACATATTTCTCCACAATTAATCTATTCTCTTATAAAATGTCTGCTTACTTCAACAGGCTTTGTTTTGTCATGAAGTACATAATCATTAGCAAAATTGATGGCATCTGTGTTGTTGTAGGAACACTTCATAGGCAGATTATTGCCAATTCAAATATAGCGCAAAAAAACTTCAGTTAAAGCATTTCGGTGGCACTATTTGCAACCACTTTGTATTCAGTTTCAACTCGAGATCTTCCACAAAGAGACCGTCTCTTACTTCTTTCGATAAGAAGATTTCCACCAAGATAAATACAATAACTAGAAGTAAATCTGCTATTATCCATATGGCTATTCCAATCCGGATCAGTATGTCTTTCAATATTCAAATCGCCTTATTTCATAATAATTAACCCCTTACCAGGATTCTTCTTGATATACTTGAGAATTCTAGAAACAACCTCTGTGTGAGTATAAGGAACATGCATGAAATGACTAACCACATTGGCCACATAGGTGATGCCATGTATTGTAAGAATTAGATAAATCAGCTTCCCAAAAAGTCTTTCATAGCAAGTCATCTTGCTTTCTTCAAGTTTCTCTCCATCATCAATACATAGAGTATGATTTTAGCTTCAATAGGACTACTATAGGGCTAATACCCATGCTTCCTTGAATCCTATAGAATACCAAGAGCATATTTTCTTTAAATCAAACATAATTTGTCTTTAGTCATAGCAGTCTCAATCTGCGGATAGTTTGATTTCCATTTATAAATTTCATCCTTATCATCCCTTATAACAATCATGTCAATACAATTTCTTTCTCCGCCAAAGTTGCACATTCAATCCGAACTTTGATAGCATTTGGTGTAGAGCCTCTAACTTTGCCACCAACACCCTGAAGGTTGACCCCATTACTAAAAGGTCCATCTCCCATTGAGGCACCTGCTCCCTGAAGCCATCCTTTAGCAACCACAACTTCTTGAAGCAAAACAATACACTAACATGGCAACCCTCACCGGAATCTCATAAAATAGGCATGGGATCGGAATGCAGACGCGGTAGGGAGAGCACCGAACATCAAGGGAAACCCCCCCAACAACTCAACAAAACCAAGGAAGCGGTCCATACGCAACTGCGATGATGAATTCCATGAGGTGTAGAGAGAATTTGTCATATGACTCGTATCTATGATCTCTAGCAACATGTTCCCCATAAAATCTGCAAACAACGGGGAGCTAGGATGTACACCTCCCTCTCCTAATAACTATCAACAACCAAGAGCGTGATATTGAAGTTAGTGCCCACCAACTACTGAACATCATAAAAGTGGGCCTACACCATCCATAATTTGTCCCATAGACTTCAGTGGTTGGGGTCGCGGGCGTGCTATGCACCAAAGAGAATGAGCTGCTCACCATTTAATTACCTCTAGATCATCATGAAAAGAGAGTGTTTCATTGCCACCGGGTCGATGCTTCAACTGAAGGGATCTCGTGGAACTTAGAAAGACAAGCACCGACCATTGAACTCCATAAGAAGGTATCCCATCTCTCGACCTTCGTCTCCTACATGCCAACCACTTCTGCTCGCCAAGTTCCCGCCACCCTCCTTTTAAAAAGTGTAAAAATGAACTATTTAAAAAATTGAGGTATTGTATTTTTGTACTAGGGCCCAACTTGAAAATTGGTTAATTATAGAGGATGTGATTTTTGGTCCAAATACTAGTAAAATATACATGTATTTGGGGATTTTTAATTTTTAGTTTTGTTTTTATTGTACATAGTTACATGCTTTATTTTTAATACTAATATACATTATCCTGATTTTGTTCTTAATGTACACACACTATAGAAAGTATACAAGGTAGTTCATATGTATAAAATACATATAAAATATGCCTATTTATTTTCTATATTTTGTGGTTTGTAATGACAGCCATGGCCGGTCCCAAGCCCTGGTTAATGCGGAAGGTTGCGTTACGTAGCCGACCGCCAGCGTAAAATAGCCGGAGATGACTTCCTAAATATTATTATTATTTTTAAAAATACTATTTAGGAAGTTGCCTCATGACAGTTGGATCTTTTCAACATGGATTTAAGCAAATATACAGATTTCATTAGGGCGTTACCCTACTTGCGACGTGTTGTATCGCCCGAATGCAATGAAAAATTGGTAAGGGTCGCTACATCGCAGCCTGGATGTAGTTCAAAATTTGCAAGGGTTCTCACATGAGGAATGCATGCGGGTAAATAAGCTAGTTCCACTGCATCACCGTCCGGATGCAGTCCAAAATTTACAAGGGTTCTCGCATAATGGACACATGCGAGTAAATAAGTTAGTCCAAAAGAGATTGCAAAAGAAGTTGTGGATTGGCAGTTGGAATGTTGGCACTTTAACTGGAAAATTGATGGAGATAGTGGATACGATGGAAAGAAGGAATATTCATATACTATGCCTTCAAGAGACTAAATGGGTTGGAGAAAAAGCAAGGGAGATCGAGAAAACATGCTTTAAACTTTGGTATTCAGGTAAGGATAAGGGTAGAAACGATGTTGGAGTGGTTGTTCATAAGAATTTGAAGGATTGTGTGGCTGAGGTGCAAAGATTCGGGGATCGGATTATTTTGCTAAAATTGGTGCTTGAAGAAGAAATTCTGAATATCATCTCAATTTATGCACCGCAAATTGGTTTAGATGAAAGGACTAAACAAGCTTTTTGGGAGGATCTGGGTAAGATTTTACAAGGAATCCCACAAAGAGAGATAATTTGCATAGGTGAAGATCTTAGTGGACATGTGGGAAAAGATGCTTCAGGGTATGCTAGTGTTCATGGACATGGTTTTGGGGATAGAAATGAAGAGGGAAAAGTCATTCTGGATTTTGTAACGACATATGATCTTTTCATAGCAAACACTCTCTTCAAGAAGAGGGATGAGCATTTAATTACTTATAGGAGTGGGCCAACTAGAATACATGTAGATTACTTTGCGTTGAGGAGAACAGATCGGTTGTGTTGTAAATACTACAAAGTAATCCCAGGAGAGAGTTTGACAACCCAACATCGCTTGTTAGTCTTAGCTGTGCAAATTAAAGGGCTGGTAAAGAAAAAGAGGGTTCCTAAGTTCACTAGAACTAGATGGTGGAATCTTCTACTGAAGAAATCAAGCTTCAGGGAGAAGGTTCTAGAAGACTTATCCTGGGATTGTAGCGGAAGTGCAAACGAGATGGGGGAGGCAGTAGCATCTTGTATTCGAAAGGTAGCCAAGGAGATACCAGGCGAGTCAAAGGGAGGAGCTCCAGGTCAAAAGGAGGCTTGGTGGTGGAGTGAAGGGGTGCAAGAGAAGCTAAAAATTAAAAGAGCATGCTTTAAAGCTATGTCTACGGATAGAACAGAGGAAACTGTCACAAACTACAAAATAACAAAGAAGGCAGTGAGCGAAGCTAAGTCAAAGGCTTATGATTTTTTTTTATAAAAATCTCGACTCTACGGAGGGCCAGAAGGATATATTCAGGTTGGCTAAAGCAAGAGAAAGAAAGACTAAAGATCTTTCTCAAGTGAGATGCATTAAGGACGAGGAAGGTCACATGCTTGTTACTCAGAAGGACATAGAGACTAGATGAGAGCAATACTTCCATAAACTTTTCGTTGGGGAAGGAAACAGAGAGACAACTTTGGGTTATCTAGCTAGTAGTGAAAGTTATTTGAATCGCGCAAGCTATAGACGAATACAAAGAAAGGAAGTAGAGGAGGCTTTGAAGGTTATGAGACATAGGAAATGTGTAGGACTGGATGACATCCCTGTAGAAGTATGGAGAGTTTTAGGTGAGCCCGGTTTGACTTGGCTTACGAATCTATTCAATGTTATTTGGCGAAGCAAGAAAATGCCTGAAGATTGGAGGAGTATCGTGGTGCCTCTTTGTAAGAATAAAGGAGACATTCGAAATTGTTCAAATTACAGAGGTATCAAACTGATGAGTCACCCTATGAAAATTTGAGAACGTGTGATCGAAAGAAGGTTGAGGCAAGTTTCCAATGTAAAAGAAAACCAATTCAATTCAATTCATGTCAGGTCGCTCAACTACTGAAGCCATCCATTTGCTGAGGAGAACAATGGAGATTTATAGAGTTAAAAGGAAGAACCTCCATATGATCTTCATTGATTTGGAGAAGGCTTATAATTCTGTCCCACGAGAGATATTGTGGAGAGTTTTGGAGAAGAGATAAGTACCCGTCCTATACATTAACCTCATAAAGGACATGTATGATAGGGCTTTGTCTTGTGTAAGGACCACGTCTGGGAAGACTGACTATTTTGACATCAACATTGGTTTACAACAAGATTCAACTTTGAGTCCATTTCTTTTTACTTTGATTATGGACGAGTTGACAAGTCACATTCAGGATGAGTTACCTTCGTATATGTTATTTGCTGATGATATTGTGTTGATTGACGAGACTAGAGATGGAGTAAATGAGAAGCTTGAGGTCTGGAGACATGCATTGGAGACTAAAGGATTTTGTATAAATAGGGCTAAGATGGAATATATGGAGTGCACCTTTGATGGAAGCAATGGTGAAAGAATTGAGGTGAAGATTGGTGACAATAACATTCGGAAGAGAAATTCTTTTAGATATCTGGGATCTATTTTGCAACAAGATGGGGAAATTGATGGAGATGTTACTAATTGAATAAATGCAGGTTGGTTAAAGTGGAGAGGAGCCTCTGCTGTTCTCTGTGATAAGAAAATTCCTTTAAAAATTAAAGGAAAGTTTTACAAAGCATCCGTGAGACCTTCTATGCTCTATGGATCTGAATGTTGGCCTGTGAACCATAGACATGTGCAGAGAATGGTTGTAGCAGAGATGAAAATGCTAAGGTGGATACGTGGACACACACGTCAAGATCGGGTTCAGAATGATGCAATTAGAAAGAAAGTTGGTGTACCTCCGATCGAGGATAAGATGCGAGAAAACCGCTTAAGATGGTTTGGTCATTTGCAAAGATCAGCGGATGCACTAGTTAGGAGATGCGAGTGTTGGGATGTTGAGCCGACTAAGAGAGGGCGAGGACGTCCCAAGAAGTGTTGGAAAGAGACTATACGAAGGGATCTTAGTTTTTTGGATATAAGCCCATGATTGACCCAAGATAGATTTGAATGGAGGCGAAGAATCCATGCAGCCGACCCTACTTAATTGTGGGAAAAGGCTTTGTTGTTGTATAATCTGTAATAAAATACAATAGCATTGAAAATATACAAAAAGTACAAAAAGGAAAATGGTAAAAATATGCTTTATGGAAAATTGAGAAGTTCAAAATCACATTGCACAATATATAATAAAGTACTAAAACCTACTTTGCACATATGTACCCTATGCACCTCCAAAGTAATGTTAAAACCAATATATTTGTAATGAACAACTGCGTAGATGACTTGAGCTGAGTTGGAATTCATATGCTCTAGATGTTTGTTTTCGAAGTTTGGTATGTTGGTAACTAGGGTTTCGGCTTTCTTGGTATATGCACATCATGTGATTTGTGAATTCTTTTATATTTTTATTTGTATTTTTATTTAATGATGTAAAAGGAATCACTTTATTCACAGATTATTTGAGCTCTATAGAAAATAAGGAATATTTTGTGCACCCTTTTACGTTAGTTTGTGTAATTATCATCATTTTATTGCCAATATTCTTTGCATAAAAAAGTATTTTCTATGTTTTATATATGCATTTGTCAAGGAATTTGGATCTAAATTTGAGTAGATGAATCATGTATTCATTACCCGACAACCCTATTATGCAACTAACTGCTTTTTTCCTTCGAGAATATGTAAAGGGATATGAAAGTTGACTGATGCATGCCATATTAATTTGCATGACCTTTTGCAATTTGCCTCAATATCGAGTTTATTTATTTTCTAACTTAAGAAATCTATTTAGATATTAAAACCAAGAACCCACTTTTATGGTTTTTTAGTAGTGCAATGTGCCTACTACCTAAAGGACCAAGATTCAAATCTTGGGGCGGATACCTGCGAGTGTTTTCCCCTCTTATTTAAAAAAAAATCAAAATCATATCTTTTCCCATATTAAGTGGAGTAAGAAGTAACATATATCATGTTTCCATTTTGTTTTATCTCGAGGGCATTTTCAAATTTACTCGATGAATTATTTGGTTTGCACAAGAAATAGTCTCCTACCAAAATGCGACATAAATTTTCGTAAACATCGTTTTTGTCCCCATGATACCTAACCATAAAGTTGTCTAGTGATACCTAACCATAAAGTTGTCTAAAATAATACCAAAAGAGGCAACCAAGCAGTACATACATGGTGTATTTCTAAACATCATATTTTTCTCTTGTTACTATCTGTGGAGAAAAAGATAGAGAATCAATGGATTGAATTTTATTCATGAAGCAGGATTTCTTATATAACGTGAAACCGTAGGGCCCTCTAAATGGAAATTACATAATAGTCCTCAATATGTCTCCTAAGCATGGAAGGTTTACAAATAGAAATAGCTACCATAAAAACAAGCTAGAAATAAAAAATACGCCACTGGCTATAGTAACCCAATGATGTTAACACCACCCCTCAAATTCGAGTATATCTATTGATTATGACCAACTTGGAAGTCAGCAGTGAGATGTTTTTTCAAAAGTGCTTTCGTACATATATATGAAAGTTGAATCTCAGTTGAAATGAGTAGTGATTTTCCATTATCGTACTGAATCTCAATAAAATGTCTATCCACCTTAATATGCTTGGTTTGCTCGTGAAAGGCAAGATTGGTGGTAATATACGTAGCGGACTTGTTGTCACTATAGAGAGGAACTGTGGTAGTAACATGGTGCCCGAATTCTTGTAGACAAGAGATGAGCCATGTGATCTCACATGTAGCTTGAGCCTAGGCTCTATATTCTACTTATGCATTTGATCTAGAGACTATGGTATGCTTATTGCTTCGCCGTGTGACATGGTTCCCACCAATAAATATGGAAAAATTGATAGCAGATCACCTATCTTCAGGAGATAAACCAACTTCCGCAAGAATATCCAAACAATGCTTCATTTGTGACAAATATAATTTTTCTTCCACGCGGATCACCCCGATACCTCGAAAGTATCAAATATGGTAAGGTCTCTAGTGATAAATACCTTATGGCGGAAGACCTTGGTCTCAAGAATACATGCATTGTCATCACCTGTGATGACCATAACATCAACATGTATTGCAAGTATCACGATACTTGAGTTAGTGCCAATCAATAAGTTGGAACAACTATGTATCTCGCAACTAGGAAGAATACGGGAATGGAGCGAGAAGGGAGTGCGAAGTGCGAAGGGAGTGCGAAGTGCGAAGGGAGTGCGAAGCGTGAAGGGGCGTTTGGCGAGTGCGATGTGGCTGGCAACGTCACCTCCGATGAGGCTGCTGCAAAGGGGAAGGGGGTGCTCTCTCACGTCGAGGTTGAAGCTGGGAGAGGGGGCGGTGCTATCGCGAGGAGTTCTGCGAAGCCCGCGAAGCGTTGTTTCCGTTGTGGGGAGAGGGGACATCTGGTTTCTCGCCGTCGTCTTCCTCCGAGGTGCTTTGCATGCGGGAAGCCGGGGCACCGTCGCGCCTCTTGTTGGCTTCTTCGTGATCGCCGCCAGTTGCAGACTGGGGTGGTCTCCTCTTCCTTCAAGGTGCGTGCTTTGCCTGGTTGTCGTTCCGGTCCTGTCGCTTGGAGGGAGGTTCGTTCTTACGCTCAGGTGGTGGATCCTCGCTGCTGCTTGTCGCGCGATGGCTCTTTCGATGCGGGTTTTCTGGTGAATGGTGTGGAGTCGTTTCCTCGCTCCCCTAGTGGCGAGGGCGATGCGCTGGTGGTTGGTGGTGCGGCTGTCGGTGCAACTTCGGTTTCGACTGGGGCGACGGCGGCGAAGCCTGTTTCGACCTTGGAGGAGGTCATGCTACGTGCGAATGTGCATGGGGAGGTCTCGCATGTGACGTCCGTGCGCGGGAAGGAGGTTTTGGACGTGAGAAGTCGCTTGGTGGCTATTGGGGTGGCACAACGGTGCAACGTCGACTGGGAGGCTATGAGGGCGCATGTTGGAACTCTCCTGGGACCTTTCTTCTTTGGGGACCTATTCCTGTTGGACTCTTCTCATTGCTGTGTGCGTGGCCTATCCCCGGAGCAACGGGATAGGCTGCTGTGCGCTGGTTCTAACGACGAGGTTGTTTGGAGGAGGACTCGAGTGGCGGATCGCGCCTCTCTTTCCACCGAGGTCTGCGTCGCGGCTATTACTGGTGTTCCTTTTCTCTCGCGGATTGTACCCTGTCTCTCCAAGGTGTTTCGCCGTTGGGGGGAGATATTGGCCATCATCGACGACGACCTTGCTCCGGAGGCGGATTGGAAAATAACTAGGGTTCTTCTCGAGTGTAGCACGGCTTTTCTCTGTGATGCGCCTGGCAAAACTTTCTTCGGGTCCCTCAAGATTGGGCGATGGCGTTTCAAGCCCGAGCTCTCCATCATCCTCCCTTCGCCGGCGGCTGTTTCGGACCGGGAGGCGCTGACGGACGGTCGGGTAGCCTCGGCGCTGGTGGACGGTCCAGTTGCCTCGGGGCAGGAGTGCGACGCTTCGACTTTGCCCTGCCACGTGGAGAGTTCTGCTGATTATTCTGAAGCGTCCCTAATATTGGCTGACGTGGATGGAACCTTCGAGGCGACCCTTCGGTCCCTGCGCCAACTGCCTGCAATTTCTGGTTTCCTTGATTTATGGACGCCCGAGGTCGATTCTGTTTTTCTCTCTCGTCAGATCGGGTCGGCTCCCGCCTTGTTTGTTGGCTTCTCGGGTCCCACTGCGGATCTCCAGAACATGCGGGTTGGCGGACCCGTCACGTTCGGATCTTGGCCGCGGGTCTATCACCCGAATGTTCGGGCATTCTCGCCCGCCTCTGCTACGGTTTTGCCCCGATTCCACTGCGACGAATTGCGTGTCCATGACGGCTCAAGACGTGAGTCTTTGCTATTGGCTACTCCTCAAACACCGGTGCGGGCATCTTCGGATCTGCATGGCGACTTCTCTTCCTCCCTTCTTCCCCCGGGATCCCAGATCTTCTGCGACGAGGAGGGCCCTTCTTCCAGACGTTTTGGGAGGACTTACAGGAGGCACAATTATTCTACGCATGACCCTGTGGTGACTCACTCTTGTGCGTCTCTGCGGGAGGCTGTGGCGGATGCTGCAGGCCTATGTGGCCTTGGGGGAAACGACAGAGGTTTTTAATGAAGGTTCTCTCATGGAACGTCAGAGGCCTTGGGGATTCGGTCAAGCGTCGATCCTTGGGTTCGCGGCTCTCTGAATGGTGTTGTGACGTTGCTCTCATCTAAGAAACTAAGTTGCGAGATGTCGATGATATCACGTGGCGCTCTTTTGGCGCTGGTTCTTTTGATGAATTTCGCGCTGTGAATGCGGTGGGCTCGACGGGGGGCTTTCTCGTGGCATGGCGATCTCAAATGTTCTCTTTGAGTTCGATGCTTGTGGGCCGACATATGGTCTCTGTTGTTTTGAACCGGGCCGATTCCACTGACTCGATGGTTCTCTCTTGTATTTACGCCCCTACATGTCATATCTTGAGAAAGGAATTATGGGAGGATATTCGCGGCACGACTACCGTATTTGGGGGCCTCCCTTGGCTCTTGGGAGGAGATTTCAACGTAACCATTCATTCATCCGATCGGCCTCGCGGCAGGGGTGGGCATGACTCGGGTTCCCAGGATTTTATTGAAATAATTGATGATCTTGCGCTGGATAGCTTGGTCCCTAACGACATTTCTTACACGTGGCGGAACAATTCATCTCGCTCCAGAATTGATCGTTTTTTGGCTAATGGGAAGTTGTTGGAGTCTTTCCCCCTTTGTTCTGTGTCTTCTCGCCCCAGATCTTTTTCAGACCATTCTCCCATCATCTGGGACTCTGGCGAGGGTCTTTGACCTCGGGGACTTTTTAGATACGAGAAATGTTGGTTGTTGGAACCCAATTGCAAGGAGGTCGTTCAGGACTATTGGGCTCATGTTCCCGTCTCGGGCTCCGCGGCCTATAAACTTGATCAAAAGCTTGCTTCGCTACGGAGTGTGCTTGCGGAGTTCAAGAGGAACTCTAGGCAGGCGCATATTGCTTTGCGCGCGGAGGCGGAGGAAACTATTTTGCAACTTGACTCGCTGGAAAATGAGCGTGACCTCTCGCATGATGAACTTCGGGAGCGCGATTCCGCTCATGCTCGGGTGCAGGATGAGGACAAGAAAAGAACCATTGAATGGCGACAGCGTTCGCGGCTTAAATGGCTTAAAGAGGGCGACGCGAATACCGCATTCTTCACCGTGTGACGAGCAATAGGAAGCGTTTCAACATGATGCGAGCCCTCTCCGTTAATGATGATCACATTTTCGGGGAATGGGAGATGGGGAGCGCCATTGTGGATCACCTCAGGCGCTTCTCATCGTCTTCTTCTCCGCGTAAGTGGCGCTGGCTGGGCCTTGGCGCTTCTTCTATCTCCGACTCGGACTCCGCGACTCTTATTCGCCTCATTTCCTTGGAGGAGGCTAAAGCGGCTGTGTGGGCATTAAATCATGATTCTTCTCCGGGGCCTGATGGCTTCTCCGTTGCTTTCTATCGCGACTTCTGGGAGCTTGTGGCTGGCGACGTCATGGAGGTCATTTCTGATTTTTATACGGGCAACCTCGGTTTTGATCGCCTCAATCGGGCTAATATTGTTATGATACCAAAAAAATTGCCGTCTCAGCGTATTGAGGACTATCGGCCAATCGTCGTCTCCAATGGCATCTACCTTATCGTGGCTAAAATTTTAGCCATTCGGTTGGCTCGGGTTTTGGACACTCTTATTTCTCCGGTTCAGGCCGCGTTCATTAAGGGGAGGCAGATCGCGGATTGCATTGTCGTTGCTTCCGAAGTGGTTGCGGAGTGGAAAAAGGATAAAAAAAAGGGGGTACTATGGAAGATTGACTTTGCTAAGGCTTATGACTGCCTAGATTGGCGGTTCCTGTGGTCCGTTTTGCGAAGACGTGGCTTCCCAAACTTGTGGATCTCTTGGATGCGTAGATGCGTCTCCACTGCTTCGCTCTCTGTGATGATCAATGGCAGGCCGTTTGGTGGTTCCTTCCAGCCTAGAAGGGGGGTGCGGCAGGGCTGTCCTCTTGCGCCCCTCCTCTTTGTGTTGGCCGCCGATGTTCTTGCGCCCATGATGAACCACGTAATTGACGCTGGGATTACTAATGGATTCTGTAAGGGGGATGTCTGCGTCCCCTTGATCCAGTTCGCCGACGATACTATTTGCTTTATCGAGGGTGGTACGACGGAGGTTTCCGGTATGGCCACCACTCTAGCCCTCTTCTGTGAATTATCGGGCCTGTCGATTAACGTCTCCAAATCCAACGTGGTGCCTTTTGGCTTGTCGCCTGCGGAGGCGGAGGAATGCGGTCGGCTGCTCGGTTCTTCTCCTGGTGAGCTTCTGATTACATATCTTGGTTTACCCTTATCGGTGGGGCGGGCCAGAGCCCGGGATTGGCGTGTTATTTCTGAGCGGGTGGAAACGCGCCTTGCTGGTTGGCGGGCGGCTTTGCTCTCTCGAGGAGGGAGACTTATCCTTCTCAAATCGGTACTCGCGTCTATCCCTTTGTACTTCCTCTCGGTCCGTCGCATGCCTGTGGGGGTCCAACTGCAGCTTGAGCGATCTATGCGTCGTTTCTTGTGGGGGCGGAAGGGGGGGAATGGTAGGGCCATGCATCTGGTCGCGTGGGATGACGTGTCTATGCCTAAGCGCTTTGGTGGTCTTGGTGTCCGGAGATTGGATCTGGTTAACGACGCTCTCTTACTCAAATGGGTGAGTAGATTATAGGGGACGGAAGATAACTTCTTTATCAATGTTCTCAGGGTGTTCTTGGGCAACAACTGATTCGGGCTGCAGCGGGGGAATCTGCGATTTCATTCTTCCCCGTTCTGGCGCAGCGTGATGGCCGCCCTGCAGAGGAATGTTGCGCTCTTCACCCCGGTGTTGGGGACGGGGGACTCTTTCAAGTTTTGGCTGGATGATTGGTCGGGAAGTGGTCCTCTCCAGGTGCGTTTTCCAAGACTGTTCGCGCTTGCGTCGAATAAGAATGCGACAGTGGCTGAATATTGGGTGGATGGGTGTTGGTGCCCTCGTTTCTCTGCGAATTTCTCCGAGCAGCGGGTGGATGACTTCGTTTCGATGATGGTGGCTCTTAGTATTGTTGCTACGCCAAATTTGCAGGTGGATCATTGGCGCTGGAAGGACGGATCCTTTTCCACTAGGAAGGCGTACCGGGCTCTGGTCCTTCTTCCACCTCCCGCGACCTCTCTTCTTCTTCTTTTTTTTGAAGCCAAGAAGAGGGGGAAACACTCGATGGTGCTCACCCCAATTTATTAAGAGAGAAAGTTGGTGTTACAAAAGAAGAAGTTGAAAAAACAAAGCCCCCCGCGAAGGAGTCAAGTAGCCTCCGGAGGTTGGCAGCCATCACCTAAACAGAAGGAGAAAAACATGCAAATCACACAAGGCACCAATCATTCACCAAAGCCCTGGCACGGCAAAAGACATTCTCCAGGTAAAACCGCTGCTCGGAGAAGAGGGCCTCGTTGCGAGCAAGCCATAACGACCACAAGCAAGCCACCGGAGCAAGAAAACGCCTTTTCTCCAACCGCCTGTTAGAGAAGAGGGAATCGCAGAAGGACTCCACATCACGAGCGAGCATCCAATTCACAAAGGGGTCGTCCCACATTTCCCGGACCATGGGGCAAAGAGAGAGCAGATGGTCCAGAGTTTCCACATTTGAAAGGCACATGCCGCAAGTGTTGGAGACCGAGGGGATCAACCTGGAACAACGATCACGCGTTATGAGTCTCCTTCTACGCAAGAGCCAAAGGAGGAAGATGATACGTAATGGCAAACCCAGGCCCCAGAAGAAGCCACAGTCGCGCACCAAAGAGTCCGAACTAGGAGGCGGAGAACGTAGCAAAGACCTGTAAGCCTTCCGAGTTGAGAAGGGACCGTCCCTCCAAACCCAGTGATCCAAGCCACCAGAGGGAGCTCCCGCCTGAGCAAGAGCATTCATCAAAGCTAGAAAATCATCGAACCTCTGATCGGAGAAGGAGCCCAGAAAGCGAGGAGACCAAGAATCGTCCGCCCAGCAGGAAGCGACGGAGGCTTCCTTATTTTCCGCCAAAGCGAACAGACGAGGGAAGCGAATAGAAAGTGGCTTCCGTCCCAACCAGCAATCATTCCAGAAGGAGAAACCGCGGCCGTCACCGAGCACAGGTTTGAAAGACGATCTATATTTCACGAAAGCCAACTGAATACCACACCAAAAAGAACTCCCGCCCACGTCCTCCGAAGCTCCCACACCAGGCCACGCCCGCCCGTGAAGAACCCTCAAGATGGTAATGAAGAAGCTACCATCACTTCCCCAGACCCTGGATGCCCATTTAAGGAAGAAAGCATCGTTGATCAATCTGAGACTCCTTACCCCCAAACCTCCCGCCGACTTCTCCCTCAACACCTCCTCCCAAGCGACCAGGTGAATCCCCCTCCCACCGCTGCCCGATTTTCCCCAAAGGAACTTCTTGAAGCAAGATTCCAGTCTATTGCCAATCCCCGCAGGCATCCGACGGGTCGATAAAAAGTGAACAGGAATAGCGGCAAGGACCGAGCGAAGAAGAACTAGTCTTCCTCCTTTGGATAGAAGAGCAGCGCGCCAGCTAGCCAATCTCGCCTCCACCTTCTCCACTACCCTACTCAAATCCTTCAATCTAGGCCTCCCAACCACTAACAGAAGGCCCAGGTAATCCAGCGGGAGGCTGGCCAAAGCAGAGCCCAAAATGTTGGCGAACTCCGAAGCACGTGCCTCCGAAACACCAAAAGCAATGACCTTCGATTTATTGCCATTTATGCGTAGGCCGGATAGTTCACTGAAGAGGTCTAAAGTCGCCGACATGGCCGCAAGTTCCGACTCACCTCCTTCGATAAAGCACAACGTGTCGTCCGCGAATTGAATAAGAGGCACCGAGATGGTCCCCTTAGAGAATCCCGTAGATAGGCCCGCGTCAACCACCCGGGCCACCATTCGAGCCAAAACGTCCGACACAATCACGAACAGGAGGGGGGCAAGGGGGCAACCTTGCCGAAGGCCCCGACGTGGCTGAAAGCGGCCCCCCTCCAACCCGCCATTCAGCAAAAGAGAAAAGGAGGAAGTCGTAACGCAACGCCGCATCCATGATATCCACAAGTTAGGGAAACCACGCCTCTTGAGTACAGACCAAAGAAAGGCCCAATCGATGCTGTCATAAGCTTTGGCAAAATCGATCTTCCATAGAAGGCCTTGACGCCCCGAGCTTTTCCAATCTGCCACCATCTCCGACGCAACAACAATACAGTCCGATATTTTCCTGCCTTTGATGAATACCGCCTGAACGGGCGAGATAAGCGGGTCCAGCACCTTAGAGAGTCTCCTGGCCAGGACTTTAGCGACAATTAGATAAACGACATTAGAAATGGAGATGGGGCGAAAATCCCCAATGTCCTCCGCAACCTCCCTTTTAGGAATCAGGAGTAGAAGGGCTCTATTAAGTCTATCAAACCCCGCATTTCCTCCACAGAACTCCACAACTACCTCGGATACTTCCTTGCCCACCAAATCCCAAAAGTCCTTGAAGAATGCAACCGAGAAGCCATCAGGCCCGGGGGACGCGTTAGGATTTAGATCCCACAGGGCCTCCTTAGTCTCCAACATAGTAACCGGCCTAGTAAGCATGACACACTCCTCCGCAGAGATAGTGGGAACCCCTAATCCGAGCCACTTCCAGCGCCGAGGATGACGAACCGACATGGCGTCCCTGAAATGCTCCGAAATGGCAGCACCCATAGAGCTATCCCCAACGAACCGCTGCCCATCAATAGAAGTAGCCCGCATCGTATTGTTCCGTTTCCTCCCGCTAGCAACCCTGTGGAAATAGACCGAGTTCGCGTCGCCGTCCTTAAGCCATTTGAGCCTGGAGCGCTGACGCCATTCAATAGCTCTTTTCTTGTCCTCATTCGCCACCTTGATTTGCGCAGAAGAGCGCTGCTCGAGTTCAATGACGTTAAGAGTCCTCTCATTCTCCACAGAGTCAAGTCTAGAAATAATCTCCTCCGCCTCTTTTCTGAGAGTCGTCCTCGCCAAACGCGACTCACGCTTAAAGCGGGCCAATCGCTTACGCAAGGAATCAAGCTTTTGATAAAGACGAGCAGCCGCAGAGCCCTCCACCGGAGTAGAGACCCAGTGATCATTGACCGCCGCATGAAAAGAAGGCTCCAAGAGCCAGCAGCGTTCGTATCTAAAGATGCCCCTCGGGGAAAAATTCTCGCCAGAGTACCAAAGTATTGGCGAGTGGTCAGAGAAAGCTCTCGGTCTCGAAGAGACCGAGCAGGAAGGGAATCTTTCCATCATAGCTCCCGAAGCCAAGAACCGATCAAGGCGGGAACGCGAATTGCCGCTTCTCCAAGAATAATTAATATCAGAAGCTACCAAGTTTTCCAGTGCCAAAAAGTCGAGTCTCTCTAAAGGATAGAGAACCCGGGTCGCAGCCCCCCTAGCCCGAGGGCGATCAGACGAATGAATAGTGACATTAAAGTCTCCCCCAATGATCCATGGAATGCCATCGAAAGCACGACCCACAGTGCGCAAATCATCCCACAGCTCCGCTCTGCTGATCTGACAGCAAGGTCCATACACAGATGAAATAGCAATAGGGCTGGGAAGGTCCCTTCTAACAAGCAACACCGATAACATATGCCTCCCCATCAAGGTGGACTCCTTAGAAAAGAGATTCAATTTCCAAGCAATGAAGAGGCCTCCCGCCGCTCCCACCGCATCCAGCGCCACAAAGGAATCCAGCGACCCCGCACCAAAGGACCTCCAAAGAGCCTCGTCCAAACCCCGCAACTTCGTCTCCTGAATCAAGGCCACGTCGCAAGCCCACTCCGACAAGCGGCCGCCCAAAGTCTTCCTCTTCACGTCGTCCCCCAACCCCCTGACATTCCTGGAGATGATTTTCATTAAGGAAAGAGTCGGCTCCCATCAGAGCGTGCGAGGCCAGCCACCTCCGCCACCGAGTCACGCAGTGAAGCACATGAATGAACCGGCGCCGCTCGCGAACGAGATCTGCCCCGCCTCCGATAACGCTTCCCTGATCGCGCATCTGAACGCGAACCTTGTTCAAGACCGCAAATCGAGTCCGAGTCGCCCCTGGCGGGTTTAAGCAAATCATGGGTGGGCGAGCCCACCGCAACCGTGGGAGGAGGGCCCAAGATGGATAGCCGGGAAGAATCAAGCAATAAGGGCCTAGAAAATTCCCTAAAGACGACGGGAGCCTCCTAGGATGGAAGGACAGAAGGAGAGATGGGCCTAATCTCCTCCACATTAGATACCGCTGTGAAGGTACCAACCGAGGCCCGAGAAGAGCCCTGATCCGAGTCCGCCAGGATAATAGAGGAGTCCCCTGCAGGCCAAGATCCGATAAGACCCGACCCGCCAGCGTCAACATCCGTGGAGAGAAGACACGTTCTTGCACCCGAAAAGGACGTGAATTTCGAACTGCCAATCTTCCATGCAAAAGAGCCAAATAGAGAATCGACCTCGAAAGGGCCCCACAGCTGCAGGTCGCCACGTAAGGCAATATCACTCGGGAAGCGAGGAGAATCATTGAAGGGTCGCCCGAAATCCAGCCAAGCGACCGACGCCTCGCAGGCGCCCCCATGCAGGAGCGACTCTTCGCAGGCGCCCCCATGCACCGCCAGGTGGCCAACATGAGTCGAGGCGTCGCGCGAGTGAATGGTCTCCATCGTCCCAATCGGAGGCAGCGCCGGCCGTGCCACCGCCGGAGGCTGACGAAGAGGCCGCACAAAGGAAATCTCGACCGGGAATGAGAAACGACCTACAGAGAAGGTCTCGAAGAACACCTTCCCCAAAAGGTCAGGTAGTGAGTTCCTGCCGCACTCCAGAAGGACCCTAGTAGACTTCCAATCTGAGCCGGGGTTGAATCCGTCGTCCACAATCGCCGGCAGCTCCCCCCACCGGTGAAGAAGACTAGCCACAGAGGGAACCTTGCGTGAAAGAAGAGGGATCCCCCGCACCTCAACCACACAAATTTCTATGCCAAAGCAAGCTCCATCGTCGTACCGCAGAGGACGCCAAGAAAGCCCCGCAAAGAGAGGCCTCATCAATAAACTTTGTCGTTGAGCCTCCGATAGGCCATGAACACAGCATCTAAAGGCATCTAGAACCACCAAGTCACCTTCGAACGCAGGTCCGAAGAACTCAAGCAAACTTGACTTCACAAAGCTCCAATCAGACACCCTTCGTTTAGCATACCCCACAGCAATTCCGTTGCTCCCGACCTTCCGTTCACGGTGGACATGCGCCGAGCCACCGGGCGCCTCCACCCGCCCCGACCGAACCGATGCAGGAACCCCGCCCTCAGCGAAGCGCGAAGCCGAACCCAACGAAGAATCCCTCGCAAGAGAGGCACCAGAGAGATCCGGGTTAGGAGAGCCACGAACCACCTGCGCGAAGGAGCGAGAACCCGACTCGCCACTACGGCTCACATGGATGGAAGGAGCATGCAAGTTGGGAGCCCCCAAGGCGACGTTGCATGGCTTACGCGGCACAGGAACCATGCGAGAAGACCCGTACCAACATGAAGCTTTCTTGTGACCAACCCTCCCACAGGAATAGCATCTCGCAGGCAAACCACAGGAGGAAGCCGAATGACCACGATCGCCGCATCTGAAGCATCGCTTACCCGGTTTCATGTGCGAAACACGTACCCAATCAGAACCTTCTTCATGCTTATCGGAGACGGCCGCTTCGACGTCGCGCGCCTCGTTGAAGACACTAGAGGAACTTGCCATACCTTTTCCAGTGTCGGAGAGAGGAATCTTCGGGATAGAAGGCTTCGGTCTCCACGAAGCAGTAGCATTAGAAACCCGCCCCTGTGATGTGACCGCAGGGCGAAAGTGCTCACGTGCACCCATCGAAGGCTTCCACCGATCTCTCACTCGCCACCAGTGCTTCTCGCGACCTCTCTCCCCTCTTCTCACTCGCTCTCCAACTCTCTCTCGCTCGCCCATTCTCACGCTCTCCCCTCCGCCTCCCATCTCCCTCCTTCTCGGTATCCCGCGACCTCTCTTCTTATGCGTGATTGTGGATTCTTTTGGGGCTTGCGCTTGCCGGAGCGCATCGGCATCTTCCTTTGGTTACTTCGCAGAAGGAGGCTGTTGACTCGTGATCGTTGTGCCACATTTTTCCCAAACTTCGGTGCATCCTGCCCCCTTTGTAATGATGAGGACGAAACCATTGACCACCTCTTCTTCGGCTGCCACTTGGTTTCGGGAATTTGGGACGATTTGCCTTGGGCGAGAGCGGACAACCTCTCCGCTTTCTACGAGATTCTGTGGTCCAACAGGAATAGGGAGAGGCGTGACCTCTTGGCTCCCGTCGCGCGGCTGTGGTGCATATGGCTTGGCAGGAACGAAGCTATTTTCTCCGGGCAGCGCTTCTATCGTGAAAACATTCTTATATCGTGTGCTCGACTTACATCAGACTAGTGTATTCGGTAGTTTTTTGGGCCTTATTGTGGTGGCCGAGTCTCTTCTTTAAACCCACGATTTTGTTGTTTCTGCTTACGCTTTCTAAACCCATCTCTCCTTCCTTGACTATGTAAGTATTTCTCCCAATTTTCTTTTTCTATTAATATATAATGTTGGGGCGAACACCAACGAGTGTATCCCCCTTTTTTGAGCCTAAAAAAAAGTATCACGATACTTGAGGGACTTTGTCTAATGAATACAGAATAGTTAGATGCAGTTTTATAGAAACCAAGCGAGCTGATCTTGGAAGTGAATCCGTCAAGCCATGAACATGGACCCAGCCTTAGGCTATAGATCACCATACGTAGTTAACATACATACTCTCCCTCAACGAGCATCCCGGTGGTTGTGTCATATACACCTCGTCTCGATCACCATAAAGGAATGCGTTCTTCACATCTAGCTGAGAAATGGACCAATTCTTGTTCGGTGCAACTGATAGAAATTGCACGAATGGAGCCCATCCTTGCCACTGGAGAAAAAGTCTCAAAATAGTCGACACGTAAGTCTGAATCCTTCACCACTGGTGTAGCTTTGAATCTATAGATTGATCCATTAAGTGAATGTTTGTTTTTAAAGACTCATTTGAAAGCAACATGGGTTGCATCTGATGGACATGGTACAAGGTTCCACGTGCCTCCGGAAGTAAGTACATCCATCTCTTCATTCATGATATGTTTCCAACTATGATATTGAAGAGTAGTGTAGTGATCTCAAGGAATAGTTGTCGCCACAAGAGCATTTCTAAAAATCATGTTACAATTATATGAACTATTAGAATTAGTAAAGTGTGACAAGGGTTTGCCTTTTGGATTTCCTTCGCGCAATCATAAATTCTGGAGGAGCATCCATATTTGCAGTAGTGGGTATACTTTAAGAGGGCTCATCATCCTGCAAAAGAGGAACATGTAAAGGAACAAACTCGGGCTATATTAGGTGCTTCCTTTTATAGACATAGAGAGGTGGAGAGAACTCCAATGGAATCTCACTGATGGACTTGGAGAAGTAACTAGTCCGTTAAAAAAAGATGACAATTGCTGAAATATGGTAGCGATGATATTTACATGGTCATAACATCCTTACCCTTTTGGGGTTTGAGAATACTCAAGGAACACACACTTGATTACTTGAGAAGATAATTTAATTGAAATATGAATGCTATAAATAAAAGTAATGCAACCAAAAATCTCCAATGATAGATGGAAAAATTGCTCATTTTTAATACAGTAAGGAGAACGTCGTTATACTATTGAGAACATAAAAGTTACTTGGTTGGTGAGGTATGTAGCAATAAAAATGACATTACCCCATGAGGACATCTACATTTGCAATAGTGGGGTCACTTGGAGGGGGTTCATCATCTCGCAAGAGAGGAACATTCAAAATCACAGACTCATGCTATATTAGTCGCATCGCTGCAACCTATTATAGATATGGAGGGGTGGATGGAACTCTCACTGATAGACTTGGAGAAGTAACTGGTCCGTTAAAAAAGATGATATTAACTAAAATATGACGGTAATGACTGACACGGTCATAACGTCCTTACTCCTTTTGTCCTTTGGGTTTGAGAATATCCAAGGAAGACACACTTGATTTCTCAAGCAGATAATTAATTTAGTTAAAATATGCAAGTTATGAACAAAAGCAATGCAACCAAAGTTCCGAAACAATGGAGGGAAAAGTTCTTTATATTTATATAGTAAAGAGAATAGACTTATACCATTGAGAATAGAAGAAGGTACCCAATTGATGATGTGTGTAGTAGTAAAAATGGCATCATTTTAGAAGGTTATAGGGACCTTGATGTGAGTAAGGATGCAAGTAATGTCCTGAAGATGATGAACTTTTCTCTCCACCACCCCATTTTTTTTTGACGCTGCAAAAAGGGGGAAGCACTCAGAGGTGTTCGCCCCAATGCATTAAAACGTAAAGAAGAGAGTACTTACAAAATGATGGAAGAACAAAACAAAAGCTAGATGGTATCAAATAAGAGATACCCCCAACGCACACGAAAGACGCTACCCAGAAGTCCAATCATGAAGAAAGCATGCTGTCGAGATGCATATATTTTCCTTGTAAAACCTCTGCCGAGCAAAAAGAGCCTCGTTTCTTTCGAGCCAGATGCTCCACAATCGCGCAATCGGGTCCAACAGCTCCACCCTAGACCGGCCCCTTGAATTCATCAAGCTGTCGCAAAACGCACCAGAGTTCGAGATATTCGGCCATCCCAGGTCGTTCCAGAGAGCACGAACACGACCGCAATGAAAGAATAGGTGCCCGCTGGTTTCCTCCTCCGTACCACAGAGACCGCACATTTGCGAGACATTAGGAAACATAATTGCACATCGGTCTCTAGTTAACAGCCGACCACGCCGAAGTAACCAAAGAAAGATACCAACCCGTTCCGGGAGTTTGAGTCCCCAAATGAACTTGCAATGACTAAATAAGGTCGCATCCTCCCCCACAGAGGAAGGAATAAGAGCGTGGTACGCCTTCTTGGAGGAGAAAGGACCGTCCTTCCAAGCCAAGTGATCACGCTCCCCAGTGGGCATGGGGGCGTCCGATAGAAAAGCCAGCATGGAGGTGAAATCGTCCAAACGCTGATCCGATAAATTAGCGGCAAACAAAGGGCACCAACAGCCACCGGCCCAGCAGGAGGCCACGGTGGCGTCTTTGTCAACCACCAGCGCGCATAGCCGTGGAAACAAGATCTGCAAAACACCCCTCCCGGTCCAATCATCCGTCCAAAAGCGAAAAGAATTCCCATCGCCGAGAATAGGTTTAAAGAATGATCTGTTGCGATTAAAAGCAGAAAGCACACTACGCCACAAAGAGGAATTGTGGCCCTCGATCCGCCCCCGCGAAGCGGAAATCAAATCAACCCCCGCCGCCTCCCTAAGGCACTTCAACATGAAATTCTCCTCCCGACCCCACACCCTCGCCACCCATTTGAGTAGCAGTGTTTCGTTAACCACCTCCAACCGTCTCATGCCCAAACCCCTCTCCCGCTTAGGCCACGAGACGTCCTCCCAACCCACCAAATGTACCCCCCTTCTCCCTTCGCCCTTACTTCCCCAAAGAAAACCCCGCATACATTTCTCCAACCTCACCCGGATCCCCTTTGGCATGCCATGCACTGATAAGAAGTAAATTGGGATCGAGGACAGAACAGATTTAAGAAGAACTAACCGACCCCCCATGGAGAGGAGCGCCGCGCGCCAACCAGCCAGCCTAGCCTCCATCTTCTCAACCACCTTCCGCCAGTCCCACAAACGTGCACGACCCACCGACAACGGCAAGCCAAGATACTCCATAGGGAGGCCGCTCGGAGAAGAACCCATCAACCTGGCACAGTCCACGGCCTCCTCCTGCGACATAGCGAACGGAACGACTTTGGACTTGTTCCCGTTAATGAGGAGGCCCGACATCTCACTGAATAAATGAAGTGTAGTAGCCATACCCGGGGCGTTGGAGAGGCCGCCCAATATGAAGCAAATTGTGTCATCAGCAAACTGTATTAGAGGAATATGATAGGGGCCCAAATAGCATCCGCGCGTAAGACTGGCCTCGGCCACACCATCAATCATACGAGGCAAAACATCCACCGCCAAAACAAAAAGTAGGGGAGCGAGGGGGCATCCCTGCCGGACCCCCCTGCGAGGTTGGAAGGACCCCCCAGCCGGGCACCCATTGAGATTAACGGTGGAAGAAGCAGTGGTAACACATCGCCGAATCCAAGAGATCTATATCGACGGGAATCCCCGCCGCTTGAGGACCGACCATAAAAAGCACCAATCCAGTGTATCATAAGCCTTAGCAAATTCTATTTTCCACAGAATCCCCTTTGTATCATTTCTGTACCAAGCTTCGATGATCTCGGACGCCACCGCATAGCATTCGGAAATTTGCCTCCCGCGAACAAAAGCGGCCTGAGAAGGCGAAATGAGCGAGTCGAGAAGTGGCGCAAGCCTCCTGGCGAGAGCCTTAGCAATGATTAAATAAATGCCATTAGATATAAATATAGGGCAGAAATCCTCGATACGGTTGGCCGAAGGAGACTTAGGAATCAAAACAATATTAGCCCTGTTGATTTTGTTAAATCCTCTGTTCCCCGCGCAAAATTCATGCGCAACGTCCAACACGTCACAAGCGACCACGTCCTAGAAGTCCCGATAGAAAGAGATAGGGAAGCCATCAGGACCGGGAGCAGCGTCCATGTTGAGATCCCAAACCGCCCCCTTGAGCTCATCCAAGGAAAAAGGCCTGACAATCGCCGTCGCATCCGAAGACGCAATGACCGAAGCCCCACGGCCAGACCACCGCCACGAGCGCGAAGGTTGTCGGTCAAAAGCGCCCTTAAAATATGCTCCCAAAGCCACGCCCAACTCCTTCTCCCCCTGAATGAGAGAGCCATTGACCGTGAGAGATGAAATTGAGTTAGCACGTCTTCTAGCACCCCGATGAAAGAAAGCAGTGTTCGCATCCCCTTCGGTGATCCATCTCAAGCGAGAGTGCCGGCGCCACTCAATTGCCCTCTTCCTGTCCTCCGCCGTAACCACCTGCGTAGCCGAGGCACGCTCAGCCAACTCCTCGGGAAGTAATTCCCTCTCGTTCGCTATGCGATCCAAACGCAAAATGATGTCATCAACCTCCCTCCGAGCGATTAAGCGAGCCTGACGAGAATTCTTTTTAAAGGACGCCAATAATTTCCTGAGGGATGAAAGTTTATGTTCGAAGCATCGGGCAACACTGCCAGCATAAGTAGACTGGGACCAATGGTTCCGCACCAGGTCCCTGAATGACGGCTCCATCAGCCAGCATCGTTCGTAGCGAAAGAGGCCACGAGGGCGAATAGATTCATCGGAATCCCATATAATGGGGCTATGGTCAGAGAAAGATCGCGGCCATGACGAAACCGAGCAAAGCGGGAAGGCCTCCATCAAGCGACCATTCGCCAAGAATCTGTCAATCCGAGATCGGGAAGAACTATTCCTCCAAGTGTAATTAATGTCATTTGCCACCGGCCCCTCGAGAGCCAAGTCCTGAATGAACTCCATAAAATCAAAGGAACCCGGATCTTGCCCCCCACGACCACGAGGCCGGTCATGCGAGAGCAAGGTCACATTGAAGTCGCCCCCCAGGATCCTGGGAGTGTCCCCAAAAGCCACGGCATCGTCGCGCAAATCCTCCCAAAGTTCCCTGCGAGCGATATGGCAAATAGGCGCGTATACGCAAGTGAATGCCAGTGTAGCATTAGAATCAGACCTGGTGAGAACCACCGACATAGAATGTCTCCCAACACGAGTAGAGGATAAAGAGAATCTCGACGACCGCCAAGCCAAAATAATCCCGCCCGATGCGCCTACCGCATCCAACGAGCGAAAGGCATCCAATCTCCCAGCACCGAAGGACTTTCACAAAATTTCATCCACGCCCGCTAATTTTGTTTCTTGAAGAAGAGCAATGTCGCAGTCCCATTCCATCAAACGTGAACCCAAAGCACGCCTCCGATCAGGGTCCCCAAGACCACGAACATTCCAGGATAAAATTTTCATTAAACACCAAGCACGTCCCCTAAACCACGAACAAAAGCTGACCATATCCAGATTAACCCCGGGGAGAGCGTCCCCCAATGTGAAAGAGGCCTGCCGCCTCCACCACCGCCTCGCGCAACAACTTGCAAGAAGAGTGAGATGATTCCCCAAGGCTTGGGGGACGGCGTCGAGTGTAACTTTTTCCAAACCGGGAGGGGGGGAGAAATCCCTGCGTTCCAAAAAACACTAGTGCCACTTGAAGAGCTAGGCATATCACCAGTTGTGAAATTACCATGTGGCCCGCCACCTGTCCAAGAAGCCGGAGAAGAAGTCCCCTGGTAATCAAGGGGGAAGAGCACACCAGCATCCTCAGGCGATGAAATATCCGTAGAGGCGCCCTCGGAAGTTAAAGGGAGAGCCGTCATCATGATAGGCGGAGAGATAATTTCTTCCAGATGGGCCATCAGGGAAAAGGGCACCGAAGTAATGGGCTGTGGGCACTAGATAATCGGATGTCCACATAAGAGACTCCGATAGCAGGACCGGTTCGGGTCCATCCCTCGCAAGGGCCCAAATGTCGAGGTTATCGAATCCAGTAGCAGAGATAAGCGGTAACGCTGAGCCGTGCCCCGAGAAGTCCATGTGTAAGGGATTGGCCGACAGAATGGATGCTGCTGAAGAATGCGAATCGACCTCGAGAAGATCCCAAGCCACCAAATGACGAACACCCTCTCCCGCACACGCGTCCCGAGGGTTTCCAGGCGACACCCCCGAAAAGGCGCCATGTCCTGGCGACGCTTCGAAAATATCCCTGAATAAGGACACGTGTCGAGAAGAAGGCGGACCGCCAAGGGCCGTTCCAGAGAACGAACCGCCACCACGCCCGACCGGAGAAGGCGGAGAAGAGACCGGCGCCACCGCCGGCTTCGGAAATGTGAATTCCAGCTTGAAGATCCAGCTCCCCAAAGTTAAACTCTCGAACAAAATCTTATCAGCCAAAGACCTGATAAACGTCGAGGAGCACTCGATGAGTATCCGAGTACACTTCCAATCTGAGCCCGGAGCAAGACCGTCGTCAAGAACAACCAAAACTTGGCCCCATCTGCCGACAACCTTAGATAGGCAATGCACCGTGCGAGACAAGAATGGGACCCCACGAACTTCGGCCACGCAAACTTCGGAATCAATGGTCGCGCCATCCGCGACACGCAGTCGCCGCCGCTTAACGAGTGTATCATCCGCCTGGCGAAGGAGGCTCTCCCGTTGCTCCGGGGAGAGCTCACGAACACAGCATCTATAGGCATCTAAAAAGAACAAATCCCCGTGGAAGTCGTCTCCCAAGAGTTGAAGGGTACCTGCGCGAATCTCCTCCCGACCCACTCCAGGTCTTCGAAGAACCCCCACAACAGCCATGCGCTCCGCAGAGACAGCATGCGTGGCCTCTAGCGACGAAGCACTCTGCCCACGCGCTCCTTCCATCGTCACCCCACCCGCCGGCAACTTATGGGAGCACTCCCTTCGCATGTCAACCCCTTGTCCACGAACGTCATGCATGCGATCCCCACGTGCCACTTCGTCAACCCCCAAGTTCCCCTGCAATTGCACCGCCTCATCGTGGAGAACCCCCGACCCACAACCCACGTCAGCAGTAGAACGTGAGGGTGGGTGAGAGGCGTTCCCCCCACAGGCCCTCTCGAAGATGCACCACCATCGCGCACAACTTGAGCAAACGAGCGAGAATCCTTGAGACCATGCGAACCATCAACTCTTCGACGCGTCTCCGAGCGTCGAGAGGCCATGCGATTCCCGTTAGCGTCAAAATCTCCAGAAGCCCTGCACGAATACATGCGATGACCTACCTTGCCACAGAGAAAGCAGCGAGGAGGAGCTCGACATGTAGAGGCGACATGACCTCACCCTCCACAGCGGAAGCAGCGCTTCCCAGGCTTGGCATGCGTGACCTTCTCCCACGCACCACCCCCTACCTCCATCGCACCGCCAGCTGCGCTTCCCCTGATAGAGCCACCGCGACCAAGTTATGCCACCACCCCATTTTGTTGTGAGGTGTACATACGTGAAGTTTGGTGGAGGGTACTCTGAGAGGCAAAAAAGATGGTCAAATCTTGTTGAACAAACTCAAGAGCATTATCAGTTCTGAAAATTTTAATGCGCTCCGAGAAGGATGTTTTTATAAACTTAAGAACGGACTTGATAATTTTATTTATCTCTGATCGTTCCTTATCAAATACACTTAAGAGAATATGTTGTAACTGTGGAAAGAAAATAATAAATTGCATTATCAAGATGCCCTAGGATTCTTTTATATAGAGAGGATAACTCATCTTGGGCACATTATATAATAGAGATGAAAAGAAATAAAATACATGAAATAGGAAATGAAAAAAATAATTCTTAACACTCCCCCTCAAGATGGGCATAGATGTCAATCATGCTCAGCTTGGAACAACTCCTCTGAAATGATCCTCTAGCTAGAGCCTTGGTGAAAACATTTGCTATCAGTTCCACTGAGTTGACGTGAGAAGTAGAGGTAAATCCCTTCTGAATCATGTCATGAGTGTAGTGGTAATCTTCCTCAATTGCTTGGTCCTCTCATGGAATATAATGTTATTGGGAATGAAAAGAGCAGCCTGGTTGTTGCATTGTAGGTGCATGGGAAGAGGCATGTTAATAGTTGAGTCATTCAAAATGGATCTGACTCACATTATCTCAGTTCTTAGTGCCCCATGGATATGTACTCGAACTCAACACTAGATCTGGTCACCACTGTCTGCTTCTTGCTTTTCCATGATACCAAGGAGGTCCCTACGAAGTATGACCACTGCAAAGCCTACGGTAGATTTCCTTTCCTTGGGACATACTAAATAATATGCATCTACACATGATGTAATGGCGAGAGATGTCCCTTTGCTAAAGAGCAATCATGTACCTGGAGATGTCTTCAGATATCTCAGAATCATGTGAACCACACTATATGTGCCTGTCTCAGCTACTCCATAAACTAGGTAACTTTGCTCATGGCAAAGGAAATGTCTGGCATAGTACTGGTCTCATATAGGAGCTTCCCCATGAGCTCCATGTATCTCCTGTTATCCACCTTCTTTGTGTCATCATCATATAGCTTCATGCTAGGATCTATGGGAGTAGCGGTAGGTATGCATCCATGCTTGTCTCAGAGAGTGATCAATAAGATACTTCCTCCGAGTCATCACAAGACCTCGTTGGTTCCTGGCAAACTCAAGTCTTAGGAAGTATCATAAATCACCGAGGTCCTCGGTACAAAACTGATGTTAAAAAAACTCCTTAGGCATACCAATGCCTTGCACACCATCTCCGGTAACAATGATATCATCATCATAGATCATTATAACAACTATACCCATGGCCTCAAATTTCAGCGAAATTCGGTCGAATTTTTGTCGAATATCGATATCCAGTCGAAATCGAAATTCGACCGAAATGACTGAAATATGGGGGTCCTAGTACCAAAAATGACCGAAATGACCGAAATTTCGGTCGAAATTCCACCGAAATTCCATCGAAATTCTGTTTTGGTCGATACCGAAATGGTGACCGAAACCGACATTTAAGGCCTTGACTATACCTATCCGAGTCCTCTGAACAAACAGTGAATGATCTGCAGTCGATCTTGTGAAACTTTACTCCTCTATCAAGTCCGAGAGCTTATGGACCCATGCTCTGAGACTTTTCTTAAGACCATAGATAACCTTATGAAGTCTGCAAACTTTCTGATACTCCCCCTCAACAACAAAATCCAAGTGGTTGTTGCGTATAGACTTCTTTTTGCAGATCACCGTGTAGAAATGCATTCTTCACTTCAAACTATGACAAGGAGTCTCGTACCACTGCAACAGAAAGAAGGGCTTGAAGGATAGATTGGCACGCCAAAGGAGAGAATATATCATGATAGTCCACCCAATAAGTCTGGGTGGACCCATGAGCCACAACTCTAGCCTTGTAATAATCAACGCTGCCATCTGCACAATGCTTCTCTATGTACACCCATTTGCATCCAACCACAGAAGCGCCTGTAAGGGCAGTAGCCAAGCTCCGAGTTCCACATGAATGTACCACGATCATCTCCTCTTCCATAGCAAGATGTGTACTGTCTGTCTCGCTTAACCTCTTGATGTGTTTGTGGGATCTCTACACCTAATGGCTAATAAAACTACGGTAAAATCCTCCGAAATCCTCTGAGACACCTCAAATAAACTTGATTAGTGAGAGGATATGTGGCACACATACGCCTCTGCTTGCGTAGAGCAATATGCACATTAAAATCATATGTACCATTTGTAACCTGTAAAGTAGTCTCCTGAGAAGGCACACATTTGTCTTGTAAAGTAGCCTAATGTATAAACAAATCACTAATTCCATCAGTAGAAACAAACTTCTTAGAACATACCTGAGGTGTGCTGGACAATGGGGAAGGCCCATGAACATAGGGTACATAAGGGGGCCTGCGAGAAAATTTGGCAAAAACTTAGCCAAAGTACCAGGAGGTAGGGGTGGAGGAGCAACCATAGTTGGAGGTGGTGATAGGGATGGTGGAGCTGGTGGAGGCGGTGACGGTGGTGGAGCTGGAGGCAGTGGTGGCATAGGATGAGGCATTTATATCTCCTCTACAGAGTCAGCCTGAGTCAACCTATTAACTACATGAGAAAAATACATGATCGACTCAAAAAAGTTGACATCAACAATGATGTAGTATTTCTACTGAATAGGATCAAAACAACGACACTCCTTCTGGATCCGGGAGTAGCTCTCAAAAACACACTTGACAGCTCTAAGAGAAAGCTTGCCACAATTAGAAGTAAGATTGTAAATAAGGGCCATAGATCCAAAAACACAGGGTGTAAGAGAGAAAAGATCATTCTCGAGAAACACAACTGAGAATGGAATCTTCTATTTTAACATAGAGGATGTCATACGATTCACCAAGTAATAAACAATGAGAGTCACATTTTTCCAGAAAGAGTGGGGTGTAGGGCTCTGAATAAGGAGGGTCTTGGTCATTTAGCAACATCGTTATGCTGGAAAGTGTACTCACACAAAGTCTGGGTTACAATGCCATGAGACCTGAAGAACTCAAAAAGCTGTAAAGTACAAAACTCGAAGGTATTGTCAGAGCAAACATACTTAACAATAGTAGAAAAAATTTCTTTATTTCATTATGAATGATTGAATGACAGACCCGACCTCAGACATCGTTTTTCAAAAGAAAAATCATGACAGTTTTAAAAATCATCCACAACTGCTAACTCAAATAAACTTCTGTTACTACGACTCCGACGACCAGGAAAAGAATACTAGTAATGCTTCCTAAGCTGGCAAACCTCACAATGTAATGTGTATCGAGAGGATATCTAATGGAGGACATGATACAATATATGCAGTAGAAGGTGGACAAAACATAGATGCCACATGTACGAAGAGATTGATCCAGTAAGAATAGGAGAAGCACCAACATAAAGAGACTGGACCACTCTGTAGAGACCCCCTTGCTTACGACCACATCAAATCACCTTACCCATGAGCATGTCCTAAAACACAAGAGGGGTAAAAAATGACACGACAATGTAAGTTCTTAGTGATATAACTAATGGATAATAAATTCATCGAAAAATCTGGTGCATGTAGCACATTCTGCAGTCGCATAGACAATGCCAATCATACCTCCCCCTGTCCTATAATAGGGCAATGAGTCTCATCTGCAATGACAACTGATTCACGTGGAGGAATATCTTTGTATAAAGCAAATTGGGCCTTGTCTCCACACAAATGGTGAGATGCACTGGAATCCATGATCAACTCTGTCTTATGATATCTGCCTTATGACAACTGGTAGTGGCATAAGTTATACTTGAGGAGCTAGAAGAGTGTCAGGCTTCAGTTGCAATATCTGAAGGACATGTAGTTGCATTAGTCATGGAGGCAACAAGAGTCATCGTCTCCCTCAGACGGGAGAGAGTACCATCCAACTTATGATCTACAGTAGGAGCAGAAGTGATAGTAGGCTCTACTTGCTCGGCCACACAAGCAAATGCAGGGTATCCATGCTTCAGATAACATGTCTCCTCAAAATGACCAGGCCGATGACAATACATATATGGACCACGCTGAGTTGCCCCTCCTCCGCCCTCTGAACTGAGGAGTACCTCTCCTACCTTGAGATACAACCATCATTGAGAAAGTCCGTGTACTAGCAGTGAATGGGATCGTGATTATGCTAAGACGATTGCAAGCCTCCTCCACAGGAGGTATAGCTGCACCTGTGAGAAGATGTGTGTGTGCTGCCTCATACTCAAAGTTTAGGGTAGTCGGAAAAGCTCCAATCATTGTGACCTTCATGTACACCATCTACTGCTCAATAGATGTGGTCATTAGCTTAGAGTTGTGAAGCTTCTCGAACATGCCACGAAGCGAGGAATGGAAGCTGTGTAGAGGGCAATCATTACGTTTGACCCTGAAAATGTCAAACTTTAACTAGAAGATCTTGGTCTCATTCTTCGCCTGACCATATGTGGCAGCAAGGATATCCCATATTGCTTTGGCAACGGGATGATGCAAAATATCATTGACATCTCCTTGGTGAGAGTCCCTGAGAGCCAAACACATGCATATGCGCCATATTGCTTCCATGAAGCATTCACCTTAATCTTATCGGTCAGCTCTGGCTGCGTTAGAATGTGCTCCTTGTTGTTGCACTACATCAGGGTCATAATTGCATGGATCATAACTCGTAATTGGTCCCATCCATCTTCACAAGTGACGCTAGGCCCTTAAAGGTAATAAAAGAAGAAAAAATATCATCCTTGATTCCTGACATGATAATAAGATGATCGAAATAGACTCAACTTGCGGCATGAGGCGGTAGACTGATCAGAATTTGTCTCCGCGATCACATACACGGAAGCTATATGCAACAGCTTTCTTATATGGAGACCTACAGGAGGAAGTCTATATGCAACAGCCTCCCGGTTTTGCTGTTGAGGGGGAGTGTTAATGGTGTGCAGACTTCATAAGGCTATCTATGGCCTTAAGCAGAGCCCCAGAGCATGGTTTCAGAAGCTCTCAGACCTTTTTGAAAAACAGGGATACAAACGCTCTAATGCTGATTATTCCTTGTTTGTACAGAAGACTTCAAGAGGTATTATTGCAATCATGGTTTACGTAGATGACATCTTGATTACAGGAGATGATGAGCAAGGCATAAAGCAGGCGAAAGAGAAGCTGGGTAGCGAATTTGTCACTAAGGACCTTGGAGTCCTTAGATATTTTCTGGGGCTGGAATTTGCTAGAAATCCGTATGGGCTAGTAATGTCGCAGAGAAAATATATTACGGATTTGTCGAGTGAAACATGTATGCTTGGGTGCCGGCCTGCTACAACACCAATGGACCCCATCATGAAGCTATATGATGATGACATAGAGGAGGTGGACAGGAGAAGATACAGAGAACTGGTAGGCAAACTGTTGTATGTCACGATCACTAGGCCCGATATATCCTTTGCAGTGAGTCGTGTGAGCCAGTTCATGGAGCAACCACGTCAGGTTCATATGGATGTTATACATATGATACTCAGGTACCTCAAATCATCTCCAGGTGCAGGTTTGCTATTTAAGAAAGGCAAGGGGATTTCTATCTCAGCATGTGCGGATGCAGACTATGCAGGTTGTCCCAAGGACATGAAGTCCACCTCTGGGTTTGCAGTCTACGTTGGAGATTCTCTAATCTCATGGAGGAGCAAGAAACAGACGGTGGTAGCCAGGTCTAGTGCTGAATCTGAATATAGGGCTATGGCCCAGGCTAGCACATAAATGATGTGGGTAAAGGCTGTACTTACAGATTTATGTATAGATGTACCACTCCCTATGAACTTAGAATGTGACAATCAGGCAACCTTGTTCATTGCAAACAATCCAGCATTCCATGAGCAGACCAAGCACATTGAGGTTGACTGTCACTTCATACGTGACATGATTCAAAAGGGATTCATTGCTACATCTCATGTTATTTCAGAAAATCAAACTGCATATATATTCACCAAGGCATTACTACGAGGTCCATTCCAGAAGTGTGCGTCAAAGCTGAGCATGATTGATATCTATGCTCCATCTTGAGGGGGAGTGTTAACATATATATTAGTTTCCTTTGTATCTCTCTGTTATTTTTCTTTTCAGCCGTATGCTTTATGTAATTTACCCGTAGGCTACTCTCCTATATAAGAGAGCCTAGGGCTGATGGAATAAACATCTCGTTCATTTTTCCCAACAACACCTTGTATTAAAACACATATATCAAGCTACACCTAGTATTAAAACACACAATGATTTATATATATTTTATTTCGGGTCGGGGGTGCTGTCCCCGCACCCCCCGCAAGGGGGGGCCAACCTGGGGCCCCTAGCCCCCCCAGGCTCGCTGACCGGGCAACGAGACTCCCATACTGGCAGGGTATTGTGCGACAGGAGGGTGCATACAATGGTTCTTCAACTTGGTGTATGTCTACAAGTTATTCATGTTGTAAGACTTGAATGAAATCGATTTCCAATATCTATAAGTCAATTCTTCAAAAACAAAATATCTATAAGTCAAGAATCAAACATTAATATCGATATATTAAAAATGATCGATATATGCGATACAAGCTTCATAGATTGATTGATATGTGTGATCTAAGAGTATATTTGTAAGCTATTTAGTGATCTAAGAACTTGGATGAACTCCATTTTCAATATATACTAGAAAAACATTACCGCGCTTCGCCGCGGTGAAAAAAACTTATTTTTACGGTAAATTGAATATTAGTTTATTAAAATAAAAAATAACAATTTTTATAGATATTAAAGACAAATATGTTATAGATAATATTATATAGTCTATAAAAATACTGAATTAGATATTTATGAAAACGATGAATGTTTATATCCTATAATAAATTGATATTTCGATTTTTTAAAAAAATCATGCACATATGACAGAGTTTATTTATATAAATCTATTGGAAATCCCTCTCAATAGGGATAGTGCAATATTAAATATTTTCGTAGTCATTTGTAAATGAATCATTACAGAAGATAAGTATATGCAGTACAAAAATTTTTAAACTCGTATACAAAAAAATTCAACGTAAGTGGAACATGTATATTATTTACTATTTAATGGCATGATTTTAGAACAACTACCGACAAAAAATATATCAAAGCAAGAATAGAATATTTTTATTGTCCATACAAAAATACCACAATTACCATGAAACGACTGTGGATCATCCAAATAAAATCTAAAATAATTATTTAAAATGTAAATCGAGGTTAAATGTAGGCGAAGCTTGATATTTTTAAATTTGTATAATATTATTTATGCTTTTTACGAAAGATTGGTGACCTATGTCTACCCGCATTTTTTGTGAAAAAAGGTAGAAAATAAATAATTTAACTATTAGTATTTTTTTAGATAGAATTATGAACGTTTTAAAATTTTCTACGTAAGACATATAAATCATGTTTCTCTACCACGGTGAATATCTAATTTACAGACAAATTTATAAAATGTACATCTTTCACTTATTTAAACTTTTGTGCATAGTTAAATATATTGTTTGAGATAATCTTCTTATTAATAATTTTTTTTCTATTTTTTGTAATATATTTTACTCAACTTTAGATATTGATTGTGAATTAATATCATAATTATTTTGGTCAAAAATTTAAAGGCTAGGGAGAGAGGACGGGTCGGAGAGAAAGAGGTGTCAAAATTTGGAAATATATATAGGAGATAGAGGATTTATTGTACTCCAAATATAGAAGAGAGAGAGAGAGATCATGTGTGAATTTAAATGGGGGGCCAAAAGTTGGAGAGAGAAAGAGAGAGAAATAAGAGAGAGTGAGTGGTGCGCGGAGAGAGAATGAAAGGGAGTGCGTGCGTTGGGAGAGAGAATGAGAGAGAGGGAGGCACGTGGGGAAACACCAAGGCTATCCACGTGACATTGTAAGGTTAAAAGCTGGAGAATCCAGCTTTAATATAGAGTATAGATATCTTAAAGGGTGTCAACCACTGACGCCCATTTTTTGCATGCAAATTCCCTTTTGTCCTTCCTGATTTCGATATATTTCGTGATATATTTCGTCGTCGGATATATTGATTAAGATTGTACTGCGCTTTTTAAAAAGCGAAATACATATGTTGGTACGGTGGCTATATGTTGGAGCAGAGTATTTAAGACCCGAGTTAGAGTTATGTTGAAGCTTTTTTTTTCATACATGAGTTTGCCCATCATGACAATAAAATTGATGTCTAATTATTTTCATTTTATTAACATCCATATATATATGTGTGTGTGCGTTTAATTTTCTTGAGATCACATATACAAATAAGGATATTTAATTATATTTTTTTCAATATATCTTCACATATACTTGCGCTTCGCTGCGGTCCTATATTTTTTATTCTATAAGGTACACAACAAATGTGTATAGTGAAATGACATGAGGCGATATGAGAAAATATTGCATAATGATTGGTGGATTGGTTGTTTATAATGATAGTTGAGTAACAATTAGAAGTGAATGGTGCACTTGAATTACTATTGTCATAACCGGATGTTCTTCCCCACTATATATAAGCTTGCTTCGGGTCGTCCACGTGAAAGAAAAGTCATCCCCTCTTCCCACCTCATATCCATTCTCTGCCTCCTTGAGAGTCTGGGCACTATTTGCTCTGAGAATGGACTTCAGATCCCATGCGTCATATAGATATATAGTGGTGGAGATTGTGTGACTTAGTTTATGATGTTCGCGGACTTGAGTGGACAGGTTACTGACTTCTAATAGGGTTTGGACCTAACAATGGAAAGAATATCCTTTCTAGTTGACAAAGACATAACTTTCCTCTTTTCGATGTTGTGCTGAGCTTAGGTTGTATCTGCATATTCTTTGATCCGTTTCTGATTGGAAGCCAATTGTCTGTAAGATTTTCTAATCGAAGAACTATCATTACATTTCTCTCATGAAATACATGGTTTCAGAAAAATAGCATAAGAAAATTTAAAAATACAAATTAAAGTAGGGATTTTATCACTTCTGCCCCTCCGAGATATCGCAATATCAGTTATACCCCTATCTTTTTGGTAATATCAGTTGTGCCCCTCACTTCTTGCTATTTTATCACTTGTGCCCCTCGGGTTAGTGACCGTCCATCCACAGTGTAAACGGACGTTAACTTTGAGGACATAAGCGGAATTTATTTTTTTAAACAAGGTTATATGGTCATTTTACACCCTCTTCCTCATCATCTTCTTCTTCCTCCTCTTCCCCATCTTCTTCCTCCTCCTCCAACCTCCTCCTCCTCCCTCTCCGCCTACGTCGACAGCATCGACCCTCCACGTTAAAGGGCAATATCCGCAGCAAGCCCCCGTCCATAAACACCATCGACCCTCCACGTTAACAGCAAACCGCGCCAAGCATCATCTTCTCGTGACTCTCACAATGGAGCCCAACACCGTTGGAGCCCCACCGGCACCGGAGAACCTTTCGCCACCCCATTCCCGACCCCAGCCGGCTTCTACAGCACGCCGGCGAGCCCCATCCACCACTCCCTCGCCGCGAAAACGCTGCAGGCGGCAACGGCGGCGGCGGCTCCCCTTCCCCGGGTGACACCCCGGAGTTCGACTTCTCGGCATGCCTCGCTGACGCCGCGATGACCTTGGCCGACGAGCTTTTCCTCAACGGGCAGATACACCCTACCTCGCTCTTCCCCTCACCGCCTCCGGCGGCGCCGCGAGGTTGCGATCCGACGTTGCGGGGGAGCAGATCCGTCCATCGCCGTGCTCGATCCATGTCTCCGACGCGCCAGACATCAGAGTTCGACTGGCACGCAGTCGATCCGAAATCCGAGGCGGCGGCGGTAGAGGAGGAGGTGAGCTCCGCCTCCGCTGCGCCGTCGCATCGGAACTCCAAGAAATGGGTGTTTCTTAAGGAGCTGCTGTACCGGAGCAAGAGCGAGGGGAGGGGGAACGGGAGGGAGAGGTACTGGCAGTTCTCGAAGGAGAAGGAGAAGGAGAAGGCGAAGAAGGGGGCGGAGAAGAGGCGGAAGGGCTCGGCGTCTGCGCACGAGAGGATCTACGCGGCAAAGAGGGCGGAGGCGGAGGAGATGCGGAGGAGAATGTTCCTGCCCTACCGCTAGGGCTTCCTCTTGGGGTGCTTGGGGTTCAGCGTCATCGACGGCCTCGCGCGGACGCTTCTCAGCTCCAGGTGATCTCATCGGGGACTGTCTGCTCTCCTGTATCTCTCTCTCTGTACAGCGACGGCAGATGGAGAGGAGGTCGACGGGGAGGTCGCGGCTGACCATAATACCCTTCATAACCACACCATGGTTTGAATAAACCATGGTTATTTTATTTTTTTGACGGTCAATCTGACGGAAGGGCACAACTGATGACGGAGCAAGAAGTGAGGGGCACAACTGATATTACCAAAAAGATAGGGGCATAACTGATATTGCGATATCTCGGAGGGGCACAAGTGATAAAATCCCATTAAAATAATAACAATTACAATGTGAATATAAATAAATAAACACAAACCATCGTATTCGGTACTTCGATGCTTATAATCAAGATTTGTCCATATGCTGGTACTTCATACAAATTTGTTTATATGTCGATGTTTTGACACTTGTAAAGATTTTTCCATATGTGTTATTAATCGTAGTAAGCATGCAAAGTGAGATTTAATTCCTGTTAACTTGTTGAATGTAAATAGTAAAATATTTGTGTGAAAAAGAAAGAAATCCTAAATTACCTGGCCATCGTAAGATAGAATTACTCAAATATTTTACATTTATTGAAGGATATCATCAATGTCTCTTGTGAATAATAAAAGTGATATGCTTAAAATCACGGTATCACTGATATTGGGAGAAAATTATTATGAAATCTAAAATGGCTATAATGTTCCAGATAAACTAACCACAAATCCAACCACCTAAAATGAGAGCATATTTAATTGTTAGACCAATATCAAAACATATTTAACGTGGTATATTCAAGTACAATCATCTTGAAAATCAAAAAGAGACCCACCAAAAAACATGCTGGAAATAGATTCACGGTGATGTTTTTAGACCTCCAATGAGCTCAAACTTGTTATTGATAAAATTAGTGCCGTATTAGGATTAGGAATCCTAATGGAATGGACTCCTAATCCTGGTAGTATCTAACCCTTATTATGTGGCATGACCCTTGTCACAATGTTGTTTGCTATCCTTATTTTTCTCTCCCCGTTGAATAGTGGTGGAATGATGACAACAATGCTTTTACTCCGGGCATTCATGGGTATATTTGCTAGCTACTCCTCTTCTCGTCGCTATCGATTGTTCAAGGGAGCGTAACGGAAGAAGGTTGGTTACCTTGAAGATATCATATACTTTCCTATACACTGTATTCGTGATCATTTTCATATTAAATGGGCTTATATGGGGCCAAAAGTCGCCTGATGCTTCTAGACAATGTTTGCCTTGGTTTTGGTATGGTTTGCTATATCAATTCCTCTTATCTTTGTGGGTGGTTACTTTGGATTTAAGAAACTTCTTGTTGAGGACCCGGTCAAGACAAACTAATTTCCCAGGGAGATTAATAAGCAAGCTTGGTATATGAACCCAATTTTCATAATACTTATTAGCGTCCATACTTTCGTTTGATGTTGTATTCATATAACTATCCATATATGTATTTGGGTTCACCGGTTCTACTACATAATTGTGTTCCTGTTTATGGTATTCATTATTCTCATCGTCATTTGTGCAGAGATTATATAATTATCCATACTTTCGTTTGATGTTGTAATCCCAGGAGAGAGTTTGACAACCCAACATCGCTTGTTAGTCTTAGCTGTGCAAATTAAAGGGCTGGTAAAGAAAAAGAGGGTTCCTAAGTTCACTAGAACTAGATGGTGGAATCTTCTACTGAAGAAATCAAGCTTCAGGGAGAAGGTTCTAGAAGACTTATCCTGGGATTGTAGCGGAAGTGCAAACGAGATGGGGGAGGCAGTAGCATCTTGTATTCGAAAGGTAGCCAAGGAGATACCAGGCGAGTCAAAGGGAGGAGCTCCAGGTCAAAAGGAGGCTTGGTGGTGGAGTGAAGGGGTGCAAGAGAAGCTAAAAATTAAAAGAGCATGCTTTAAAGCTATGTCTACGGATAGAACAGAGGAAACTGTCACAAACTACAAAATAACAAAGAAGGCAGTGAGCGAAGCTAAGTCAAAGGCTTATGATTTTTTTTTATAAAAATCTCGACTCTACGGAGGGCCAGAAGGATATATTCAGGTTGGCTAAAGCAAGAGAAAGAAAGACTAAAGATCTTTCTCAAGTGAGATGCATTAAGGACGAGGAAGGTCACATGCTTGTTACTCAGAAGGACATAGAGACTAGATGAGAGCAATACTTCCATAAACTTTTCGTTGGGGAAGGAAACAGAGAGACAACTTTGGGTTATCTAGCTAGTAGTGAAAGTTATTTGAATCGCGCAAGCTATAGACGAATACAAAGAAAGGAAGTAGAGGAGGCTTTGAAGGTTATGAGACATAGGAAATGTGTAGGACTGGATGACATCCCTGTAGAAGTATGGAGAGTTTTAGGTGAGCCCGGTTTGACTTGGCTTACGAATCTATTCAATGTTATTTGGCGAAGCAAGAAAATGCCTGAAGATTGGAGGAGTATCGTGGTGCCTCTTTGTAAGAATAAAGGAGACATTCGAAATTGTTCAAATTACAGAGGTATCAAACTGATGAGTCACCCTATGAAAATTTGAGAACGTGTGATCGAAAGAAGGTTGAGGCAAGTTTCCAATGTAAAAGAAAACCAATTCAATTCAATTCATGTCAGGTCGCTCAACTACTGAAGCCATCCATTTGCTGAGGAGAACAATGGAGATTTATAGAGTTAAAAGGAAGAACCTCCATATGATCTTCATTGATTTGGAGAAGGCTTATAATTCTGTCCCACGAGAGATATTGTGGAGAGTTTTGGAGAAGAGATAAGTACCCGTCCTATACATTAACCTCATAAAGGACATGTATGATAGGGCTTTGTCTTGTGTAAGGACCACGTCTGGGAAGACTGACTATTTTGACATCAACATTGGTTTACAACAAGATTCAACTTTGAGTCCATTTCTTTTTACTTTGATTATGGACGAGTTGACAAGTCACATTCAGGATGAGTTACCTTCGTATATGTTATTTGCTGATGATATTGTGTTGATTGACGAGACTAGAGATGGAGTAAATGAGAAGCTTGAGGTCTGGAGACATGCATTGGAGACTAAAGGATTTTGTATAAATAGGGCTAAGATGGAATATATGGAGTGCACCTTTGATGGAAGCAATGGTGAAAGAATTGAGGTGAAGATTGGTGACAATAACATTCGGAAGAGAAATTCTTTTAGATATCTGGGATCTATTTTGCAACAAGATGGGGAAATTGATGGAGATGTTACTAATTGAATAAATGCAGGTTGGTTAAAGTGGAGAGGAGCCTCTGCTGTTCTCTGTGATAAGAAAATTCCTTTAAAAATTAAAGGAAAGTTTTACAAAGCATCCGTGAGACCTTCTATGCTCTATGGATCTGAATGTTGGCCTGTGAACCATAGACATGTGCAGAGAATGGTTGTAGCAGAGATGAAAATGCTAAGGTGGATACGTGGACACACACGTCAAGATCGGGTTCAGAATGATGCAATTAGAAAGAAAGTTGGTGTACCTCCGATCGAGGATAAGATGCGAGAAAACCGCTTAAGATGGTTTGGTCATTTGCAAAGATCAGCGGATGCACTAGTTAGGAGATGCGAGTGTTGGGATGTTGAGCCGACTAAGAGAGGGCGAGGACGTCCCAAGAAGTGTTGGAAAGAGACTATACGAAGGGATCTTAGTTTTTTGGATATAAGCCCATGATTGACCCAAGATAGATTTGAATGGAGGCGAAGAATCCATGCAGCCGACCCTACTTAATTGTGGGAAAAGGCTTTGTTGTTGTATAATCTGTAATAAAATACAATAGCATTGAAAATATACAAAAAGTACAAAAAGGAAAATGGTAAAAATATGCTTTATGGAAAATTGAGAAGTTCAAAATCACATTGCACAATATATAATAAAGTACTAAAACCTACTTTGCACATATGTACCCTATGCACCTCCAAAGTAATGTTAAAACCAATATATTTGTAATGAACAACTGCGTAGATGACTTGAGCTGAGTTGGAATTCATATGCTCTAGATGTTTGTTTTCGAAGTTTGGTATGTTGGTAACTAGGGTTTCGGCTTTCTTGGTATATGCACATCATGTGATTTGTGAATTCTTTTATATTTTTATTTGTATTTTTATTTAATGATGTAAAAGGAATCACTTTATTCACAGATTATTTGAGCTCTATAGAAAATAAGGAATATTTTGTGCACCCTTTTACGTTAGTTTGTGTAATTATCATCATTTTATTGCCAATATTCTTTGCATAAAAAAGTATTTTCTATGTTTTATATATGCATTTGTCAAGGAATTTGGATCTAAATTTGAGTAGATGAATCATGTATTCATTACCCGACAACCCTATTATGCAACTAACTGCTTTTTTCCTTCGAGAATATGTAAAGGGATATGAAAGTTGACTGATGCATGCCATATTAATTTGCATGACCTTTTGCAATTTGCCTCAATATCGAGTTTATTTATTTTCTAACTTAAGAAATCTATTTAGATATTAAAACCAAGAACCCACTTTTATGGTTTTTTAGTAGTGCAATGTGCCTACTACCTAAAGGACCAAGATTCAAATCTTGGGGCGGATACCTGCGAGTGTTTTCCCCTCTTATTTAAGAAAAAATCAAAATCATATCTTTTCCCATATTAAGTGGAGTAAGAAGTAACATATATCATGTTTCCATTTTGTTTTATCTCGAGGGCATTTTCAAATTTACTCGATGAATTATTTGGTTTGCACAAGAAATAGTCTCCTACCAAAATGCGACATAAATTTTCGTAAACATCGTTTTTGTCCCCATGATACCTAACCATAAAGTTGTCTAGTGATACCTAACCATAAAGTTGTCTAAAATAATACCAAAAGAGGCAACCAAGCAGTACATACATGGTGTATTTCTAAACATCATATTTTTCTCTTGTTACTATCTGTGGAGAAAAAGATAGAGAATCAATGGATTGAATTTTATTCATGAAGCAGGATTTCTTATATAACGTGAAACCGTAGGGCCCTCTAAATGGAAATTACATAATAGTCCTCAATATGTCTCCTAAGCATGGAAGGTTTACAAATAGAAATAGCTACCATAAAAACAAGCTAGAAATAAAAAATACGCCACTGGCTATAGTAACCCAATGATGTTAACACCACCCCTCAAATTCGAGTATATCTATTGATTATGACCAACTTGGAAGTCAGCAGTGAGATGTTTTTTCAAAAGTGCTTTCGTACATATATATGAAAGTTGAATCTCAGTTGAAATGAGTAGTGATTTTCCATTATCGTACTGAATCTCAATAAAATGTCTATCCACCTTAATATGCTTGGTTTGCTCGTGAAAGGCAAGATTGGTGGTAATATACGTAGCGGACTTGTTGTCACTATAGAGAGGAACTGTGGTAGTAACATGGTGCCCGAATTCTTGTAGACAAGAGATGAGCCATGTGATCTCACATGTAGCTTGAGCCTAGGCTCTATATTCTACTTATGCATTTGATCTAGAGACTATGGTATGCTTATTGCTTCGCCGTGTGACATGGTTCCCACCAATAAATATGGAAAAATTGATAGCAGATCACCTATCTTCAGGAGATAAACCAACTTCCGCAAGAATATCCAAACAATGCTTCATTTGTGACAAATATAATTTTTCTTCCACGCGGATCACCCCGATACCTCGAAAGTATCAAATATGGTAAGGTCTCTAGTGATAAATACCTTATGGCGGAAGACCTTGGTCTCAAGAATACATGCATTGTCATCACCTGTGATGACCATAACATCAACATGTATTGCAAGTATCACGATACTTGAGTTAGTGCCAATCAATAAGTTGGAACAACTATGTATCTCGCAACTAGGAAGAATACGGGAATGGAGCGAGAAGGGAGTGCGAAGTGCGAAGGGAGTGCGAAGTGCGAAGGGAGTGCGAAGCGTGAAGGGGCGTTTGGCGAGTGCGATGTGGCTGGCAACGTCACCTCCGATGAGGCTGCTGCAAAGGGGAAGGGGGTGCTCTCTCACGTCGAGGTTGAAGCTGGGAGAGGGGGCGGTGCTATCGCGAGGAGTTCTGCGAAGCCCGCGAAGCGTTGTTTCCGTTGTGGGGAGAGGGGACATCTGGTTTCTCGCCGTCGTCTTCCTCCGAGGTGCTTTGCATGCGGGAAGCCGGGGCACCGTCGCGCTTCTTGTTGGCTTCTTCGTGATCGCCGCCAGTTGCAGACTGGGGTGGTCTCCTCTTCCTTCAAGGTGCGTGCTTTGCCTGGTTGTCGTTCCGGTCCTGTCGCTTGGAGGGAGGTTCGTTCTTACGCTCAGGTGGTGGATCCTCGCTGCTGCTTGTCGCGCGATGGCTCTTTCGATGCGGGTTTTCTGGTGAATGGTGTGGAGTCGTTTCCTCGCTCCCCTAGTGGCGAGGGCGATGCGCTGGTGGTTGGTGGTGCGGCTGTCGGTGCAACTTCGGTTTCGACTGGGGCGACGGCGGCGAAGCCTGTTTCGACCTTGGAGGAGGTCATGCTACGTGCGAATGTGCATGGGGAGGTCTCGCATGTGACGTCCGTGCGCGGGAAGGAGGTTTTGGACGTGAGAAGTCGCTTGGTGGCTATTGGGGTGGCACAACGGTGCAACGTCGACTGGGAGGCTATGAGGGCGCATGTTGGAACTCTCCTGGGACCTTTCTTCTTTGGGGACCTATTCCTGTTGGACTCTTCTCATTGCTGTGTGCGTGGCCTATCCCCGGAGCAACGGGATAGGCTGCTGTGCGCTGGTTCTAACGACGAGGTTGTTTGGAGGAGGACTCGAGTGGCGGATCGCGCCTCTCTTTCCACCGAGGTCTGCGTCGCGGCTATTACTGGTGTTCCTTTTCTCTCGCGGATTGTACCCTGTCTCTCCAAGGTGTTTCGCCGTTGGGGGGAGATATTGGCCATCATCGACGACGACCTTGCTCCGGAGGCGGATTGGAAAATAACTAGGGTTCTTCTCGAGTGTAGCACGGCTTTTCTCTGTGATGCGCCTGGCAAAACTTTCTTCGGGTCCCTCAAGATTGGGCGATGGCGTTTCAAGCCCGAGCTCTCCATCATCCTCCCTTCGCCGGCGGCTGTTTCGGACCGGGAGGCGCTGACGGACGGTCGGGTAGCCTCGGCGCTGGTGGACGGTCCAGTTGCCTCGGGGCAGGAGTGCGACGCTTCGACTTTGCCCTGCCACGTGGAGAGTTCTGCTGATTATTCTGAAGCGTCCCTAATATTGGCTGACGTGGATGGAACCTTCGAGGCGACCCTTCGGTCCCTGCGCCAACTGCCTGCAATTTCTGGTTTCCTTGATTTATGGACGCCCGAGGTCGATTCTGTTTTTCTCTCTCGTCAGATCGGGTCGGCTCCCGCCTTGTTTGTTGGCTTCTCGGGTCCCACTGCGGATCTCCAGAACATGCGGGTTGGCGGACCCGTCACGTTCGGATCTTGGCCGCGGGTCTATCACCCGAATGTTCGGGCATTCTCGCCCGCCTCTGCTACGGTTTTGCCCCGATTCCACTGCGACGAATTGCGTGTCCATGACGGCTCAAGACGTGAGTCTTTGCTATTGGCTACTCCTCAAACACCGGTGCGGGCATCTTCGGATCTGCATGGCGACTTCTCTTCCTCCCTTCTTCCCCCGGGATCCCAGATCTTCTGCGACGAGGAGGGCCCTTCTTCCAGACGTTTTGGGAGGACTTACAGGAGGCACAATTATTCTACGCATGACCCTGTGGTGACTCACTCTTGTGCGTCTCTGCGGGAGGCTGTGGCGGATGCTGCAGGCCTATGTGGCCTTGGGGGAAACGACAGAGGTTTTTAATGAAGGTTCTCTCATGGAACGTCAGAGGCCTTGGGGATTCGGTCAAGCGTCGATCCTTGGGTTCGCGGCTCTCTGAATGGTGTTGTGACGTTGCTCTCATCTAAGAAACTAAGTTGCGAGATGTCGATGATATCACGTGGCGCTCTTTTGGCGCTGGTTCTTTTGATGAATTTCGCGCTGTGAATGCGGTGGGCTCGACGGGGGGCTTTCTCGTGGCATGGCGATCTCAAATGTTCTCTTTGAGTTCGATGCTTGTGGGCCGACATATGGTCTCTGTTGTTTTGAACCGGGCCGATTCCACTGACTCGATGGTTCTCTCTTGTATTTACGCCCCTACATGTCATATCTTGAGAAAGGAATTATGGGAGGATATTCGCGGCACGACTACCGTATTTGGGGGCCTCCCTTGGCTCTTGGGAGGAGATTTCAACGTAACCATTCATTCATCCGATCGGCCTCGCGGCAGGGGTGGGCATGACTCGGGTTCCCAGGATTTTATTGAAATAATTGATGATCTTGCGCTGGATAGCTTGGTCCCTAACGACATTTCTTACACGTGGCGGAACAATTCATCTCGCTCCAGAATTGATCGTTTTTTGGCTAATGGGAAGTTGTTGGAGTCTTTCCCCCTTTGTTCTGTGTCTTCTCGCCCCAGATCTTTTTCAGACCATTCTCCCATCATCTGGGACTCTGGCGAGGGTCTTTGACCTCGGGGACTTTTTAGATACGAGAAATGTTGGTTGTTGGAACCCAATTGCAAGGAGGTCGTTCAGGACTATTGGGCTCATGTTCCCGTCTCGGGCTCCGCGGCCTATAAACTTGATCAAAAGCTTGCTTCGCTACGGAGTGTGCTTGCGGAGTTCAAGAGGAACTCTAGGCAGGCGCATATTGCTTTGCGCGCGGAGGCGGAGGAAACTATTTTGCAACTTGACTCGCTGGAAAATGAGCGTGACCTCTCGCATGATGAACTTCGGGAGCGCGATTCCGCTCATGCTCGGGTGCAGGATGAGGACAAGAAAAGAACCATTGAATGGCGACAGCGTTCGCGGCTTAAATGGCTTAAAGAGGGCGACGCGAATACCGCATTCTTCACCGTGTGACGAGCAATAGGAAGCGTTTCAACATGATGCGAGCCCTCTCCGTTAATGATGATCACATTTTCGGGGAATGGGAGATGGGGAGCGCCATTGTGGATCACCTCAGGCGCTTCTCATCGTCTTCTTCTCCGCGTAAGTGGCGCTGGCTGGGCCTTGGCGCTTCTTCTATCTCCGACTCGGACTCCGCGACTCTTATTCGCCTCATTTCCTTGGAGGAGGCTAAAGCGGCTGTGTGGGCATTAAATCATGATTCTTCTCCGGGGCCTGATGGCTTCTCCGTTGCTTTCTATCGCGACTTCTGGGAGCTTGTGGCTGGCGACGTCATGGAGGTCATTTCTGATTTTTATACGGGCAACCTCGGTTTTGATCGCCTCAATCGGGCTAATATTGTTATGATACCAAAAAAATTGCCGTCTCAGCGTATTGAGGACTATCGGCCAATCGTCGTCTCCAATGGCATCTACCTTATCGTGGCTAAAATTTTAGCCATTCGGTTGGCTCGGGTTTTGGACACTCTTATTTCTCCGGTTCAGGCCGCGTTCATTAAGGGGAGGCAGATCGCGGATTGCATTGTCGTTGCTTCCGAAGTGGTTGCGGAGTGGAAAAAGGATAAAAAAAAGGGGGTACTATGGAAGATTGACTTTGCTAAGGCTTATGACTGCCTAGATTGGCGGTTCCTGTGGTCCGTTTTGCGAAGACGTGGCTTCCCAAACTTGTGGATCTCTTGGATGCGTAGATGCGTCTCCACTGCTTCGCTCTCTGTGATGATCAATGGCAGGCCGTTTGGTGGTTCCTTCCAGCCTAGAAGGGGGGTGCGGCAGGGCTGTCCTCTTGCGCCCCTCCTCTTTGTGTTGGCCGCCGATGTTCTTGCGCCCATGATGAACCACGTAATTGACGCTGGGATTACTAATGGATTCTGTAAGGGGGATGTCTGCGTCCCCTTGATCCAGTTCGCCGACGATACTATTTGCTTTATCGAGGGTGGTACGACGGAGGTTTCCGGTATGGCCACCACTCTAGCCCTCTTCTGTGAATTATCGGGCCTGTCGATTAACGTCTCCAAATCCAACGTGGTGCCTTTTGGCTTGTCGCCTGCGGAGGCGGAGGAATGCGGTCGGCTGCTCGGTTCTTCTCCTGGTGAGCTTCCGATTACATATCTTGGTTTACCCTTATCGGTGGGGCGGGCCAGAGCCCGGGATTGGCGTGTTATTTCTGAGCGGGTGGAAACGCGCCTTGCTGGTTGGCGGGCGGCTTTGCTCTCTCGAGGAGGGAGACTTATCCTTCTCAAATCGGTACTCGCGTCTATCCCTTTGTACTTCCTCTCGGTCCGTCGCATGCCTGTGGGGGTCCAACTGCAGCTTGAGCGATCTATGCGTCGTTTCTTGTGGGGGCGGAAGGGGGGGAATGGTAGGGCCATGCATCTGGTCGCGTGGGATGACGTGTCTATGCCTAAGCGCTTTGGTGGTCTTGGTGTCCGGAGATTGGATCTGGTTAACGACGCTCTCTTACTCAAATGGGTGAGTAGATTATAGGGGACGGAAGATAACTTCTTTATCAATGTTCTCAGGGTGTTCTTGGGCAACAACTGATTCGGGCTGCAGCGGGGGAATCTGCGATTTCATTCTTCCCCGTTCTGGCGCAGCGTGATGGCCGCCCTGCAGAGGAATGTTGCGCTCTTCACCCCGGTGTTGGGGACGGGGGACTCTTTCAAGTTTTGGCTGGATGATTGGTCGGGAAGTGGTCCTCTCCAGGTGCGTTTTCCAAGACTGTTCGCGCTTGCGTCGAATAAGAATGCGACAGTGGCTGAATATTGGGTGGATGGGTGTTGGTGCCCTCGTTTCTCTGCGAATTTCTCCGAGCAGCGGGTGGATGACTTCGTTTCGATGATGGTGGCTCTTAGTATTGTTGCTACGCCAAATTTGCAGGTGGATCATTGGCGCTGGAAGAACGGATCCTTTTCCACTAGGAAGGCGTACCGGGCTCTGGTCCTTCTTCCACCTCCCGCGACCTCTCTTCTTCTTCTTTTTTTTGAAGCCAAGAAGAGGGGAAACACTCGATGGTGCTCACCCCAATTTATTAAGAGAGAAAGTTGGTGTTACAAAAGAAGAAGTTGAAAAAACAAAGCCCCCCGCGAAGGAGTCAAGTAGCCTCCGGAGGTTGGCAGCCATCACCTAAACAGAAGGAGAAAAACATGCAAATCACACAAGGCACCAATCATTCACCAAAGCCCTGGCATGGCAAAAGACATTCTCCAGGTAAAACCGCTGCTCGGAGAAGAGGGCCTCGTTGCGAGCAAGCCATAACGACCACAAGCAAGCCACCGGAGCAAGAAAACGCCTTTTCTCCAACCGCCTGTTAGAGAAGAGGGAATCGCAGAAGGACTCCACATCACGAGCGAGCATCCAATTCACAAAGGGGTCGTCCCACATTTCCCGGACCATGGGGCAAAGAGAGAGCAGATGGTCCAGAGTTTCCACATTTGAAAGGCACATGCCGCAAGTGTTGGAGACCGAGGGGATCAACCTGGAACAACGATCACGCGTTATGAGTCTCCTTCTACGCAAGAGCCAAAGGAGGAAGATGATACGTAATGGCAAACCCAGGCCCCAGAAGAAGCCACAGTCGCGCACCAAAGAGTCCGAACTAGGAGGCGGAGAACGTAGCAAAGACCTGTAAGCCTTCCGAGTTGAGAAGGGACCGTCCCTCCAAACCCAGTGATCCAAGCCACCAGAGGGAGCTCCCGCCTGAGCAAGAGCATTCATCAAAGCTAGAAAATCATCGAACCTCTGATCGGAGAAGGAGCCCAGAAAGCGAGGAGACCAAGAATCGTCCGCCCAGCAGGAAGCGACGGAGGCTTCCTTATTTTCCGCCAAAGCGAACAGACGAGGGAAGCGAATAGAAAGTGGCTTCCGTCCCAACCAGCAATCATTCCAGAAGGAGAAACTGCGGCCGTCACCGAGCACAGGTTTGAAAGACGATCTATATTTCACGAAAGCCAACTGAATACCACACCAAAAAGAACTCCCGCCCACGTCCTCCGAAGCTCCCACACCAGGCCACGCCCGCCCGTGAAGAACCCTCAAGATGGTAATGAAGAAGCTACCATCACTTCCCCAGACCCTGGATGCCCATTTAAGGAAGAAAGCATCGTTGATCAATCTGAGACTCCTTACCCCCAAACCTCCCGCCGACTTCTCCCTCAACACCTCCTCCCAAGCGACCAGGTGAATCCCCCTCCCACCGCTGCCCGATTTTCCCCAAAGGAACTTCTTGAAGCAAGATTCCAGTCTATTGCCAATCCCCGCAGGCATCCGACGGGTCGATAAAAAGTGAACAGGAATAGCGGCAAGGACCGAGCGAAGAAGAACCAGTCTTCCTCCTTTGGATAGAAGAGCAGCGCGCCAGCTAGCCAATCTCGCCTCCACCTTCTCCACTACCCTACTCAAATCCTTCAATCTAGGCCTCCCAACCACTAACAGAAGGCCCAGGTAATCCAGCGGGAGGCTGGCCAAAGCAGAGCCCAAAATGTTGGCGAACTCCGAAGCACGTGCCTCCGAAACACCAAAAGCAATGACCTTCGATTTATTGCCATTTATGCGTAGGCCGGATAGTTCACTGAAGAGGTCTAAAGTCGCCGACATGGCCGCAAGTTCCGACTCACCTCCTTCGATAAAGCACAACGTGTCGTCCGCGAATTGAATAAGAGGCACCGAGATGGTCCCCTTAGAGAATCCCGTAGATAGGCCCGCGTCAACCACCCGGGCCACCATTCGAGCCAAAACGTCCGACACAATCACGAACAGGAGGGGGGCAAGGGGGCAACCTTGCCGAAGGCCCCGACGTGGCTGAAAGCGGCCCCCCTCCAACCCGCCATTCAGCAAAAGAGAAAAGGAGGAAGTCGTAACGCAACGCCGCATCCATGATATCCACAAGTTAGGGAAACCACGCCTCTTGAGTACAGACCAAAGAAAGGCCCAATCGATGCTGTCATAAGCTTTGGCAAAATCGATCTTCCATAGAAGGCCTTGACGCCCCGAGCTTTTCCAATCTGCCACCATCTCCGACGCAACAACAATACAGTCCGATATTTTCCTGCCTTTGATGAATACCGCCTGAACGGGCGAGATAAGCGGGTCCAGCACCTTAGAGAGTCTCCTGGCCAGGACTTTAGCGACAATTAGATAAACGACATTAGAAATGGAGATGGGGCGAAAATCCCCAATGTCCTCCGCAACCTCCCTTTTAGGAATCAGGAGTAGAAGGGCTCTATTAAGTCTATCAAACCCCGCATTTCCTCCACAGAACTCCACAACTACCTCGGATACTTCCTTGCCCACCAAATCCCAAAAGTCCTTGAAGAATGCAACCGAGAAGCCATCAGGCCCGGGGGACGCGTTAGGATTTAGATCCCACAGGGCCTCCTTAGTCTCCAACATAGTAACCGGCCTAGTAAGCATGACACACTCCTCCGCAGAGATAGTGGGAACCCCTAATCCGAGCCACTTCCAGCGCCGAGGATGACGAACCGACATGGCGTCCCTGAAATGCTCCGAAATGGCAGCACCCATAGAGCTATCCCCAACGAACCGCTGCCCATCAATAGAAGTAGCCCGCATCGTATTGTTCCGTTTCCTCCCGCTAGCAACCCTGTGGAAATAGACCGAGTTCGCGTCGCCGTCCTTAAGCCATTTGAGCCTGGAGCGCTGACGCCATTCAATAGCTCTTTTCTTGTCCTCATTCGCCACCTTGATTTGCGCAGAAGAGCGCTGCTCGAGTTCAATGACGTTAAGAGTCCTCTCATTCTCCACAGAGTCAAGTCTAGAAATAATCTCCTCCGCCTCTTTTCTGAGAGTCGTCCTCGCCAAACGCGACTCACGCTTAAAGCGGGCCAATCGCTTACGCAAGGAATCAAGCTTTTGATAAAGACGAGCAGCCGCAGAGCCCTCCACCGGAGTAGAGACCCAGTGATCATTGACCGCCGCATGAAAAGAAGGCTCCAAGAGCCAGCAGCGTTCGTATCTAAAGATGCCCCTCGGGGAAAAATTCTCGCCAGAGTACCAAAGTATTGGCGAGTGGTCAGAGAAAGCTCTCGGTCTCGAAGAGACCGAGCAGGAAGGGAATCTTTCCATCATAGCTCCCGAAGCCAAGAACCGATCAAGGCGGGAACGCGAATTGCCGCTTCTCCAAGAATAATTAATATCAGAAGCTACCAAGTTTTCCAGTGCCAAAAAGTCGAGTCTCTCTAAAGGATAGAGAACCCGGGTCGCAGCCCCCCTAGCCCGAGGGCGATCAGACGAATGAATAGTGACATTAAAGTCTCCCCCAATGATCCATGGAATGCCATCGAAAGCACGACCCACAGTGCGCAAATCATCCCACAGCTCCGCTCTGCTGATCTGACAGCAAGGTCCATACACAGATGAAATAGCAATAGGGCTGGGAAGGTCCCTTCTAACAAGCAACACCGATAACATATGCCTCCCCATCAAGGTGGACTCCTTAGAAAAGAGATTCAATTTCCAAGCAATGAAGAGGCCTCCCGCCGCTCCCACCGCATCCAGCGCCACAAAGGAATCCAGCGACCCCGCACCAAAGGACCTCCAAAGAGCCTCGTCCAAACCCCGCAACTTCGTCTCCTGAATCAAGGCCACGTCGCAAGCCCACTCCGACAAGCGGCCGCCCAAAGTCTTCCTCTTCACGTCGTCCCCCAACCCCCTGACATTCCTGGAGATGATTTTCATTAAGGAAAGAGTCGGCTCCCATCAGAGCGTGCGAGGCCAGCCACCTCCGCCACCGAGTCACGCAGTGAAGCACATGAATGAACCGGCGCCGCTCGCGAACGAGATCTGCCCCGCCTCCGATAACGCTTCCCTGATCGCGCATCTGAACGCGAACCTTGTTCAAGACCGCAAATCGAGTCCGAGTCGCCCCTGGCGGGTTTAAGCAAATCATGGGTGGGCGAGCCCACCGCAACCGTGGGAGGAGGGCCCAAGATGGATAGCCGGGAAGAATCAAGCAATAAGGGCCTAGAAAATTCCCTAAAGACGACGGGAGCCTCCTAGGATGGAAGGACAGAAGGAGAGATGGGCCTAATCTCCTCCACATTAGATACCGCTGTGAAGGTACCAACCGAGGCCCGAGAAGAGCCCTGATCCGAGTCCGCCAGGATAATAGAGGAGTCCCCTGCAGGCCAAGATCCGATAAGACCCGACCCGCCAGCGTCAACATCCGTGGAGAGAAGACACGTTCTTGCACCCGAAAAGGACGTGAATTTCGAACTGCCAATCTTCCATGCAAAAGAGCCAAATAGAGAATCGACCTCGAAAGGGCCCCACAGCTGCAGGTCGCCACGTAAGGCAATATCACTCGGGAAGCGAGGAGAATCATTGAAGGGTCGCCCGAAATCCAGCCAAGCGACCGACGCCTCGCAGGCGCCCCCATGCAGGAGCGACTCTTCGCAGGCGCCCCCATGCACCGCCAGGTGGCCAACATGAGTCGAGGCGTCGCGCGAGTGAATGGTCTCCATCGTCCCAATCGGAGGCAGCGCCGGCCGTGCCACCGCCGGAGGCTGACGAAGAGGCCGCACAAAGGAAATCTCGACCGGGAATGAGAAACGACCTACAGAGAAGGTCTCGAAGAACACCTTCCCCAAAAGGTCAGGTAGTGAGTTCCTGCCGCACTCCAGAAGGACCCTAGTAGACTTCCAATCTGAGCCGGGGTTGAATCCGTCGTCCACAATCGCCGGCAGCTCCCCCCACCGGTGAAGAAGACTAGCCACAGAGGGAACCTTGCGTGAAAGAAGAGGGATCCCCCGCACCTCAACCACACAAATTTCTATGCCAAAGCAAGCTCCATCGTCGTACCGCAGAGGACGCCAAGAAAGCCCCGCAAAGAGAGGCCTCATCAATAAACTTTGTCGTTGAGCCTCCGATAGGCCATGAACACAGCATCTAAAGGCATCTAGAACCACCAAGTCACCTTCGAACGCAGGTCCGAAGAACTCAAGCAAACTTGACTTCACAAAGCTCCAATCAGACACCCTTCGTTTAGCATACCCCACAGCAATTCCGTTGCTCCCGACCTTCCGTTCACGGTGGACATGCGCCGAGCCACCGGGCGCCTCCACCCGCCCCGACCGAACCGATGCAGGAACCCCGCCCTCAGCGAAGCGCGAAGCCGAACCCAACGAAGAATCCCTCGCAAGAGAGGCACCAGAGAGATCCGGGTTAGGAGAGCCACGAACCACCTGCGCGAAGGAGCGAGAACCCGACTCGCCACTACGGCTCACATGGATGGAAGGAGCATGCAAGTTGGGAGCCCCCAAGGCGACGTTGCATGGCTTACGCGGCACAGGAACCATGCGAGAAGACCCGTACCAACATGAAGCTTTCTTGTGACCAACCCTCCCACAGGAATAGCATCTCGCAGGCAAACCACAGGAGGAAGCCGAATGACCACGATCGCCGCATCTGAAGCATCGCTTACCCGGTTTCATGTGCGAAACACGTACCCAATCAGAACCTTCTTCATGCTTATCGGAGACGGCCGCTTCGACGTCGCGCGCCTCGTTGAAGACACTAGAGGAACTTGCCATACCTTTTCCAGTGTCGGAGAGAGGAATCTTCGGGATAGAAGGCTTCGGTCTCCACGAAGCAGTAGCATTAGAAACCCGCCCCTGTGATGTGACCGCAGGGCGAAAGTGCTCACGTGCACCCATCGAAGGCTTCCACCGATCTCTCACTCGCCACCAGTGCTTCTCGCGACCTCTCTCCCCTCTTCTCACTCGCTCTCCAACTCTCTCTCGCTCGCCCATTCTCACGCTCTCCCCTCCGCCTCCCATCTCCCTCCTTCTCGGTATCCCGCGACCTCTCTTCTTATGCGTGATTGTGGATTCTTTTGGGGCTTGCGCTTGCCGGAGCGCATCGGCATCTTCCTTTGGTTACTTCGCAGAAGGAGGCTGTTGACTCGTGATCGTTGTGCCACATTTTTCCCAAACTTCGGTGCATCCTGCCCCCTTTGTAATGATGAGGACGAAACCATTGACCACCTCTTCTTCGGCTGCCACTTGGTTTCGGGAATTTGGGACGATTTGCCTTGGGCGAGAGCGGACAACCTCTCCGCTTTCTACGAGATTCTGTGGTCCAACAGGAATAGGGAGAGGCGTGACCTCTTGGCTCCCGTCGCGCGGCTGTGGTGCATATGGCTTGGCAGGAACGAAGCTATTTTCTCCGGGCAGCGCTTCTATCGTGAAAACATTCTTATATCGTGTGCTCGACTTACATCAGACTAGTGTATTCGGTAGTTTTTTGGGCCTTATTGTGGTGGCCGAGTCTCTTCTTTAAACCCACGATTTTGTTGTTTCTGCTTACGCTTTCTAAACCCATCTCTCCTTCCTTGACTATGTAAGTATTTCTCCCAATTTTCTTTTTCTATTAATATATAATGTTGGGGCGAACACCAACGAGTGTATCCCCCTTTTTTGAGCCTAAAAAAAAGTATCACGATACTTGAGGGACTTTGTCTAATGAATACAGAATAGTTAGATGCAGTTTTATAGAAACCAAGCGAGCTGATCTTGGAAGTGAATCCGTCAAGCCATGAACATGGACCCAGCCTTAGGCTATAGATCACCATACGTAGTTAACATACATACTCTCCCTCAACGAGCATCCCGGTGGTTGTGTCATATACACCTCGTCTCGATCACCATAAAGGAATGCGTTCTTCACATCTAGCTGAGAAATGGACCAATTCTTGTTCGGTGCAACTGATAGAAATTGCACGAATGGAGCCCATCCTTGCCACTGGAGAAAAAGTCTCAAAATAGTCGACACGTAAGTCTGAATCCTTCACCACTGGTGTAGCTTTGAATCTATAGATTGATCCATTAAGTGAATGTTTGTTTTTAAAGACTCATTTGAAAGCAACATGGGTTGCATCTGATGGACATGGTACAAGGTTCCACGTGCCTCCGGAAGTAAGTACATCCATCTCTTCATTCATGATATGTTTCCAACTATGATATTGAAGAGTAGTGTAGTGATCTCAAGGAATAGTTGTCGCCACAAGAGCATTTCTAAAAATCATGTTACAATTATATGAACTATTAGAATTAGTAAAGTGTGACAAGGGTTTGCCTTTTGGATTTCCTTCGCGCAATCATAAATTCTGGAGGAGCATCCATATTTGCAGTAGTGGGTATACTTTAAGAGGGCTCATCATCCTGCAAAAGAGGAACATGTAAAGGAACAAACTCGGGCTATATTAGGTGCTTCCTTTTATAGACATAGAGAGGTGGAGAGAACTCCAATGGAATCTCACTGATGGACTTGGAGAAGTAACTAGTCCGTTAAAAAAAGATGACAATTGCTGAAATATGGTAGCGATGATATTTACATGGTCATAACATCCTTACCCTTTTGGGGTTTGAGAATACTCAAGGAACACACACTTGATTACTTGAGAAGATAATTTAATTGAAATATGAATGCTATAAATAAAAGTAATGCAACCAAAAATCTCCAATGATAGATGGAAAAATTGCTCATTTTTAATACAGTAAGGAGAACGTCGTTATACTATTGAGAACATAAAAGTTACTTGGTTGGTGAGGTATGTAGCAATAAAAATGACATTACCCCATGAGGACATCTACATTTGCAATAGTGGGGTCACTTGGAGGGGGTTCATCATCTCGCAAGAGAGGAACATTCAAAATCACAGACTCATGCTATATTAGTCGCATCGCTGCAACCTATTATAGATATGGAGGGGTGGATGGAACTCTCACTGATAGACTTGGAGAAGTAACTGGTCCGTTAAAAAAGATGATATTAACTAAAATATGACGGTAATGACTGACACGGTCATAACGTCCTTACTCCTTTTGTCCTTTGGGTTTGAGAATATCCAAGGAAGACACACTTGATTTCTCAAGCAGATAATTAATTTAGTTAAAATATGCAAGTTATGAACAAAAGCAATGCAACCAAAGTTCCGAAACAATGGAGGGAAAAGTTCTTTATATTTATATAGTAAAGAGAATAGACTTATACCATTGAGAATAGAAGAAGGTACCCAATTGATGATGTGTGTAGTAGTAAAAATGGCATCATTTTAGAAGGTTATAGGGACCTTGATGTGAGTAAGGATGCAAGTAATGTCCTGAAGATGATGAACTTTTCTCTCCACCACCCCATTTTTTTTTGACGCTGCAAAAAGGGGGAAGCACTCAGAGGTGTTCGCCCCAATGCATTAAAACGTAAAGAAGAGAGTACTTACAAAATGATGGAAGAACAAAACAAAAGCTAGATGGTATCAAATAAGAGATACCCCCAACGCACACGAAAGACGCTACCCAGAAGTCCAATCATGAAGAAAGCATGCTGTCGAGATGCATATATTTTCCTTGTAAAACCTCTGCCGAGCAAAAAGAGCCTCGTTTCTTTCGAGCCAGATGCTCCACAATCGCGCAATCGGGTCCAACAGCTCCACCCTAGACCGGCCCCTTGAATTCATCAAGCTGTCGCAAAACGCACCAGAGTTCGAGATATTCGGCCATCCCAGGTCGTTCCAGAGAGCACGAACACGACCGCAATGAAAGAATAGGTGCCCGCTGGTTTCCTCCTCCGTACCACAGAGACCGCACATTTGCGAGACATTAGGAAACATAATTGCACATCGGTCTCTAGTTAACAGCCGACCACGCCGAAGTAACCAAAGAAAGATACCAACCCGTTCCGGGAGTTTGAGTCCCCAAATGAACTTGCAATGACTAAATAAGGTCGCATCCTCCCCCACAGAGGAAGGAATAAGAGCGTGGTACGCCTTCTTGGAGGAGAAAGGACCGTCCTTCCAAGCCAAGTGATCACGCTCCCCAGTGGGCATGGGGGCGTCCGATAGAAAAGCCAGCATGGAGGTGAAATCGTCCAAACGCTGATCCGATAAATTAGCGGCAAACAAAGGGCACCAACAGCCACCGGCCCAGCAGGAGGCCACGGTGGCGTCTTTGTCAACCACCAGCGCGCATAGCCGTGGAAACAAGATCTGCAAAACACCCCTCCCGGTCCAATCATCCGTCCAAAAGCGAAAAGAATTCCCATCGCCGAGAATAGGTTTAAAGAATGATCTGTTGCGATTAAAAGCAGAAAGCACACTACGCCACAAAGAGGAATTGTGGCCCTCGATCCGCCCCCGCGAAGCGGAAATCAAATCAACCCCCGCCGCCTCCCTAAGGCACTTCAACATGAAATTCTCCTCCCGACCCCACACCCTCGCCACCCATTTGAGTAGCAGTGTTTCGTTAACCACCTCCAACCGTCTCATGCCCAAACCCCTCTCCCGCTTAGGCCACGAGACGTCCTCCCAACCCACCAAATGTACCCCCCTTCTCCCTTCGCCCTTACTTCCCCAAAGAAAACCCCGCATACATTTCTCCAACCTCACCCGGATCCCCTTTGGCATGCCATGCACTGATAAGAAGTAAATTGGGATCGAGGACAGAACAGATTTAAGAAGAACTAACCGACCCCCCATGGAGAGGAGCGCCGCGCGCCAACCAGCCAGCCTAGCCTCCATCTTCTCAACCACCTTCCGCCAGTCCCGCAAACGTGCACGACCCACCGACAACGGCAAGCCAAGATACTCCATAGGGAGGCCGCTCGGAGAAGAACCCATCAACCTGGCACAGTCCACGGCCTCCTCCTGCGACATAGCGAACGGAACGACTTTGGACTTGTTCCCGTTAATGAGGAGGCCCGACATCTCACTGAATAAATGAAGTGTAGTAGCCATACCCGGGGCGTTGGAGAGGCCGCCCAATATGAAGCAAATTGTGTCATCAGCAAACTGTATTAGAGGAATATGATAGGGGCCCAAATAGCATCCGCGCGTAAGACTGGCCTCGGCCACACCATCAATCATACGAGGCAAAACATCCACCGCCAAAACAAAAAGTAGGGGAGCGAGGGGGCATCCCTGCCGGACCCCCCTGCGAGGTTGGAAGGACCCCCCAGCCGGGCACCCATTGAGATTAACGGTGAAAGAAGCAGTGGTAACACATCGCCGAATCCAAGAGATCTATATCGACGGGAATCCCCGCCGCTTGAGGACCGACCATAAAAAGCACCAATCCAGTGTATCATAAGCCTTAGCAAATTCTATTTTCCACAGAATCCCCTTTGTATCATTTCTGTACCAAGCTTCGATGATCTCGGACGCCACCGCATAGCATTCGGAAATTTGCCTCCCGCGAACAAAAGCGGCCTGAGAAGGCGAAATGAGCGAGTCGAGAAGTGGCGCAAGCCTCCTGGCGAGAGCCTTAGCAATGATTAAATAAATGCCATTAGATATAAATATAGGGCAGAAATCCTCGATACGGTTGGCCGAAGGAGACTTAGGAATCAAAACAATATTAGCCCTGTTGATTTTGTTAAATCCTCTGTTCCCCGCGCAAAATTCATGCGCAACGTCCAACACGTCACAAGCGACCACGTCCTAGAAGTCCCGATAGAAAGAGATAGGGAAGCCATCAGGACCGGGAGCAGCGTCCATGTTGAGATCCCAAACCGCCCCCTTGAGCTCATCCAAGGAAAAAGGCCTGACAATCGCCGTCGCATCCGAAGACGCAATGACCGAAGCCCCACGGCCAGACCACCGCCACGAGCGCGAAGGTTGTCGGTCAAAAGCGCCCTTAAAATATGCTCCCAAAGCCACGCCCAACTCCTCCCCCTGAATGAGAGAGCCATTGACCGTGAGAGATGAAATTGAGTTAGCACGTCTTCTAGCACCCCGATGAAAGAAAGCAGTGTTCGCATCCCCTTCGGTGATCCATCTCAAGCGAGAGTGCCGGCGCCACTCAATTGCCCTCTTCCTGTCCTCCGCCGTAACCACCTGCGTAGCCGAGGCACGCTCAGCCAACTCCTCGGGAAGTAATTCCCTCTCGTTCGCTATGCGATCCAAACGCAAAATGATGTCATCAACCTCCCTCCGAGCGATTAAGCGAGCCTGACGAGAATTCTTTTTAAAGGACGCCAATAATTTCCTGAGGGATGAAAGTTTATGTTCGAAGCGTCGGGCAGCACTGCCAGCATAAGTAGACTGGGACCAATGGTTCCGCACCAGGTCCCTGAATGACGGCTCCATCAGCCAGCATCGTTCGTAGCGAAAGAGGCCACGAGGGCGAATAGATTCATCGGAATCCCATATAATGGGGCTATGGTCAGAGAAAGATCGCGGCCATGACGAAACCGAGCAAAGCGGGAAGGCCTCCATCAAGCGACCATTCGCCAAGAATCTGTCAATCCGAGATCGGGAAGAACTATTCCTCCAAGTGTAATTAATGTCATTTGCCACCGGCCCCTCGAGAGCCAAGTCCTGAATGAACTCCATAAAATCAAAGGAACCCGGATCTTGCCCCCCACGACCACGAGGCCGGTCATGCGAGAGCAAGGTCACATTGAAGTCGCCCCCCAGGATCCTGGGAGTGTCCCCAAAAGCCACGGCATCGTCGCGCAAATCCTCCCAAAGTTCCCTGCGAGCGATATGGCAAATAGGCGCGTATACGCAAGTGAATGCCAGTGTAGCATTAGAATCAGACCTGGTGAGAACCACCGACATAGAATGTCTCCCAACACGAGTAGAGGATAAAGAGAATCTCGACGACCGCCAAGCCAAAATAATCCCGCCCGATGCGCCTACCGCATCCAACGAGCGAAAGGCATCCAATCTCCCAGCACCGAAGGACTTCCACAAAATTTCATCCACGCCCGCTAATTTTGTTTCTTGAAGAAGAGCAATGTCGCAGTCCCATTCCATCAAACGTGAACCCAAAGCACGCCTCCGATCAGGGTCCCCAAGACCACGAACATTCCAGGATAAAATTTTCATTAAACACCAAGCACGTCCCCTAAACCACGAACAAAAGCTGACCATATCCAGATTAACCCCGGGGAGAGCGTCCCCCAATGTGAAAGAGGCCTGCCGCCTCCACCACCGCCTCGCGCAACAACTTGCAAGAAGAGTGAGATGATTCCCCAAGGCTTGGGGGACGGCGTCGAGTGTAACTTTTTCCAAACCGGGAGGGGGGGAGAAATCCCTGCGTTCCGAAAAACACTAGTGCCACTTGAAGAGCTAGGCATATCACCAGTTGTGAAATTACCATGTGGCCCGCCACCTGTCCAAGAAGCCGGAGAAGAAGAAGTCCCCTGGTAATCAAGGGGGAAGAGCACACCAGCATCCTCAGGCGATGAAATATCCGTAGAGGCGCCCTCGGAAGTTAAAGGGAGAGCCGTCATCATGATAGGCGGAGAGATAATTTCTTCCAGATGGGCCATCAGGGAAAAGGGCACCGAAGTAATGGGCTGTGGGCACTAGATAATCGGATGTCCACATAAGAGACTCCGATAGCAGGACCGGTTCGGGTCCATCCCTCGCAAGGGCCCAAATGTCGAGGTTATCGAATCCAGTAGCAGAGATAAGCGGTAACGCTGAGCCGTGCCCCGAGAAGTCCATGTGTAAGGGATTGGCCGACAGAATGGATGCTGCTGAAGAATGCGAATCGACCTCGAGAAGATCCCAAGCCACCAAATGACGAACACCCTCTCCCGCACACGCGTCCCGAGGGTTTCCAGGCGACACCCCCGAAAAGGCGCCATGTCCTGGCGACGCTTCGAAAATATCCCTGAATAAGGACACGTGTCGAGAAGAAGGCGGACCGCCAAGGGCCGTTCTAGAGAACGAACCGCCACCACGCCCGACCGGAGAAGGCGGAGAAGAGACCGGCGCCACCGCCGGCTTCGGAAATGTGAATTCCAGCTTGAAGATCCAGCTCCCCAAAGTTAAACTCTCGAACAAAATCTTATCAGCCAAAGACCTGATAAACGTCGAGGAGCACTCGATGAGTATCCGAGTACACTTCCAATCTGAGCCCGGAGCAAGACCGTCGTCAAGAACAGCCAAAACTTGTCCCCATCTGCCGACAACCTTAGATAGGCAATGCACCGTGCGAGACAAGAATGGGACCCCACGAACTTCGGCCACGCAAACTTCGGAATCAATGGTCGCGCCATCCGCGACACGCAGTCGCCGCCGCTTAACGAGTGTATCATCCGCCTGGCGAAGGAGGCTCTCCCGTTGCTCCGGGGAGAGCTCACGAACACAGCATCTATAGGCATCTAAAAAGAACAAATCCCCGTGGAAGTCGTCTCCCAAGAGTTGAAGGGTACCTGCGCGAATCTCCTCCCGACCCACTCCAGGTCTTCGAAGAACCCCCACAACAGCCATGCGCTCCGCAGAGACAGCATGCGTGGCCTCTAGCGACGAAGCACTCTGCCCACGCGCTCCTTCCATCGTCACCCCACCCGCCGGCAACTTATGGGAGCACTCCCTTCGCATGTCAACCCCTTGTCCACGAACGTCATGCATGCGATCCTCACGTGCCACTTCGTCAACCCCCAAGTTCCCCTGCAATTGCACCGCCTCATCGTGGAGAACCCCCGACCCACAACCCACGTCAGCAGTAGAACGTGAGGGTGGGTGAGAGGCGTTCCCCCCACAGGCCCTCTCGAAGATGCACCACCATCGCGCACAACTTGAGCAAACGAGCGAGAATCCTTGAGACCATGCGAACCATCAACTCTTCGACGCGTCTCCGAGCGTCGAGAGGCCATGCGATTCCCGTTAGCGTCAAAATCTCCAGAAGCCCTGCACGAATACATGCGATGACCTACCTTGCCACAGAGAAAGCAGCGAGGAGGAGCTCGACATGTAGAGGCGACATGACCTCACCCTCCACAGCGGAAGCAGCGCTTCCCAGGCTTGGCATGCGTGACCTTCTCCCACGCACCACCCCCTACCTCCATCGCACCGCCAGCTGCGCTTCCCCTGATAGAGCCACCGCGACCAAGTTATGCCACCACCCCATTTTGTTGTGAGGTGTACATACGTGAAGTTTGGTGGAGGGTACTCTGAGAGGCAAAAAAGATGGTCAAATCTTGTTGAACAAACTCAAGAGCATTATCAGTTCTGAAAATTTTAATGCGCTCCGAGAAGGATGTTTTTATAAACTTAAGAACGGACTTGATAATTTTATTTATCTCTGATCGTTCCTTATCAAATACACTTAAGAGAATATGTTGTAACTGTGGAAAGAAAATAATAAATTGCATTATCAAGATGCCCTAGGATTCTTTTATATAGAGAGGATAACTCATCTTGGGCACATTATATAATAGAGATGAAAAGAAATAAAATACATGAAATAGGAAATGAAAAAAATAATTCTTAACACTCCCCCTCAAGATGGGCATAGATGTCAATCATGCTCAGCTTGGAACAACTCCTCTGAAATGATCCTCTAGCTAGAGCCTTGGTGAAAACATTTGCTATCAGTTCCACTGAGTTGACGTGAGAAGTAGAGGTAAATCCCTTCTGAATCATGTCATGAGTGTAGTGGTAATCTTCCTCAATTGCTTGGTCCTCTCATGGAATATAATGTTATTGGGAATGAAAAGAGCAGCCTGGTTGTTGCATTGTAGGTGCATGGGAAGAGGCATGTTAATAGTTGAGTCATTCAAAATGGATCTGACTCACATTATCTCAGTTCTTAGTGCCCCATGGATATGTACTCGAACTCAACACTAGATCTGGTCACCACTGTCTGCTTCTTGCTTTTCCATGATACCAAGGAGGTCCCTACGAAGTATGACCACTGCAAAGCCTACGGTAGATTTCCTTTCCTTGGGACATACTAAATAATATGCATCTACACATGATGTAATGGCGAGAGATGTCCCTTTGCTAAAGAGCAATCATGTACCTGGAGATGTCTTCAGATATCTCAGAATCATGTGAACCACACTATATGTGCCTGTCTCAGCTACTCCATAAACTAGGTAACTTTGCTCATGGCAAAGGAAATGTCTGGCATAGTACTGGTCTCATATAGGAGCTTCCCCATGAGCTCCATGTATCTCCTGTTATCCACCTTCTTTGTGTCATCATCATATAGCTTCATGCTAGGATCTATGGGAGTAGCGGTAGGTATGCATCCATGCTTGTCTCAGAGAGTGATCAATAAGATACTTCCTCCGAGTCATCACAAGACCTCGTTGGTTCCTGGCAAACTCAAGTCTTAGGAAGTATCATAAATCACCGAGGTCCTCGGTACAAAACTGATGTTAAAAAAACTCCTTAGGCATACCAATGCCTTGCACACCATCTCCGGTAACAATGATATCATCATCATAGATCATTATAACAACTATACCCATGGCCTCAAATTTCAGCGAAATTCGGTCGAATTTTTGTCGAATATCGATATCCAGTCGAAATCGAAATTCGACCGAAATGACTGAAATATGGGGGTCCTAGTACCAAAAATGACCGAAATGACCGAAATTTCGGTCGAAATTCCACCGAAATTCCATCGAAATTCTGTTTTGGTCGATACCGAAATGGTGACCGAAACCGACATTTAAGGCCTTGACTATACCTATCCGAGTCCTCTGAACAAACAGTGAATGATCTGCAGTCGATCTTGTGAAACTTTACTCCTCTATCAAGTCCGAGAGCTTATGGACCCATGCTCTGAGACTTTTCTTAAGACCATAGATAACCTTATGAAGTCTGCAAACTTTCTGATACTCCCCCTCAACAACAAAATCCAAGTGGTTGTTGCGTATAGACTTCTTTTTGCAGATCACCGTGTAGAAATGCATTCTTCACTTCAAACTATGACAAGGAGTCTCGTACCACTGCAACAGAAAGAAGGGCTTGAAGGATAGATTGGCACGCCAAAGGAGAGAATATATCATGATAGTCCACCCAATAAGTCTGGGTGGACCCATGAGCCACAACTCTAGCCTTGTAATAATCAACGCTGCCATCTGCACAATGCTTCTCTATGTACACCCATTTGCATCCAACCACAGAAGCGCCTGTAAGGGCAGTAGCCAAGCTCCGAGTTCCACATGAATGTACCACGATCATCTCCTCTTCCATAGCAAGATGTGTACTGTCTGTCTCGCTTAACCTCTTGATGTGTTTGTGGGATCTCTACACCTAATGGCTAATAAAACTACGGTAAAATCCTCCGAAATCCTCTGAGACACCTCAAATAAACTTGATTAGTGAGAGGATATGTGGCACACATACGCCTCTGCTTGCGTAGAGCAATATGCACATTAAAATCATATGTACCATTTGTAACCTGTAAAGTAGTCTCCTGAGAAGGCACACATTTGTCTTGTAAAGTAGCCTAATGTATAAACAAATCACTAATTCCATCAGTAGAAACAAACTTCTTAGAACATACCTGAGGTGTGCTGGACAATGGGGAAGGCCCATGAACATAGGGTACATAAGGGGGCCTGCGAGAAAATTTGGCAAAAACTGAGCCAAAGTACCAGGAGGTAGGGGTGGAGGAGCAACCATAGTTGGAGGTGGTGATAGGGATGGTGGAGCTGGTGGAGGCGGTGACGGTGGTGGAGCTGGAGGCAGTGGTGGCATAGGATGAGGCATTTATATCTCCTCTACAGAGTCAGCCTGAGTCAACCTATTAACTACATGAGAAAAATACATGATCGACTCAAAAAAGTTGACATCAACAATGATGTAGTATTTCTGCTGAATAGGATCAAAACAACGACACTCCTTCTGGATCCGGGAGTAGCTCTCAAAAACACACTTGACAGCTCTAAGAGAAAGCTTGCCACAATTAGAAGTAAGATTGTAAATAAGGGCCATAGATCCAAAAACACAGGGTGTAAGAGAGAAAAGATCATTCTCGAGAAACACAACTGAGAATGGAATCTTCTATTTTAACATAGAGGATGTCATACGATTCACCAAGTAATAAACAATGAGAGTCACATTTTTCCAGAAAGAGTGGGGTGTAGGGCTCTGAATAAGGAGGGTCTTGGTCATTTAGCAACATCGTTATGCTGGAAAGTGTACTCACACAAAGTCTGGGTTACAATGCCATGAGACCTGAAGAACTCAAAAAGCTGTAAAGTACAAAACTCGAAGGTATTGTCAGAGCAAACATACTTAACAATAGTAGAAAAAATTTCTTTATTTCATTATGAATGATTGAATGACAGACCCGACCTCAGACATCGTTTTTCAAAAGAAAAATCATGACAGTTTTAAAAATCATCCACAACTGCTAACTCAAATAAACTTCTGTTACTACGACTCCGACGACCAGGAAAAGAATACTAGTAATGCTTCCTAAGCTGGCAAACCTCACAATGTAATGTGTATCGAGAGGATATCTAATGGAGGACATGATACAATATATGCAGTAGAAGGTGGACAAAACATAGATGCCACATGTACGAAGAGATTGATCCAGTAAGAATAGGAGAAGCACCAACATAAAGAGACTGGACCACTCTGTAGAGACCCCCTTGCTTACGACCACATCAAATCACCTTACCCATGAGCATGTCCTAAAACACAAGAGGGGTAAAAAATGACACGACAATGTAAGTTCTTAGTGATATAACTAATGGATAATAAATTCATCGAAAAATCTGGTGCATGTAGCACATTCTGCAGTCGCATAGACAATGCCAATCATACCTCCCCCTGTCCTATAATAGGGCAATGAGTCTCATCTGCAATGACAACTGATTCACGTGGAGGAATATCTCTGTATAAAGCAAATTGGGCCTTGTCTCCACACAAATGGTGAGATGCACTGGAATCCATGATCAACTCTGTCTTATGATATCTGCCTTATGACAACTGGTAGTGGCATAAGTTATACTTGAGGAGCTAGAAGAGTGTCAGGCTTCAGTTGCAATATCTGAAGGACATGTAGTTGCATTAGTCATGGAGGCAACAAGAGTCATCGTCTCCCTCAGACGGGAGAGAGTACCATCCAACTTATGATCTACAGTAGGAGCAGAAGTGATAGTAGGCTCTACTTGCTCGGCCACACAAGCAAATGCAGGGTATCCATGCTTCAGATAACATGTCTCCTCAAAATGACCAGGCCGATGACAATACATATATGGACCACGCTGAGTTGCCCCTCCTCCGCCCTCTGAACTGAGGAGTACCTCTCCTACCTTGAGATACAACCATCATTGAGAAAGTCCGTGTACTAGCAGTGAATGGGATCGTGATTATGCTAAGACGATTGCAAGCCTCCTCCACAGGAGGTATAGCTGCACCTGTGAGAAGATGTGTGTGTGCTGCCTCATACTCAAAGTTTAGGGTAGTCGGAAAAGCTCCAATCATTGTGACCTTCATGTACACCATCTACTGCTCAATAGATGTGGTCATTAGCTTAGAGTTGTGAAGCTTCTCGAACATGCCACGAAGCGAGGAATGGAAGCTGTGTAGAGGGCAATCATTACGTTTGACCCTGAAAATGTCAAACTTTAACTAGAAGATCTTGGTCTCATTCTTCGCCTGACCATATGTGGCAGCAAGGATATCCCATATTGCTTTGGCAACGGGATGATGCAAAATATCATTGACATCTCCTTGGTGAGAGTCCCGGAGAGCCAAACACATGCATATGCGCCATATTGCTTCCATGAAGCATTCACCTTAATCTTATCGGTCAGCTCTGGCTGCGTTAGAATGTGCTCCTTGTTGTTGCACTACATCAGGGTCATAATTGCATGGATCATAACTCGTAATTGGTCCCATCCATCTTCACAAGTGACGCTAGGCCCTTAAAGGTAATAAAAGAAGAAAAAATATCATCCTTGATTCCTGACATGATAATAAGATGATCGAAATAGACTCAACTTGCGGCATGAGGCGGTAGACTAATCAGAATTTGTCTCCGCGATCACATACACGGAAGCGATACTATGTGCAAACTCATGCCACAACCGTTCCTATCAACCACTGAAGAGCCTTGGTAAGATTAGGGTGATTTATAGGTCTGAAATCACCTCGAAACCATCAAAATTAGATCGAAAAGCTAATTAGGCCGATGACACCGTAGCCCTAGTGTTTCCTGGAGGCACTACCGGAACCTAAGATGGGTCTGGTGGTGCCACTGGGGCCTGGAGTGGGTCCTGCAATATCGCTGGGACCCTAGAAGAGGTTGATCAATGTTGCTAGCGGTTGGGCAATGGGCCCTGGTGGAAAGAAAGGTTCGACGATGGACCCTGACGGAGTTGAGGGGCCTGACGATGGGCCCAAGTGGCATAAAAGAGCCGTTGAGGTGGGCCGAACCACATCTCGTAGTAGTGGTATAGGTTTGGCAGCAAGTTTTTGTGGCAGAGAGTGGCTTCCGACGGCAAGACCTGGCAGCAGAGAATGGTGATGGTGGTGGGTTGGATGCGAGGGCTCAATCTTAGGTCTAGGACCGTCGCTCTGATACGATGTATAAAGAAAATAATGATTTGCATTATCAAGAGACCTAGGGTTCTCTCATATATAGAGAACTCTTGTTGGTCAAATTACATAATTGAGATGAAAAGAAATACAATATATGAATAGAAAAAGATAAAATTTCTCGCAACAATAATCATCAATAAAAACAACAAAGTACTTATGACCAACCATACTATGAACCGGATATGGCCTTTAGTTGTCACAATGGACTAAAGAAAAAGACGAGAGACAAGAGCCTCAGTCCTCTAAGGAGAAGAGGCTCAATGATGTATAAATAGGGCAGAAGGGTGACCAAAACATAAGTGCCACAAGAACTGTCAACAATAACATAGTCAGCACCAGCAAAACCATAATCCACAGGGATATCGAGTTAGCATAACCCATTCTTCTAATAGCCCTCACCAAAGATTTACAATGTTTCCAATGCCCTGAAAATGATAAAATCACTCATTAAAATTACTTCGCAATGGAGCTCCAAACATAATCTATGTATCAATTGTGGGAAAACTGAATGACTTATTTATTCATGAGATCCCAGGGCTCTCTTATATAGGAGAAAAACCCTAGGTAAATATCAAGAGAGGTACATAAAAAAGATAAAATAAGTAATAACACCAAAGATGTACAGTAATCTCAATACCCCCTCAAGTTGGAGCATATATGTCTATCATGCTCAGTTTGGAACAACATCTTTGGAAAGGGCCTCTAGTAAGAGCTTTGGTGAATATATCAACAGTCTGATCTCCAGTAGAAACATGAGAGGTGGATATGAGACCCTTTTGGATCATGTCTCTGGTATAGTGACAATCCACCTCTATATGTTTTGTACGTTCATGGAATGCATGATTATTTGCAAAAACAATGCTGCCTGATTGTCACGTATAAGCTGCATAGGAAGAGATACATCAACTGCAAGATCTATCAAAACCGACCTCACCCACATCATCTCTGTGCTTCCTTGAGCCATGGCCCTGTATTCGGACTTTGCACTAGATCTAGCAACCACTGTATGCTTCTTACTTTTCCATGACACGAGTGAGATGCCAACAAAATAGCATAACCAGAAGTCGACTTCCTGTCCCTAGGGCATTATGCATAATCTGCGTCTGCACATGCTGTTACATCAAGATAAGTGCTTCTACTGAATATAAGACCTCTACCTGGTGAAGACTTAATATCTCAAAATCATATAGACAACATCCATATGAACCTTCCTGGGATGCTCCATGAACTGGCTCACCTTGTTCACAACAAAGGATATATCTGGCCTGGTGATGGTAGTATATAGAAGCTTCCCAACCAGCTCTCTATATCTCCTCTGATCTACCTCCTCAGTATCATCATCATATAGTTTCATACTTGGATCCATAGGAGTAGTAGCAGACGTGCACCTGTCATACATGTCTCTAGAAGAAGATCAGTAACAAACTTCCTTTGGGTCATCACAAGACCACACTGAACGCTAATCCAAGGAAGTATCGGAGATTGCCAAGGTCCTTAGTCACAAACTGTGGACGTGGGAACTCCTTGGCCACTTGAATGCCCTGCTCATCATCACCCGTGACAATAATATCATCAACATAGACAAGAATAGCAACAATACCTCTCTGTGTCCTTTGAACAAACAATGAGTGATCCGCAGTAGACCAGGCAAACCCCTGATGCTCTATCAATTCTGAAAGCTTATGGTACCAAGCTCTGGGACTCTGCTTCAGGCCGTACATCGCATTGTGGAGCCTACACACCTTCTAAGACTCCCCCTCAGCAGTAAACCTTGGTGGTTGCTGCATATAAACCTCCTCCTGTAGATCTCCATAAAGGAATGCATTCTTCACATCAAGTTGATAAAGAGGCCAATCCCATGAAACAACAACTGGTAGGAGAATGCGTAATGTCGAGTGTCTGGCCACTGGAGAGAAGGTATCCTGATAATCTACCCCATAAGTCTGGGTGAATCCACGTGCTACAGGTCTTGCCTTGTAGTGATCCACACTGCCATCTGCTCGATGTTTCATCGTAAATATCCATTTGCACCCCACAACAGATAACCTGGAGGGGCAGAAACAACACTCCAGGTACCACAAGACTGCAATGCGGCCATCTCCTCCTCCATGTCAAGATGCGAACTGCTATCCTGTATGGCCTCCTGATATGTTCATGGTATAGTAATAGCTGAGAGACCCATAACAAACCTCCTGTACTCTTCTGAAAGATGGTTCAAGGAAACATGCGCAGCTAGAGGTTACGTAGCACAATTGCGACGGGGCTTCCTGAAAGCAATAGGTACATCGAGGTCATCAACCTCTCTGTTCTTTGTTATTAGATTCTCCTGTGAAGTATCCTGTGGATTAAGCATAACACCAGTGCCATCAGTAGAAACAATGTGTTCACTGCATACCTGGGACATGCTAGATGACTGGGAAGGCGCAGGAGCAGAGGGGCGAGTAGGGGACCTGCAAATGTAAAAACGAGGTAGGACTGAGTCATGATAGACAGTGGTGGAGGAGATGGTGGTGGAGGAGGTGGAGGTGACTGAGACTCAACATGAGGACTTGTTGGTGGAGATATCAGAGGTAGAGGAATGAAGATATCCTCACTGGAGTCAACACTAGACAACCTGTCACCTGTAGGAGAAAAATACATGATAGACTCAAAAAATATGACATCATCACTCACATAATATTTTCTCCCAACAAGATCAAAACATCTATACCCTTTATGGGTACGAGAATAACCAACGAACACACATTTGACAGCTCTAGGAGAGAGCTTGTCGCGACCAGGAGTAAAATTGTGGACAAAAGCCACAAATCCAAAGACTCTGGGGGTAAGTGAGAATAAGTCCTTCTCGAGAAACAGAATCAAGAAAGGAACTTTTTCTCCAAGCATAGTAGATGGCATGCAGTTTACCAAGTAGCAAGCAGTAAGAACCGCATCATCCCAAAAAGAATGAGGAGCATGATTCTATATCAAAAAGTCCTTGTGACATCTTAAAGATGACGGTGTTTGTGTTCAACAATACCATTCTGTTGTGAAGTGTAAGCACATGAAGTTTAATGAACAACACCAATAGACCTGAGGAAATCAGATAACTGTAAAGTAGAAAACTCCAAGGCATTGTTAGTGCGAATAAATTTTATATTAGCAGAAAAGATATTTTTAATCTCAATAAGGAAAGATTTGATAACATGACCAAATTCAGACTTATTCTTCATTAGAAATAAGATAATCTAGAAAAATCATCTACAACGATCATATAAAACCGATGTCCGTAATGATCATGAACACGACTAGGACCCTAGATTTCAAAGTGAACCAACTCAAACAACTGGCCACTGTGATGACTCTGACGACTCTGAAACGAGGAACGATGGTGCTTCCCAAGCTGACATGCCTCACACTCCATGTTAGTATGGGTAGAGATTTGCGGGAGGACATGACACAACTTCTGTAGAGTAATGTGTCTAAAGCGAAGATGCCACGGAAACTGGGAGACAAATCTAGAAGAGATAGTAGCAACCCTTGCACAAGGAGGCTGGACAAGTCTGTAAAGTCTCCTCTGCTTACGGTCACATCCAATCACCCTGCCCGTGAGTATGTCCTGAAACACAAGAGAAGAATGGCCAAATATGACACGACAATGTAAATCTTTTGTAATCTGACTAATAGACAAAAGATTCATCTGAAATGCTGGAGCATGTAAGACATTTTGCAGACGCATTGAGGGAGCTAGAACAATCTCCCATTGTCCAACAATGGGTAGATGAGCCCTATCGGCAATCACCACTGATCTACCTGGAGGGATAGACCTGTAAGAGGTAAACTATGCTCGATCGCCACACATATGATGAGATGCTCCAGAGTCCAAGATCCAGTCAGACAAATCTAAACTGCTGCTAATGGTAAGGGCATAAGCATTACCCGACGAACTTGAAGAGGCTCTAGCAATATGTGCGACATCGGAAGAACCTGCGGGCGAAGTAGTAGGAGTAGTCATCATCTCTCGCAGCTTGGAAATAATATCATCAAAGCGTGCATCATGAGCCGGAGCAGGTATAAAAGTAGGCTCGGTCTGCTCAGCAACTCGAGCGGAGGCCGGATATCCATGCTTCTGATAGCATGTCTCCTCAGAATGACCAGGACGGTGGCAATGTGAACATGGACTTCGCTGACGACTTGCTCCTCGACCACGTTGTCTTCGGCCACAGAACTGCGAAGTACTCCCTCTGCCACGAGAGGCTGCCATAGTTGAAGGAGTCTGAGCCACAGTAGAGGATGTAGTAATCATGGAAGGCCGTATCGGCGATATATCGGCGATATATCATCGATATATCGGTTTCGACAGGGTAGGGGTTTCGATATTACCCAGTATCTCCTTTTACAGGGATATTGGCGATATATCGCCGATATATCGGCGATATATCGCCATATCGGCTCATATCGGTCAAAAATGACTTGTTTCAATAGAAAAAAATCCCAGATATCGATCGATATCGTCGACATTTCGTCGATATCTCTATATATCAATGCTATTGTTCATGGAAGATTGATTCAACACCTGTTAACATATATATTAGTTTCCTTTGTATCTCTCTGTTATTTTTCTTTTCAACCGTATGCTTTATGTAATTTACCCGTAGGCTACTCTCCTATATAAGAGAGCCTAGGGCTGATGGAATAAACATCTCGTTCATTTTTCCCAACATGGTATCAGAGCGACGGTCCTAGACCGGAGTTCTCGAAACCCTAACCCTATCCCTACCCCACCCGCGTGCCTCTCTCCCTCCCTCTCTCTCTCTCACCGCCGCCGCCGGGGCATACCTGCGCCACCTGCGCCTCCGCTGCGCGTGAGCGCCTCCGCACCAGCGCCTCGCGATCGCGCGCTAGCCCTTCGCGCGACTGCGCACCAGCAACTGCGCGCCTCCGCACCAGCACCAGCGCGCGACTGTGCGCTAGCCCTCGCGCTGCGCAACTGAGCGCTCGCCCTTTGCGCACCCTCGCGCGCCTGCGTGATCCAGTGCGTCTGTGTTCTTGAGTGCCAGCGTGATCCAGCGGGCACCTTAGAGCCCTAACGCACACCGTCTACTACATGGGTTTAGTTGCTTGAAGTCTACACACGCAACTAAACCCGTCTATGTCTGTGTAGACGAATCTTATCTTCAGTCAATCGCTCCAGTCTTCGGTTTTCAGTATGTCAGAAAGCAAGGCAGACATTCCATCTATGGGCGCCTTTCGTGGTCCCGCGCCTATTGTTAAGATGGATGGTACGAATTATGAACCGTGGGCGATGCAGTTCATGAGTATCATGAAGTCAACGGGTAAGAAGCACATTCTTACCGAAGCAGAGCCTGATGAGAAGACTGGAGCCAATGCCTCTTGGGAGGCCGATGACGCATACGCCAAAGTTTGGTTATCTGGCACGTTGGCGATCGAGATTGCCAATGACATTCTACATCAGCCCACGACCAAAGACATGTGGGACATTCTGGCGGCCACATACTCTCATGCGAAGAATGAGACAAAGATTCTGCAACTCCAGCATGATATATTCACTATAAAGCAGAATGGTCACCCTCTACATTCACTATACACATCCCTGCGAGGGATATTCGAGAAGATATACAGCTTCATGCCCCTGACAGCCACGCCAGAACAACAGAAGACGTATCAGAATGCGACTATGGTGGGCGTTTTCCTTGCTGCACTTGATCCAGAGTATGAGGCGGCACGATCCCAGATCTTGGCCGATTCTACTATTCCTCCCATGGAGGAAGCCTTTCATAAACTGAGCCGTATCACCGTCCCTTCCACGGCCACGAATCAGAATGCTTCAACCATGGCCGCCAACAGGGGTCGTGGATTTCATCATCAGACTCGTGGACGTGGACCTCGTGGCAGAGGAGGTCGCACTCGGCCAACATGTACCTACTGTCATCGCGTTGGACACAATGAAGACACATGCTACTCTAATCATGGATTTCCTGCATCTGCACGAGTCGCTGAGCAGATAGAGCCTCCATCTGCTGCCACTTTGGATCAGCGGTTCGATGATCTAGTTGCCCGTCTAAGGGGCATTATTCCCCCATCTGGCCCAGCACCCACTACAGAGAGTCAATCTGATGCTGCTGCATCTGCCTCTGCGTCTACCAGTGCATCAGGTAGCATACTTGCATTTACCAGTAGTAGATCAGGTACATTACCTTGGATTATGGACTCGGGCGCTACACATCATCTATGTGGCGATTAGAGTTTACTTACAGGATATTCTCAGATTCCTCCAGGCCGAACAGTGGTTATTGCCAATGGTACCCATTCCCCAATTACTGGTCAGGGGGAGATTAGACTGACATCTTCTATGCAGCTCAAGAATGTGTTACATGCACCTGATTTTTCAATGAATTTATTATCAATCTGTCAGATTACGTAGGATTTACAATGTCGGGCAATTTTTGATCCATCTTCTCTTATTTTTCAGGACATCCTTACGGGCAACGTGATTGGTCATGGCTATGAGCAAGGAGGCCTCTATCGCCTCACTCAGACTCCGTTTGCTGGAACCTCATCCCTACCTACTGGACAAGTATCTCCTCTGCTGTGGCATCTGCGCTTTGGACATCTACCGCTTCAGAAGTTGCGTCGTGTGTTACCCCCGGGTCTGCGTCACACATCCATCCAATGTGAGGCTTGTCAGTTGGGAAAGCATCACCGGTCTACCTTTCCTAGTCGTCCGGGTCGGAGTAGTACCTCCAAGTTTGAGTTACTTCATATTGATATATGGGGTCCGAGTCGTGTACCTGATCATCAGGGACACAGATTTTATATAGTTATTGTGGATGATTTCTCTCGTGTGTCATGGGTATTTTTGTCGAAAAATAAATCTGAAGCAGGGAATATTATTATCCATTTTCTTAATGAAATTCATAATGTTTTCTCCACATCTGTGAAATTTGTGAGAAGTGATAATGCCCTAGAACTGTGTACTCATGTCCTAGCCAATTACTACTCCTCAAAAGGGATTATCCATCAAACATCCTGTGCTTATACCTCTCAACAAAATGGGATCGCTGAAAGGAAACATCACCACCTACTAGATGTCACAAGATCATTTCTTATACAGAGTCATGCTCCTTATTCTTACCGGGGTGACGCAGTTCTCACAGCATGTTACCTAAATAATCGTATGCCGTCCTCTGTCATAGATGAACAGATTCCTTTCTCCCTTATCTACCCTGGTAAGGATCTGTTTTCCATTACTCCTCGTGTGTTTGGCTCAGTTGCCTTTGTCCACTAGTTATCTCCCGATACTGACAAGCTCTCTCCTAGGGCTGTCAAGTGTGTGTTTGTTGGGTACTCCAGAACTCAAAAGGGGTATAAGTGCTTTGATCCTTTGCGTAGGCGGTATATGGTCAGTGCAGATGTTACATTTTTTGAATCCGTAATGTATTTTTCATCCTCAGGTGATCAACAACTACCTCCAGTGACTACCGATGCCATCTTATATGACACCACCACCAACAGTACCACCACCACCAGCTCCACGTACTATCCCTGTTTCACCACTACCATTTCATTATACCCGCAGGCCTACTCCAGCTCATGGTCATGACTCATCTCCTAGCTCGCCTAAGGTATGTACTGAAGATATTACTCTTGATGGATCTAATGATATTTCTGAGCAGGATATGTTCCAGAGGCCAGATGAGGATACAACTGATTTAGATGTTCCTATTGCTATACGCAAATCGAAGAGGAGCTGCGCCACATATCCTTTAGCAGCTTCGGTGTCATTTGAGCGACTATCTGGGGATTTCAGGAACTTTGTGGTTGCCTTGTCAGCTGTAGATATTCCAAGGAATTATCAAGATGCTCTGAAGGATAGTAGATGGCGTCTAGCAATGGAGGAAGAAATGGCAGCACTTCAATCTAGGGGAACTTGGACTCTAGTTCCTATACCTGCAGATGTGACTCCAGTGAGCTGCAAGTGGGTATTTACAGTCAAGCAAAATGCAGATGGCTGCATTGACAGATACAAGACCCGCCTTGTTGCACGTACACAGACATACGGGGTGGATTATCTTGATACGTTCTCGCCAGTAGCCCGCCATTCTACCCTACGGATCTTGCTGTCAGTCGCGGTTACTCGAGAGTGGCCGCTATATCAGTTGGATGTGAAGAATGCGTTCTTATATGGAGACCTACAGGAGGAAGTCTATATGCAACAGCCTCCCGGTTTTGCTGTTGAGGGGGAGTGTTAATGGTGTGCAGACTTCATAAGGCTATCTATGGCCTTAAGCAGAGCCCCAGAGCATGGTTTCAGAAGCTCTCAGACCTTTTTGAAAAACAGGGATACAAACGCTCTAATGCTGATTATTCCTTGTTTGTACAGAAGACTTCAAGAGGTATTATTGTAATCATGGTTTACGTAGATGACATCTTGATTACAGGAGATGATGAGCAAGGCATAAAGCAGGCGAAAGAGAAGCTGGGTAGCGAATTTGTCACTAAGGACCTTGGAGTCCTTAGATATTTTCTGGGGCTGGAATTTGCTAGAAATCCGTATGGGCTAGTAATGTCGCAGAGAAAATATATTACGGATTTGTCGAGTGAAACATGTATGCTTGGGTGCCGGCCTGCTACAACACCAATGGACCCCATCATGAAGCTATATGATGATGACATAGAGGAGGTGGACAGGAGAAGATACAGAGAACTGGTAGGCAAACTGTTGTATGTCACGATCACTAGGCCCGATATATCCTTTGCAGTGAGTCGTGTGAGCCAGTTCATGGAGCAACCACGTCAGGTTCATATGGATGTTATACATATGATACTCAGGTACCTCAAATCATCTCCAGGTGCAGGTTTGCTATTTAAGAAAGGCAAGGGGATTTCTATCTCAGCATGTGCGGATGCAGACTATGCAGGTTGTCCCAAGGACATGAAGTCCACCTCTGGGTTTGCAGTCTACGTTGGAGATTCTCTAATCTCATGGAGGAGCAAGAAACAGACGGTGGTAGCCAGGTCTAGTGCTGAATCTGAATATAGGGCTATGGCCCAGGCTAGCACATAAATGATGTGGGTAAAGGCTGTACTTACAGATTTATGTATAGATGTACCACTCCCTATGAACTTAGAATGTGACAATCAGGCAGCCTTGTTCATTGCAAACAATCCAGCATTCCATGAGCAGACCAAGCACATTGAGGTTGACTGTCACTTCATACGTGACATGATTCAAAAGGGATTCATTGCTACATCTCATGTTATTTCAGAAAATCAAACTGCATATATATTCACCAAGGCATTACTACGAGGTCCATTCCAGAAGTGTGCGTCAAAGCTGAGCATGATTGATATCTATGCTCCATCTTGAGGGGGAGTGTTAACATATATATTAGTTTCCTTTGTATCTCTCTGTTATTTTTCTTTTCAGCCGTATGCTTTATGTAATTTACCCGTAGGCTACTCTCCTATATAAGAGAGCCTAGGGCTGATGGAATAAACATCTCGTTCATTTTTCCCAACAACACCTTGTATTAAAACACATATATCAAGCTACACCTAGTATTAAAACACACAATGATTTATATATATTTTATTTCGGGTCGGGGGTGCTGTCCCCGCACCCCCCGCAAGGGGGGGCCAACCTGGGGCCCCTAGCCCCCCCAGGCTCGCTGACCGGGCAACGAGACTCCCATACTGGCAGGGTATTGTGCGACAGGAGGGTGCATACAATGGTTCTTCAACTTGGTGTATGTCTACAAGTTATTCATGTTGTAAGACTTGAATGAAATCGATTTCCAATATCTATAAGTCAATTCTTCAAAAACAAAATATCTATAAGTCAAGAATCAAACATTAATATCGATATATTAAAAATGATCGATATATGCGATACAAGCTTCATAGATTGATTGATATGTGTGATCTAAGAGTATATTTGTAAGCTATTTAGTGATCTAAGAACTTGGATGAACTCCATTTTCAATATATACTAGAAAAACATTACCGCGCTTCGCCGCGGTGAAAAAAACTTATTTTTACGGTAAATTGAATATTAGTTTATTAAAATAAAAAATAACAATTTTTATAGATATTAAAGACAAATATGTTATAGATAATATTATATAGTCTATAAAAATACTGAATTAGATATTTATGAAAACGATGAATGTTTATATCCTATAATAAATTGATATTTCGATTTTTTTAAAAAAATCATGCACATATGACAGAGTTTATTTATATAAATCTATTGGAAATCCCTCTCAATAGGGATAGTGCAATATTAAATATTTTCGTAGTCATTTGTAAATGAATCATTACAAAAGATAAGTATATGCAGTACAAAAATTTTTAAACTCGTATACAAAAAAATTCAACGTAAGTGGAACATGTGTATTATTTACTATTTAATGGCATGATTTTAGAACAACTACCGACAAAAAATATATCAAAGCAAGAATAGAATATTTTTATTGTCCATACAAAAATACCACAATTACCATGAAACGACTGTGGATCATCCAAATAAAATCTAAAATAATTATTTAAAATGTAAATCGAGGTTAAATGTAGGCGAAGCTTGATATTTTTAAATTTGTATAATATTATTTATGCTTTTTACGAAAGATTGGTGACCTATGTCTACCCGCATTTTTTGTGAAAAAAGGTAGAAAATAAATAATTTAACTATTAGTATTTTTTTAGATAGAATTATGAACGTTTTAAAATTTTCTACGTAAGACATATAAATCATGTTTCTCTACCACGGTGAATATCTAATTTACAGACAAATTTATAAAATGTACATCTTTCACTTATTTAAACTTTTGTGCATAGTTAAATATATTGTTTGAGATAATCTTCTTATTAATAATTTTTTTTCTATTTTTTGTAATATATTTTACTCAACTTTAGATATTGATTGTGAATTAATATCATAATTATTTTGGTCAAAAATTTAAAGGCTAGGGAGAGAGGACGGGTCGGAGAGAAAGAGGTGTCAAAATTTGGAAATATATATAGGAGATAGAGGATTTATTGTACTCCAAATATAGAAGAGAGAGAGAGATCATGTGTGAATTTAAATGGGGGGGGAGTTGCGGGAGTAGAGACATGAATTGGGGGTGACACGTGTAGGCATGAGAGGAATAGAGGGAAAATATGAGAGAAAGATAGCTGGAGGGCCAAAAGTTGGAGAGAGAAAGAGAGAGAAATAAGAGAGAGTGAGTGGTGCGCGGAGAGAGAATGAAAGGGAGTGCGTGCGTTGGGAGAGAGAATGAGAGAGAGGGAGGCACGTGGGGAAACACCAAGGCTATCCACGTGACATTGTAAGGTTAAAAGCTGGAGAATCCAGCTTTAATATAGAGTATAGATATCTTAAAGGGTGTCAACCACTGACGCCCATTTTTTGCATGCAAATTCCCTTTTGTCCTTCCTGATTTCGATATATTTCGTGATATATTTCGTCGTCGGATATATTGATTAAGATTGTACTGCGCTTTTTAAAAAGCGAAATACATATGTTGGTACGGTGGCTATATGTTGGAGCAGAGTATTTAAGACCCGAGTTAGAGTTATGTTGAAGCTTTTTTTTTCATACATGAGTTTGCCCATCATGACAATAAAATTGATGTCTAATTATTTTCATTTTATTAACATCCATATATATATGTGTGTGTGCGTTTAATTTTCTTGAGATCACATATACAAATAAGGATATTTAATTATATTTTTTTCAATATATCTTCACATATACTTGCGCTTCGCTGCGGTCCTATATTTTTTATTCTATAAGGTACACAACAAATGTGTATAGTGAAATGACATGAGGCGATATGAGAAAATATTGCATAATGATTGGTGGATTGGTTGTTTATAATGATAGTTGAGTAACAATTAGAAGTGAATGGTGCACTTGAATTACTATTGTCATAACCGGATGTTCTTCCCCACTATATATAAGCTTGCTTCGGGTCGTCCACGTGAAAGAAAAGTCATCCCCTCTTCCCACCTCATATCCATTCTCTGCCTCCTTGAGAGTCTGGGCACTATTTGCTCTGAGAATGGACTTCAGATCCCATGCGTCATATAGATATATAGTGGTGGAGATTGTGTGACTTAGTTTATGATGTTCGCGGACTTGAGTGGACAGGTTACTGACTTCTAATAGGGTTTGGACCTAACAATGGAAAGAATATCCTTTCTAGTTGACAAAGACATAACTTTCCTCTTTTCGATGTTGTGCTGAGCTTAGGTTGTATCTGCATATTCTTTGATCCGTTTCTGATTGGAAGCCAATTGTCTGTAAGATTTTCTAATCGAAGAACTATCATTACATTTCTCTCATGAAATACATGGTTTCAGAAAAATAGCATAAGAAAATTTAAAAATACAAATTAAAGTAGGGATTTTATCACTTCTGCCCCTCCGAGATATCGCAATATCAGTTATACCCCTATCTTTTTGGTAATATCAGTTGTGCCCCTCACTTCTTGCTATTTTATCACTTGTGCCCCTCGGGTTAGTGACCGTCCATCCACAGTGTAAACGGACGTTAACTTTGAGGACATAAGCGGAATTTATTTTTTTAAACAAGGTTATATGGTCATTTTACACCCTCTTCCTCATCATCTTCTTCTTCCTCCTCTTCCCCATCTTCTTCCTCCTCCAACCTCCTCCTCCTCCCTCTCCGCCTACGTCGACAGCATCGACCCTCCACGTTAAAGGGCAATATCCGCAGCAAGCCCCCGTCCATAAACACCATCGACCCTCCACGTTAACAGCAAACCGCGCCAAGCATCATCTTCTCGTGACTCTCACAATGGAGCCCAACACCGTTGGAGCCCCACCGGCACCGGAGAACCTTTCGCCACCCCATTCCCGACCCCAGCCGGCTTCTACAGCACGCCGGCGAGCCCCATCCACCACTCCCTCGCCGCGAAAACGCTGCAGGCGGCAACGGCGGCGGCGGCTCCCCTTCCCCGGGTGACACCCCGGAGTTCGACTTCTCGGCATGCCTCGCTGACGCCGCGATGACCTTGGCCGACGAGCTTTTCCTCAACGGGCAGATACACCCTACCTCGCTCTTCCCCTCACCGCCTCCGGCGGCGCCGCGAGGTTGCGATCCGACGTTGCGGGGGAGCAGATCCGTCCATCGCCGTGCTCGATCCATGTCTCCGACGCGCCAGACATCAGAGTTCGACTGGCACGCAGTCGATCCGAAATCCGAGGCGGCGGCGGTAGAGGAGGAGGTGAGCTCCGCCTCCGCTGCGCCGTCGCATCGGAACTCCAAGAAATGGGTGTTTCTTAAGGAGCTGCTGTACCGGAGCAAGAGCGAGGGGAGGGGGAACGGGAGGGAGAGGTACTGGCAGTTCTCGAAGGAGAAGGAGAAGGAGAAGGCGAAGAAGGGGGCGGAGAAGAGGCGGAAGGGCTCGGCGTCTGCGCACGAGAGGATCTACGCGGCAAAGAGGGCGGAGGCGGAGGAGATGCGGAGGAGAATGTTCCTGCCCTACCGCTAGGGCTTCCTCTTGGGGTGCTTGGGGTTCAGCGTCATCGACGGCCTCGCGCGGACGCTTCTCAGCTCCAGGTGATCTCATCGGGGACTGTCTGCTCTCCTGTATCTCTCTCTCTGTACAGCGGCGGCAGATGGAGAGGAGGTCGACGGGGAGGTCGCGGCTGACCATAATACCCTTCATAACCACACCATGGTTTGAATAAACCATGGTTATTTTATTTTTTTGACGGTCAATCTGACGGAAGGGCACAACTGATGACGGAGCAAGAAGTGAGGGGCACAACTGATATTACCAAAAAGATAGGGGCATAACTGATATTGCGATATCTCGGAGGGGCACAAGTGATAAAATCCCATTAAAATAATAACAATTACAATGTGAATATAAATAAATAAACACAAACCATCGTATTCGGTACTTCGATGCTTATAATCAAGATTTGTCCATATGCTGGTACTTCATACAAATTTGTTTATATGTCGATGTTTTGACACTTGTAAAGATTTTTCCATATGTGTTATTAATCGTAGTAAGCATGCAAAGTGAGATTTAATTCCTGTTAACTTGTTGAATGTAAATAGTAAAATATTTGTGTGAAAAAGAAAGAAATCCTAAATTACCTGGCCATCGTAAGATAGAATTACTCAAATATTTTACATTTATTGAAGGATATCATCAATGTCTCTTGTGAATAATAAAAGTGATATGCTTAAAATCACGGTATCACTGATATTGGGAGAAAATTATTATGAAATCTAAAATGGCTATAATGTTCCAGATAAACTAACCACAAATCCAACCACCTAAAATGAGAGCATATTTAATTGTTAGACCAATATCAAAACATATTTAACGTGGTATATTCAAGTACAATCATCTTGAAAATCAAAAAGAGACCCACCAAAAAACATGCTGGAAATAGATTCACGGTGATGTTTTTAGACCTCCAATGAGCTCAAACTTGTTATTGATAAAATTAGTGCCGTATTAGGATTAGGAATCCTAATGGAATGGACTCCTAATCCTGGTAGTATCTAACCCTTATTATGTGGCATGACCCTTGTCACAATGTTGTTTGCTATCCTTATTTTTCTCTCCCCGTTGAATAGTGGTGGAATGATGACAACAATGCTTTTACTCCGGGCATTCATGGGTATATTTGCTAGCTACTCCTCTTCTCGTCGCTATCGATTGTTCAAGGGAGCGTAACGGAAGAAGGTTGGTTACCTTGAAGATATCATATACTTTCCTATACACTGTATTCGTGATCATTTTCATATTAAATGGGCTTATATGGGGCCAAAAGTCGCCTGATGCTTCTAGACAATGTTTGCCTTGGTTTTGGTATGGTTTGCTATATCAATTCCTCTTATCTTTGTGGGTGGTTACTTTGGATTTAAGAAACTTCTTGTTGAGGACCCGGTCAAGACAAACTAATTTCCCAGGGAGATTAATAAGCAAGCTTGGTATATGAACCCAATTTTCATAATACTTATTAGCGTCCATACTTTCGTTTGATGTTGTATTCATATAACTATCCATATATGTATTTGGGTTCACCGGTTCTACTACATAATTGTGTTCCTGTTTATGGTGTTCATTATTCTCATCGTCATTTGTGCAGAGATTATATAATTGTGCGTTGCGTATAACATCGTGCTCTGCTATTTCCAGCTATGTAGTGAAGACTACACATGCATGCCACTCTATTTTAAATTTTTAAGAAAAAGATCATATAGCATGTATATTTATAGGTATTAAATCAACATGTTTATATATTTGATTAAGACTTTTAAATAGATTTTAATACAAAAAATAATGTATTTAATTATTATTTGGATTTATGATTCAATTGAAATCATTATGATAAAAGTATTCATTCACTTTTTTCTTGCTATATTTTATATATTCGATATTAGATTTATTTAAGTTATTATTTGGCCGGTAATTAATTAGTCTATCATTACCAAAATATACCTTAAAAATCCAGGCATTTAAAATATATAAGAAATATTGTGAGAAGATTTCAAATCCATTCGATTAATGGATATAATTAGGGTGACACTTATATGTCACCCTAATTTCAAGAGATGAAAGTAAATAAGTTAGGTATGTATTATATTTTTAAAATAGTATTTACTATTACATAATTTCTTATTATTTGAACAATTATTAATGAAATAATACGAATAACATTATATCATAATCAAATTCATAAGTTATTTTTTAAATTTTATTATTTATTGAAGTATTTGTATCACATAAAAGCTTAAATATCAATTTGAAATTATTTCTAAATTTATTTTTTATTTCATTACGGGTTATATCTACAAAATTAAATTTATCTTAAATTATTTTTAATTATTATTTTATTTGAAGATTTTAACATGATATGTAAAGTGTTGTAAGTGTTTTCAAAAATTGCCTACACTTTATTTGCGAGAAATCACATGAATAGAGAGAGTTTTTATTTTTTAGGAGGTTACATGAAGTGGAGACATGGTGCATATTTGTGCTTTGTGGTGTGAACAAATTAAGATAAAGTTTTTAAAAAATGATAAAATCTAGAAAATATAATTGAAGCATAACATGAAAAATAAAATAAAGATCAAATTTAAAATTTAAGAAGTAGGAATTTAATTCTGTTTAAATACTCATATATGTTCTAATTAATGTTAGTGTTATATAAATGTCTTACGATAAGGAAAGTTTTGTTTTCTTTAAAAAAATATTTCAGATAAGATGAAAGAGGAAATAATAAATATAGAATTGAAATTTAAGAGAAAAAATGAAATAAACCCATACTAATCAATATCGTACATGTATTTGTTTATTATCCATATATAATAGGACTTTTTACATTATCAAAATATTTATTTACAATTGGAGTGTTCTTATAGTCAATTTCATTATATACATAAATATTTTGGATAATTGTATTTTCTGCATAAATGAGTGACCATATCATTAGTATGACACTTGTAAATTTTTTTTGATATTATTTATTTCATACATGTTTTGGCGTGCATTCGAAGATAGAGAATGCATTGAAAGATGAAGATAGAGAAGGATTGGTGGTGAGAAAGAGATGAGTGCATCCTATATATAATATAGGCAAATAAGCCAATACTATGCGATAGATTGAATTTTTAAAATTTATATCTTTTGTATTCAAAAAAATTTAAACATCAACTAAATTTTATTTTTGGAGAACTAAACAATGGAGAATACTTACACATTTGAATTTTTTAAATGAAACATATTTTATATCTTTTTTTTACTACGTTTATTTATTTTGCATATATGAAACTATTTTTTCAATTTTAATATGAAAGTACCTATAATAACATATAGTTAAAAGACCATCGAATAAAATAAAATCAAGTTATGATTTTAATATTTTTACTAAATTTCTGTATTTTATTAATGTGTCGATATTTATCAATACTATTATATTACACAATGAAGTTACAATTGTTTTATATTAATAACACGAGGATATTTCCAAAATGAAAAAAGTTTAATAAATACATGTTAATTATCCATGTCTTATAAGAAAAATCAAGCATAAAAAATAAATGATCAGGAGAAGTATTATTCTTTCTATTTTACATCATATTCATACACCGTCTTTGTATTATTTGTAGAATTGATACACACACATATATGTAATATTTTACATTATAATTTTTTATTCTTGTTTTTTATACATTGTTATTTGCATTATGAAGACTCAGTCCATAAAGTTGTATTTATTTAATTTAACATAATATAAAACTGACGAAAATTTTGGATGGAAAAGCATTATAATTTTATTATTCTATTTGCATTATGAAGGCTGAATCTCTAAAGTTGTATTTATTTACTCTAACATAATATAAAATTGGTGAGATTTTTTTATGGAAAAGAATTATAATTTTAATGTTTCTATTAATTACGCACTACTTCTTACATTTTTAGAATTTATTCCTATGCATTCATTTCAATATAATTTTATTTTAGTACAATATCGAAATATTTGCATTGGATCTTACTTACATTTAATGATAAAATTTGAATATGAAAATATTACTTAGTTTGGAAACAGAAAATAATAACTTCGAGTAATGGAAGGAAGAAAGGGAATAGAGTGTTTAAAAAGGAGAGGTAGAAACGAATTTTGATGGAGATAATAGATGAAGAGAGAGTAATGGGTTTTGATGGAGAGAGAGTAAAAGGAGAGAGAGTAATGGATTTTAATGGAGAGAGAGAGAGAGTAAATGGAGAGAGAGAAAGTAATGGATTCTAATGGAGAGAGAGTAAATGGAGAGAGAGAGAAGAGGATGGAGAGTGGGCGTTTGCATTGTGAGTAAATGGAGAGAGAGAGAGAGAACTGGATGGAGAGAGGGCGGGCATTTCACCCCATCGGATTGGGAAGGGAGAGAGAGGAACGGGTTCGAGTGCGAGAGAATGTCGGGAAATGCGGGGAAAGCGGAAGAATGGGCTAGGAAAGGACCACATGTCTGTTTTAGGGAGAGACTTTGAAAAACTCAGTAATGGTATAGTTATAGATAGGTCAACAACTAACAGTTCCAGTGATATTTCGATATGATTGATATGTGCAATATAAGGATCATAGCCTTCACCAATGATCTATATGTGTCGTCTAAGTGTATATTTCTAAGTTATTTAATGTTATAAAAACTTGAATGGGATCCATTTCCAATATCTAAAGGTCATGAATAAACATTAACAGCGATATGTTCGATATGATGACCGATTTGTGCGATATATGGTCGTTCACATACTGGCTAGGGTTTCGCTGACACTCAAGTTTTCTGAATCCTTCATTAACTTTATCCCATCCTCGAATATCATTAGATCGGGTCTAAACTTAAATCTCTGGTCCTAGTTCCTCAAGTGATATCTCAACTCAACTCATCAATCATGCAGTTGTGGAAGTGACTGCGCTGATCATATTTTCTTGAAGGTAGAGATGAAGAGTGCAATATAGCACTCAGATCTTTCAAACCAGGGAAGTGTGGATATTTAAGTCTTTAAAAACCCTAATGGTTAAGGCATGTAACTCAGACTCTCAAGATCACAGAAATCTAGTGTCCACAAAATCCTCAAGCCTTGCGTGAGTGTGAATGTGTCAGGAATACATCAACTCCTTGGGTTAGTGATTTTTGTGTGATTTTGGCTTTTGCAGATTTGTATGGGTTTTAAAATTTATTTATTTATTTATTTTAATTTCCTCAGAGAGACAATGACTGGCCCAGGCTCAAATAAAAGTATACACTTTTAGCCAGTATGGGTGTAAGTACGGGTCGAGGCCCGTGTTACTTGAGGATGGGGCCGTATGCGATGTCCTCTAAACCACCCACTCTACTAAGGGAGACCGAGGTTCCCTCACTGAAAATGCCTACTAAACCTAGTAGTCAGAGTCAACATCCAAGAAAGATTAATATTTTTTTTTCAATTTTCATTTTTTGCAAGAATATTTACAAAAATTAATCCCTCAATTTTAAAAATTTTTACAGGTTTTTACTCAGTTCACTAGTTTACCAAAACCCAACCCGAAAAATAAAATTTTAAAAAGGTTTAAAAATGCGAGCTAAGGTTAAAGTAAATATACAGTATTATACAGTATACCCCCTATACTTAAAATTTGCTATGTCCTCATAGCACAAGCGCCATGAAGCCAAGGCTCGGTTCAAATATAGGGTGATATAGCGGAACTGAGATGGCGGGTCCCCCTATACTTAGACCAAAATTGGCCTAAGTACAAGAAGACAGAATGAGGGAGGGATGAGCAGGCAGGTCCCCCCTATACTTAGGCTACAATTAGTCTAAGCAAGGTCTGGGGGTTAGGGGGGGAGTGTTCTATGCCAAAAAATTGACTTTTTTGAGCCATTTTCGACATTTCCACCGATATCGTCGATATATCGTCGATATATCCCGATATATCCATTTTCGGGCAGACCGAAACGATATCGATATCGATACGACCTTCCATGGTAGTAATTCTGCTCAACCTTTTGTAAACCTCCTCCATCGGGGGTATCGTCTCTCCAGTAAGAAGTTGAGTACGTGCTGCATCGTACTCAGAGTCTAGAGATGACAAAAATACTCCTGTCATAGTTGCATTCCGATACGACTGTTGTTGCTCAATTCTCGTAGTAATAGGCATGAAGCTATGTAGTCGCTCAAACATGCCTCTAAGATGCGAGAAGTGTGCATGAAGAGGTCGACCATTCTGCTTGGTCGAAAAAAATATCGAACTGCAAATGTAAAATTTTGCTCTCATTTTTCGCCTGCCCATACATGGATGCTAAGATATCCCACATAGCCTTTGCTGTGGGTTGACTGATAATATCATTGGCGATCTCTGTGGTAAGCATCCTGGAGAGCCAAATGCGAGCATAAGCATCATCTTGCTTCCAAGAAGCATTTTCCCCAACCTTGTTCTACGGCTCTGGATCCGTCAGAATGCGCTCCTTGTTATGACACTGCATCAGGGTGCGAAACTGCATGGATCACAACTCGTAGTTGGTCCCATCCATCTTCACGATGGGAGCCAGGCTCTTGAAGGCACCAGACGAGAAAACATCACCCTTGTTCTCTGACATAGTAGCAAGAACGTCGAAATACGGAACAAAACTGAGGAGTAGGCTGTTATAAATCAGTCTACACAATCACATATAGAGGATTGGTTGTATTTGTAGAATCATACAACCATCCTCATCTCCTGTTGCTGCATGTTAGGCTGTACATGCGTAAAGAGCAGCGACATACACATATGCACACATATGCACTATAGATGCACACAAATTCATGTCAAATGCACGCAGGTGCATGCAGATGCACGTAAAATGCACACAAATGTGCGTTAGTGCGCAGATACACTGATGTGCGGGTGCAGATGTGAGGTGCATGGTGCTGGTGCATAGATGTGCAGGCTCTGGTGCACGCAGATGTGCGGGCGCAGATGTGAGGTGCGTTGGCACGAGGTGTGAGGGCGCTCCGATGCAGGGCACGATGCGCATTGCAGGACACGAGGCGTGTTGCAGGTGCGGTGCGAGGCATGTTGCAGGTGCGGCGTGAGACACGTTGCAGGGCGACGCACTGGGAGAGGTGCAGCGGCACGGAGACACACGAGGGTGGGTGGGGGCGGCATACACGGGGGTGGGGGGGTGGGCGGTGCACGCGGGGAGGGGGGCTAGGATTAGGTTAGATTGGGATACAAGAACCCCGGTCTAGGACAAGTTGCTCCGATACCATGTTGGGAAACATGAATGACTTGTTTATTCATGAGATCCCATGGCTCTCTTATATAGGAGAAAAATCCTGGGTAAATATCAAGAGAGGTACATAAAGAAGATAAAATAAGTAATAACACCAAAGATGTACAATAATCTCAACATAGATAACAAGCTTAAAGAAAAGTCAAGAGCACAAAAACTCCAGATAGCTTGAGTCTAGATGAAATTCCATATTACTAATGGTAGTGATCGGTGAATATGCATCTTTGGCTAAGTGAACAAACTTCACAATGGATGAAGGTTCTAGAGAAGTCAGAAGGCTACCTTCTTCAATTAAGTGAGTAGATGTGCCAGAGTCAATTATCCATGCCGGTTTAGAGGCACAAATAGAATTGGCTACTGTACGTAAGATTGTAGTCATTTCTGCAATAGGAGCATTGTCTTGTGCATGAGGGTTCTGTATAAGCTGCATGAGTCTAGAGTTGTCTATAGAAGAAAGTTGGACGGGTTGTACCTTTGGCCATTGATTAGGGGCCATCTCTATCATAGATGCATCATAGTTAAAACATTATGCCAAATTAGCATGTAAAGCCCTACCAAACTTTGCTCAACACTTATCAGAGTGATAATTGGACCTATATCAATAAATACATGGAGGGTGGTTGTGACCACAACCATAGTTATATCCTATGGCAATTAGGATCATCCCTCCGATATCATTTGGAGAAAAATAGAGAATAAATGAATGATTTTTATTCATATGGTAGGGGGCATCTAGATGGAAGTTATGTAATAGTCCTTTACAAGACTTCTAAACATAAAAAGTTACAAATAGAAATAGCTACCATAGAAAAAATCCAGAAATAGAAAATACATCACTAGCCACCTTAACCTAATGACATCAACACTTACAACAAAATATTATTGTTGAGGTATTTGTATCTCGTTATATCTTTTTCTTATTTCTATATCTTTCATGTACATATTATGTAATTTATCCAAGGCTATTCTCCTATATAAGAGAGCCGTAGGATCTCTATGTTAATCAAGCAATTTTATTCTTTTACATGGTATCTGAGCGACGGTCCTAGACTGGAGTTCCCGTATCCCACCAAACCCTAACCCTACCCACGCCCCCCCGCCCCCTGCGAGCCGCCACCGCCCTCTCCTGTAGGTTGCCCCCAAGTCACCACTGCTCGGTTGCCGTCCTCCTCTCCCCGATTGCCGTCGTCCGGGATCGAACTGCAGTTTGAAACGGTCTGATTTTGACCGTAAAGCATGATTTCTGACCTATAAACCTTGTTTTCCGACCCTAGCGTACATCAAGGATTGAAGAGGATGGTTGTATGAGTCTGCTCGTACAACCACTTCGTATGGTTATGTAGACTCGCTCAGAATAGTCTACTCCCCAAGTCGAGTTCCGTTTTTTTGGCTATTTTTTATCATGTCAGAAAACAAGGGTGATCTTTTTTCATCATCTGGTGCCTTCAAGGGCCCATCTCCCATCGTAAAGATGGATATGACCAACTACGAGTTGTAGTCCATGCAGTTTCGCATCCTCATGCAGTGCAATAAAAAGGAGCAAAATTTGACTAATTCAGAGCCGATGGACAAGACTGGGGCTAATGCTTCTTGGAAGCAAGATGATGCTTATGTACGGATTTGGCTCTTCGGGATGCTCACCACAGAGATTGCGAACGATATCGTCAATCAACCCCCAACCAAACCTTGTGGGACATCCTAGCTACCACTTATGGGTAAGCCAAGAATGAGAGCAAGATCCTCCAGATGCAATATGACATATTCTCGACAAAACAGAATGGCCAGCCTCTTCATGCCAACTTCTTGCATCTTCGAGGCATGTTTAAACGACTTCATAGCTTTATGCCCATTACTACCAGCACAGAACAACATCATGCATAACAAAATGCCACTATGAGAGGGGTCTTTTTGTCATCTCTTGACTCTAAGTACGATGCAACATGTACTCAACTGCTTATAGAGGATGTTTACAAGAGGCTGAGCAGAATAACTAGTTCATCCACTACCATAACCCAAACTCCCTCTGCGGTAGCGGCTTCTCGCGACAGAGGGGGTACTTCACAGTTTTGTGGTCGAGGACCTCGTGGTCGAGGAGGAGGGCGTCAACGCGAGCCATGCACATATTGCCACCGTCCATATCATTCCGAGGAGACATGTTATCTGAAGCATGAGTATTCTGTGTCTGCCCGTGTAGCTCATGGCCTCAAATTTCAACGAAATTCGGTCGAATTTCTATCAAATATCGATATCCCGTCGAAATCAAAATTCGATGAAATGGCCGAAATATGAGGGGCCTAGTACAAAAAATGACCGAAATGACCGAAATATCGATCGAATTTCGACCGAAATTCCGTTTCGATCGGTCATTGAAATCGACATTCAGGGCCTTGGTATGGTTGAGCAGATAGAGACTACTCCAGCTCCCTCTCATGATGCGAGGCTCGATGATATTGTCTCTCGATTGAGAGAATTGATGACCACACCACCCACACCAGCTACAGGACCTTCAGACATTGCAGTTGCTATCAGAGCATCTATGAGTTCGTCAAGTATAGCTTATGCACTTATCGGTTGTAGCAGCTTAGATTTGACTGTTTGGATCATGGACGTCGGCACGTCTCATCATATGTGCGGAGATCGAGCACAGTTCAGTTCTTACAGATCTATCCTTCCTTGTAGATCAGTGGTGATTGCAAATAGGGCTCATTTACCCATTGTTGGTCAGGGGGATTGTCCTAGCACCCTCGATGCACCTGCAGAATGTCTTATATACTCCAACATTTCAGATGAATCTTTTATCTATTTGTCAGATTACAAAATATTTACATTGTCGTGCCATATTTGATCCTTATTCTCTTGTTTTCCAGGACATACTCATGGTCAGGGTTATTGGATGTGGCCATGAGCAGAGGGGGCTTTACATATTGGTCCAGCTTCCTTTTGCTAGTATTGCTACTATTTCTACTGGGCAAATCTCTTCGTTCATGTGGAACCTTCGCTTTGGACATCTTCCTCTGCAGAAGCTATGTCATGTCCTTAGATATCTACTTGTACTACCCTAGAGGTTAAGGCATGCCAGCTTGGGAAGTGTCATCGTTCCTCTTTTCTGAGTAGCCAGAGTCATCACATTAGTCAGTCGCTTGAGTTATTTCATTTTGATATTTGGGGTCCTAGTCGTGTTCTCGATCATCAGGGGCGTCGGTTCTATCTAATCGTTGTAGATGATTTTTCCAGACTTTCTTGGGTTTTCTTGTTAAAGAATAAGTCTGATGCTGGTTCTTTCATTAAATCATTTCTTATTGAAATAAAGAATATTTTTCTGCTCATGTGAAGTTTATTCGCATTGATAATGCCTTGGAATTCTCCCCATTACAGCTATCTGACTTCCTCAGATCTTTTGGTATTGTTCATTAGACTTCGTGTACGTACACATCACAACAGAATGGTGTCGCTAATTGCAAACACCGTCATCTACTTGATGTCACGAGGACTCTTTTGATTTAGAGTCGAGCTCCTCATTCGTTTTGAGAAGATGCGGTCCTCACTGCGTGCTACTTAGTGAACCACATGCCTTCCACGGTCTTTGGAGAAAAGGTTCCTTTCTCGATTGCGTTTCCCGAGAAGGACCTCTTCTCCCTTACTCCCATGGTCTTTGGGTCTGTGACATTTGTCCACGATTTACTCCTGGTCGTGATAAGCTCTCTCCAAGATATGTCAAAGGTGTGTTCGTTGGCTATTCTCGTACCCAAAAAGGGTATATATGTTTTGATCCTGTAAGGAGAAAGTATTATGTGACTGCTGATGTCACATTTTTCACTCTATTATGTATTTCTCTCCTACAGGTGGACTGGTTGTTCAACTTTGACTTTGGTGAAGATGCTTTTGTTCCACCACCTCCTTTACTTCCACCACTACCTCCTCAGGATGAGCCACGATCACCTCCTTCACCACTACCTCCTCCACCACTGTCTACCTTGACATAGTTTCTACCATGGTTTTACATTCACATGCCCTCTACTCGTTCCTCTGCTCATGTGCCTTCCCTGTCATCCGGCACGCTTCGGGTTTGTACTGAACACGGTGTATCTACCGATGGCACTAGTGACATGCATGTATCACATGTATCACATGGCACTATACATGAGTAGTTGATACCAGAGAACAAGGAGGCTGATGATCTGGATGTGCCTATTGCCTTGAGGAAGCCACGTCGTACCTATGCCACTTATCCTTTAGCTGCTCATGTTTCCTTGGATCATCTTTCAGACGAGTACATGAGGTCTGTAGTGGGACTCTCTGCTGTCACTATCCAACGAACATACCAGGAGGCAATACATGACAGTAGCTGGTGACTTGCCATGGAAGAACAGATGGCAACTTTGGAGTCTCGTGGTACTTGGAGCATTGTTTCTGCTCCACTATGTGCCTCTGTTATGGGGTGGAAATGGATTTTTACGGTGAAGCAACGAGCAAATGGCAGTATAGATCGCTACAAGGCAATGCTAGTGGCGCGAGGGTTCACCCAAACATATGGGGTGGACGACCATGATACTTTCTCACCAGTGGCGAGACATTGGACACTGCGCATTCTTCTATCGGTTGCTGTGACTCGAGACTGGCCTCTTTACCAATCTGATGTGTGAAGAATGCGTTTCTTTATGGATATCTACAAGAGGAGGTATACATGAAACAACCACCAAGTTTTGCTGCTGTGGGGAGTCTCAAAAGGTGTGCAGGCTCTACAAGACAATTTACGGCCTGAAGCAGAGTCTGAGAGATTGGTACCAGAAGCGTCAAAGTTGATAGAGCATCAGGGGTTTGTACGGTCCACTGCGGATTATTCACTTTTTGTTCAGAGGACACAGAGAGGTACAATTGCTATTCTGGTTTACATTGACGATATTATTGTCACGGGTAATGATGACCATGGTATTCAGTCAGGCTGCCAAGCAGTTCCTTGGTCAGCAGTTTGTGACTAAGGATCTTGGCTATCTACTTACTTCCTTGAATTAGAGTTTGCCAGGAATCGGCGTGGTCTTGTGATGACCCAGGGGAAGTTTGTGACTGATCTTCTACTAGAGACAAGTATGATAGGGTGCAAGCCTGCTACTACCCCTATGGATCCAAGCATGAGATTACATGATGATGACATTGAGGAGGTAGATAAGAGGAGATACAAGGAGCTTGTTGGGAAGCTCCTCTATGCTACTATCACCATGCCAGACATATCTTTTGTTGTGAGCAAGGTGAGCCAGTTCATGCAACATCGCATGAAGGTGCATATGTATGTTGTCTATATGATTTTGAGATATTTGAAGACTTCATTAGGTACTGGTGTTATATTCACCAGAGGTACATCTCTTGAGGTGACATCTTGTGCAGATGCAGATTATGCATGATGTCTTAGAGACAGGAAGTCCACATCTAGCTTTGCTGTTTCTATGGGATCTCACTCGTGCCATGGAAAAACAAAAAGTAGACAGTGGTTGCTAGGTTCGGTGTAGAGTCTGAATACAGAACCATGGCTCATAGGAGCACGGAGATGATGTAAGTTAGGTCGGTCTTGATTGATCTTGCAGTTGAGGTACCTCTTCCCATGCAGCTTCTATGCGGCAATCAAGCAGCTCTTTTTATTGCTAATAATCCCGCATTTCATGAACGGACCAAGCATATAGAGGTGGGTTGTCACTATACCAGAGACATGATCCAGAAGGGATTCATATCCACCTCCCATGTCGCATGGGGATCCGACTGCCGATATATTCACCAAAGCACTTGCTAGAGGTCCATTTCAGGTGTGTTGTTCCAAGCTGAGCATGATAGACATATATGCTCCAGCTTGAATGGGAGTGTTGAGATATTTGAATCTCGTTATATCTTTTTCTTATTTCTATATCTTTCATGTACCTCTTATATAATTTACCTATAGCTATTCTCCTATATAAGAGAGCCGTAGAGTCTCTATGTTAATCAAGCAATTCTATTCTTTCACAATTATAAAAGAATTAACTAAAAAGAGATCCAATTTTCTGGTTCTACGTAAGAATTAAGCTTCAGTTCCTCACATATATCATTTTAATGACCTTAAATAAGCCAAAACAATTACCCTATATAATTAAGACTAGATCACAAATAGCTCATTATCTAATTACATGTTTAGTATCTTCATGTCACCGATTTATTCTTGTCCTCTTCCTGGATTTATGTAGCTAAAATTTTTCTGCAACTTAATTCGTTTTTCCAGGGACCTGAACCCTTTGCATGACGTTATTATCCAGAGGGATTATAGGGAGAAGTATTATAGAAAATTGTTGCATCTTGCCACGAAATACTATCAGGTTTTTATTGTAATTTATCTTCGAATGTTATTGTCTTTATTATGTAGTTCATTGCTAGCATTTTGTATTAACACAGTATGGGCCTGGATCAAATATATCATTGCCAGCTTCATTGTTTAGCCACCTTTTTTCGTTAACCTTTGCTATGAGGGCTCAGTTTCGTTAAGTACAGGTAAAACTGACTGAAGTGGACAACATCCTAAGAGGGTCCTAACTTTTCGAATGGAGTGGTAGAAAAACAAAAGTTACATAACATCAAGGGCAACCTGTACAGGTGACAACAATCCCCATAGCCAGGGGCAACCAGATGCAAACAAGACCCAACTTGTATATTATAGAAAAACAATAATACTGCGAGCTCATGGATTTACATGGAAAACCCTTCTCAATTGAAGGGGAAAACCATGGGAGAATTTACCTTATCGCACATCGGCGACTAAGGCTTCTTTCTTAATCAGAGGAAAAAGGGATGATTTACATATATACTCCCACAATGTTAAATGGATCCTCAGCCGCAACATGCTATTCAATATAACAAAATAACTCACATTCCCCCTTGCGTTGGCCTTAGAGATCGCACATGCTCAACTTACCTACATTCATCTCGAAATTGGTCATGATGAAGACATAAACTACTTGTTATTCAATTTATATATGGTAGAACAACTTTTCTCTGAGTTTATTCTTACTTATAAAATGGTGACTGATTCCAACAGATTGTGTTCCATTATAGAAGGTATGATTGTTGGATAGATTTATTGTAGTCATGTATTCATAGAATAATCATCTCATAGCTAGCTTACAAATTTATTGTAATGCATGTCAGGAATAATTTTAAGTCACAGGCAACTCCTATTACAACCGCTCTATACTCAACTTTAACACTAGACCTTGAACACATATTGCCTTTTGCTTCTCAAAGTCACAAGGTTTCCATCCGGATTTATACAATACCAAGTGTTAGATCTCCTAATATTAGCACACCCTACCCACTCTGCATCGATGTAGCCCTTAATTTAAAGTTTCATATCCTCAGTGAAGATGAATCTCTTCTCGGAGTTCTTTATAATATAGTAGAGGATATGTTCCACTACCTTCATATGCATGCGTAGTTGTGTGCGACATGTCTGAAATGTCGTATCTGCACGGGAGAACATCCCGAGAGAATGTCCTCAGAGGCAACAAATTTGCCCTCTTGCCATTGGATTCACATGATTTCTCAAACATATGTGTATGCAAATCCTTAGAGCCAATTTGGTGTTTTTTGTATGCATGTTAGAGTTTCTACGATAATAGATTCGCCATCGTTCCCCTCGTTTCTGGGAGTTCCATATATTGGAATTTTACATACAACATACTGTTGCGATGAGAATGAGAATAGACACTTGGGTTTGTAGATATTTCATCAATCCAGATTATGTTTAATGATATGGAATATTGATCTACCTCCATATGAAACTTTAATGTTACTATAGGGTTGCATCTTGCAAACAATCCATGCCGGTTTGACCACACCAGGCGTGTTGAGGAGTATCACCACTTTGTCCTAGAGAAGTTCGATATTGGGTAGTGCTGCTTGTGGTCTATCGAATTGGAAGACCAATTGGCCAATGTGTTTACTAAGGATCTACATACTACATAGCATGAGATGAATGTGAGAAGTTTGGCATTATTGACGTACGCGCGTAACTTGTAGGGGAGTGTTGAACATAATGTATTGTAGTAGGCTAAATGGATCTTGGGTGTCAATCCATTTATATATGTCTATTTATTTAGTAGACACCCTTTTATGCGTTTTCTAATAAAGAAACACGTAGCCACCCACAGTAGTCTTTATCGTGGTTTTCTCCCTCTTGCAGAGGAGGATTACCATGTATATTTCATGTCTCAATTGTTTGACTGCTCTATTTATTGTTTCTACATGCCTCAAAGTCATTGAGCTGGAATTAAGGTGCCACCTCACTTGGACTTCATCAACTATGTCCTTTGAGATGCAAATGATCATTTATTTGCATGAAACGCAAGTCGTAGTCCTCTTATTTAGTTTTATAGCAACTATCCATCATCTCGAAACTTTGCATAAGCTATTGACTATCAACATGAAGCTCCACCTCTCATTTAGGGATGAAAGGATACATATGTATCTGTATTCATCCACAACCGTATCTGTTTAATAGAGGACATGAATGCTCTTTTTTCCATTTGATAAATACAAATGCAAATGCAAATTCCTCTCCTTCCTTTAATAAATTCCAGGGGTGAAAGCCATTGAGTGTCTCCCCCTTTCTTGGCTCAAAAAAAATGCAAATGGAAATATCGAAATCAAACATCCAACAAATACATGTATACGTAATATCATGAATTTTTATGTTACAAATATGGATACAAATGTGCAAATTTTAGATGATTCAAATTTTAGATGATTCAAATACAAATATTTGTTTTTCTAAGAAGTTATATAAATATCACATATCATTAAATGGTAGAGCCTTCTCCCACTATAAGTAGGGTCGGTTACATGGATTCTTGCTCAAATCCATCTTGAAAGACTCAAATATTTTTTACGCTGACTGTCGACTACTTAACGCACCCCCACAAGAGGGTGTTTGAACCATGGTCTTTGGTAATAGGCACACTGCATGCACTAGCACCAAACCATTAAGTGGGTACACATCACATATCATTATGAGATAAAAATCGAGTGACAATGTTTCCATGCTCTAAGTTATTTATAGTTTTACCTCCAACTGCTTTATCTAATTACTAACCTTTTAATTCATCATGAGGATGTTTCCCTTTAGTCTCTATATGTTTCATATTCCTTCTTACCTTAGACCGTCATTGTTAGGATTTAGGAGGCTTTTTTTTTCTAATTTTAAATATAATATTACTTATGCTCTTTGTTTTGTTATCTTCCTAAGAAACATCGACTCAAAAACTCTTTCCAAGAAATAAAATAATTATCGTTTTTTAGATATTGTTCTTCCAATATCGTTAGTTATTATTTCCTATATAATATGTTGTTGTATAAGTGAGTACTTTTATCATAGTTCTATACAAAATATCGCATGCCTTTATAAAATAAACCAACCATGTCAAAATAAACCATATTACTAATTGAAAGTTTTTGTATATGTTGGAGTATTTGGTTATGCGTATCTTATATGAGAGATGGGTAAATGGATCTCTCCAGGATCCATTTGCCCATTCAGAGTTTAGTCCCTCATCTATCAGTTTGGAGATGTGGAGACTCAGTGGGGCACTGGGGGCTATATAATACGTAGACCCCCACATCCCTTGTATTCAGATGAGAAAATCAATAAACACTTATGGTCCTTTGAGGCCTTCTCCCGTGGTTTCATCCCACTCCTTAGGGAGTAGGGTTCCACGTAAAAATTTATGTGTCAAGTTTATCTTTCTTTTCTTTATGCCCTATTTATTATTTTCGCTTCCACATTCCTATTTTCTAACATGGTATAAGAGCGGGTCGTTCTTGGTTGATCGTTGAAGATTTTGAAGTTTTTTTTAAGATCAATCAAGTTCGTGTTTCAGTTTTATGGGTTTCTTGAAACCCTAATCCCTGATATTGGTCTTGAAGATTCGTTTGTATTCATCATTCTAGGGTTTTTCTTAAAACCTTAATTCTGCACAAGTTCAAGATCTCCAAGCACCATCGATATTTTCTGGAGTTGTTCTGCCATCCTTCTGATCATGACAATCATCACACGAGCATCGATCTCCCAGGCGGCTCTTAGCGACCCGCCTCCAGGCTTCCAGACGAAGCCATCCAGGCATTCCATGTGCGTAGGCGGTGCGCGTGTGCAAAGCGGCATCCTGGCATGCATCTTCTCCTTGCGCTGAAGATGCGATCTCCCCTTTCAGATCCTTAGGCGGCGAGACCCCCAGCCTGCGGACTCCCAACGCGCTACCAACGGCCCGCCTCCAACGCGCGCGCCTCCAGGCGACCCCCTTCTTCTTCAGAGTCTAGCAGGCGGAGGCCAAGGGCCCGCATTCTACTTCAAGCGTGCGCCTTCAAGCTTCTTCTTCGAACTCCTGCAGGAGGAGGCCAAGGGCCCTCTGCCCTCGCAAGTCTCTCCAGCGCACCAGGCGGCGCCCTTCTAAGTCGCAACTCCATGCGGCAAAGGTCCAACGCTTCTCCTCCATCACGCGATGGCTCTCCATGTTCATCGCAAGCGGTGCCCAGGAGACGCTTACCCCTCGCGCCTCTCCATGTTCCAACAGCGGCCTTGCTCCTCGCAGATGTTCCAAGCTCCTTGAAAAGGCGATCTCTAGGCACCTCCTTCTTGCATGATCGTGCCTTATCTCCTGGCAGATCCCGATCGTGTGCGGCAGCGGCGGAATTAGATGGGTTCCCAATTGGGAACCCTAATGGTGACGTATAAAAGAAAGGGGCCCGATGGCCTTTTATTATAAATGGAAAGGGCTGCCGTAGATGACCCAAGTTGGGCTGTGCTTTGGGAAAAAAGGGAAGCAACCGTGAGTTAAAAAAATATAGCTGCAAAAAAAGGAAGAGAGACTGTTTATAAAAAAAGGAGCAGTTCTTTTGGGCCCTTTGGGTCGTGTGTTATTTCAAAATAAAATATTTAAAAAAAAATGAAAAGCCGTCGGGGAAAAAAAAGCAACGGCTTATGTTAAAAAATATGATTTTAAAAAAATGTGTGCCGGCTATTAAAAAAATAGAATGAAATAGCTGAAAAAAGATGAGAAAAATTTTGATTGAGAAAAGCCGAAGAAAAATGCGACGGCTTATTTGGTTTTAATTTTCTCCCCATTTCACTTGTCTTCTCCCAACATTGTCGATGTCTCTATTTTCCGACAAGTATGGGAGAAAGGGGGAGTCTAGTGTAGAGTTCTTCGGCATCATACGAGATTACCGATTTGATAATTCAGATTCTAGATTCAGAGACTGTTCAGATCTTCAGTCTCTTGATGCCAATTCAGATTCCAGTCGAGATACCCGATCAGATTTTTCAGATTCTATAGATATTCAGACTCGTCGTTCAGCTTCCGAGTCTTCAGTTTCAGACACACACATGTATGCGGTCTTTTCAGATGAGCACATGTTTGCCATCATTTGTCGTGATCCCCATCATTCTTATTGTTTCGGCCAAAGTTTTCATGTGAGCCATATGGACTCTAGAATAGAGAACCATTCCTTATGCCATGTGGGTAAGGGTTTTCATGTGGTATCATAGGGACTCCAGAGTAGAGTACCATTCTCTGTGCCAGATAGGAGAGACCCAGTTCTCCGACAAGGAGACTTCTTTCATACTCCATTCTCCAACGACCGTGGACTCCGACGAGGATTGTACTCCACGACCTTTTCAGTTCGGCCATTTTCAGAGATGGAGCAGTTGTCCACATATTGTGGCGGGTCAAAGTTCTCTAGGTGGAAACTCATTTTCAGTTGTCGTGACTCTGACATGCGCATTACAGAGCACATGCTCTCCGACGAGGAGATTCAGTTGACTCACACTCCAGCCCGTTCGTCCTCACCCGCACGGCACGAGAAGCAATGTCCTCGATTGTTAGAAAATAGAAAGCGGAAGCGGAATAACAGAATAAAGAAGAATAATCACGAAGAACACAAAGATTTTTACGTGGAACCCTACTCCGTGAGGAGCGGGATGAAACCACGGGAGAAGCCCTCAAAGGGGCATGCTATGCATTGTTTTTTTCTCAATGGATACAGGAGGTCTGGGGCTCCTTATATAGCCTCTCCAGAGCCTCCAAGTCCCACCACTGGATGATGTGGGACTAAACACTGGATGGGGTAAATGGATCTCCTCCAGGATCCATTTACCCTGCTACAACACAATAGGCGCATACAACTTATACTCCAACATCGACAATAGCCGACAGTTGTGCGCGTTGAGTTGATATTGTCTGTAGTGTCTTGTAGCGTGAGTTGAGTTTTCTTTCTGTTTGTCCAAGCTGAGCATTACATGCTCCAGTTTGAGGGGGAGTGTTGGAGTATTTGGTTATGCATCTCTTATATGAGAGATGGGTAAATGGATCTCTCTAGGATCCATTTACCCATACAGAGTTTAGTCCCACATTTACCAGTTTGGAGATGTAGAGACTCAGTGAGGGTTATATATAGACCCCCACATCCCTTGTATTCAGATGAGAAAATCAATAGACACATATGGCCCTTTGAGGCTTTCTCCTGTGGTTTCATCCCGCTCCTTAGGGAGCATAGTTCCACGTAAAAATTTGTGTCAAGTTTATCTTTCTTTCCTTTATGCTATGTTTATCATTTTCGCTTCCGCATTCCTATTTTCTAACAGTATCCATATATATATATATTCATTTTTTTGTAGATATTCGATCATTTTCTTGATAAAATGAGAATTGATCCATCTGTTAGAGTTTCAAGTAATGAAATTTGCGGAGAAAATTGTGGATCACAAAACCAAGAAACAAAATAGTAATTATAGATAACATAAGTTAATTAGGAAAGCCTATATTCATATATTAATCGGTATTCATTTGTCAAATATTTGTATCCAAATAGTCAATATTTGTTTGATTCGTATTTGTATTTGGAGGATATGATTTATCATTTTGCCCATTTGTATGATATTTGTATCTGTATTCGTATTTTAAAATGAATAATGTTATGATAACACCTACATTTGTATATGTATCTGACCATTTTCATCCCTACTGTCATTACTTGTCTTCGCATTCTGCCTACATCGTAGACCATGTCTCACTTCACCTTGTTGGGATGGATACTTATAACTCTGAGCTTTTCTCAACAAAACTTGTCGTTACGCGCGACAGAGCTTTTTTTATTGTTTCTATCCTTATCAGTATCATCAAGATTCTAAGCGCTATCGGTAAGTTATATATATAACAATTTAATATATTTGATTATGATACTATTTTTTATCTTTCTAATGGATAATTTTCTAAATAATGTTTTTATTGTGAGCATGTAGTTGATTAATGATTTGATATGCAGTCAGTTCTTGCAATTAACATTTTGTGCTATTTGTTTTTTTGTGTGAAGAAGTAATGGGATGGACCTCCATGAGAGGCTCATCCAAAAAATTATATCAAAAATTATAAACAAAAAAATAAGGCATTGCGTTGTTTGTTTGCTTTTGTAAAGAAGTAAAGGGATGAACCTCCATGCAGTTACTCTTGCGAAGGATGACACTAGGAGTGTCACGGTTGGAAATGAGGAACATAGTCTTGATTCTGAAGTAGATGCAATAATCTGGAGTGACAATGAAGGCATTCACTGTAGATTAGTTTGTAAAATTTACAGGATTCACCCGCAGAGTAGTCCGAGCATCCTCCCTCAACAACCTATTTTTGCATTTTGGAAGGGTATTTGTGTTGTCCTGCCTGATTTGCATTGATTTTTTAGATTATTATTAGGAGGTGCCTGCAGTTTTGTTTTTTTGGAAAGACGACTAGACAGATGGTGGTATATTGGCTTCTCGGTTTCCATGGCTCTTCGTGATGTCAGTAGAGGAGAGTGCACCCGTATCTGACTTTTGCCTAGATGGATGTTGGTCACCTACTTTTTTTTGACTTTTTAGAGAGCAGCACTTTCAAGATTTTATTGAACTAATGGAAGCGATTAGCCCCCTTGGTGGTCATACGACAAGTAGATACCATTGAGAGGAAGTGATTTCTCGGTGAAGAAGGTATACAAGATGATAATTATCCAGGCTGATCCTTACTGCAAGGAGCTGATTAGAGATTGCAGAAGCGTTTGAGATTTGAAAATCCCATCTGGCATCCAAGTATTCTTATGGATTTTTAGGCAGGGCAGACTACTCACTCAAGAAAGATGGTCACAACTCTTTAATGTTGATGACAATTTGTGTGTGCTTTATAGAGAAGAGGTGGAGTCGTCGGATCATCTTTTTTTCGGTCTGCTTGAAAGCAAAAGAGGTTTGGAGCTGGGTTTTGGAGTGGGCAGACTTTACCAGTCAATCTTGTTTTTGGGGTTCGTCGTTTGATTCCTGCTTTCGTCTAGCTGGGGAGAGGGTGCAACCCGTTTGTTTTGGGCCCGCTAGCTAGCTTGAAATGTCCATAATGAGCACCATTATGTTGAAAATATTGTTAGTAATCCAAAGACTCTCCTCGAATCTTGATTCTTGTACTAAAATTGTCTAACTAATTGATGGGGCATGCACCTAAGCGTATCACCCCCTTTTTTATTTCAAAAAATATAAACAAAAATTATAAGCGCCAAGTTTCATAAAGAGCCTTAGCATGCTCAAGTACAATATCGTGGTAAAACCTCACATCCTAAAAATAACATTGCTCCTTGCTAACTATATGGCCCACACGTGCGCAACTACCCTGATCTTGCCTTCAATCGACCCTGTCTAGTCCCTCCCAACGAAACCCCAGAATGAGTCCATGTTGCCCCATTGCACCCCAGGCAAATCAACAACCTCCCATGTCTCCCTTGATCCTTGGCATTTGAAGAAGATGTGATCAATGTCCTCTGCAAACTCTCCACATTGCTTGCATACCATATTGCACCTTGGAAAAATCTTGGTCATCCTAGCACTTGTCAAAATCCAACCTCTTCTCATCGACCACATAAAAACTTCACATGCATCCCCAGAGTTTTACGTAATCTCGAGAAACCTCCTCATTTTTCATTGCCAAACGAGTTGATAAAACCTCATATGCTTTTTCTTTGACCGTGGACAACCCATCTTATTAGCACCATTAATCTCTACCCTCCTATGGATCCTCCATTCTGGCCAACTTGCTTGACATGCCCAAGTAATCATCAATCCTCTGCTCTGATAGCTTTGCCACAGAGATTGGAGACCATGAACCCCCAAACCATACGTTAGCAACCCATACCTCCTTGTCCGATGCCAAGGCAAACAATCTAGGGTACACATTGGAGAGAGCTCCCACCATCCAATCATCCTGCCAAAACAAGAATCCACTCCCATTACCTAAAACCGATCGAAGATAAGCAACTACCTTTGGAATAACAACACAAATAGCTCTCCAAAAAGTGATGGATGAGCGTACCACATCCATCTATGCACACAAGCTAAATGAAACACCATAAATTGATCATATCAACTCGGGGAGCGTCGGCCCCTTCACCTTCAAATTATGATCACCCACTTTGAGAGCAACTCTTTCTTCATGTCCCTAAGTCTCATGACCCCCAGCCTACACTTCTTGGTAGGCTTTGTCACGACGTTCCAATCCACCAAGGTGATCCCCTTCCCTTCTATTGATATGCCTTGAATCCTAACCATCTGACTATTGTTGAAGAATCGTCTACGCACACTCTTCTGTCGCACAATACCCCAACAAGACGGAGGTCTCACCATATTTTTCTTCTTCTCCACAGTGAAATCGATCGTTGTCGTCCAATGATGTAGCCTAGTTATGGGTAAACCTTGTAAATTTGTGTGTTTTCGTGCTTGCGTGATTGATCGTGTTTATGTACTTCCACGGTTCGTAACACCTTCGCCGAAGACTAAAATAAACGCCGCATCGGTGCCTCCAGTTGCTTATGTATGCCAACTGGAAACACCCATGAGGAGAGAAAGAACACTGATGTTGCTGACGGAACTACCCTTGACAAGCATGAGCCTCTCCACTCAGCTAGCTTCTTTTCCACGTTCTCTATCACTGGCAACCAATCCACCTTCCAAAGTCTCTCGTGTAATAGAGGCATGTCGAGATAAGTGATGGGCATGGTCTTCCAAGCAGTACCCAAAACCTCCTCACATGTCATCGTCACGTCCGAATACAGATCGATAGGAACCAAAGCAGATTTGTCTCCATTCACCTTCAACCTTGAAAGGCCTCTAAAGATACCCAACACTACTCTAATAGCCTTGCATTCAACCACAACTCCTTCTATGAAGAAATTGGTATCATCTGCATACGGTAGGATCTGAATGGCAAAATCATGTCCATCTCCATTGAAAACACCACCATCCTTAGCAAGCTTAGTCGTAGTTGCTAAAGAATCCACCGTGAGAACAAACAATGGGGGGTGCTAGTGAGCATCCTTGGTTCATGCGTTCTACGGCTGAAAAACCTTCTCTCTTACCTTCCATTAATTAGAACTGGGCAAGAGGAAGTAGTGATGCACCTCTTCATCTAATCAATCCACACATCCAAGAAGCCCCTTCGGATCGGGATGCCTAGATGAATCCCCAGTTCATGCAATAATATGCCTTCGAGAAGTCTGGCATCCAAGCCTCCCCTCTTCTTCAATCCTGTACGATCTCGGAAGCCATAACCACCCCGTCCATTAGTAGATGCCCATGAATAAAAGTTGTCTAAGCGGGCAAGATAATCGAGTTGAGTACTCCCTAGAGACGATTTACCAGAACCTTGACCACAATAAGATAGCTGACATTTAACAATACGATGGTCTAAAATCTTCTACATGGTTTGCAATTTCCTTCTTTGGAAGCACTAAAATTAGAGATCTATTCAGTTTCTCCATGCCCCGATTCACACATCAAAACTTTGTTATCATCGCCATGATGCCATCCTCGACCACATCCCATAACTCTAAAGAAAATACGAGCAAACTTGGTCTTGGGCACCCATTACCATTAATATAAAAAACCACCATAAAAATGCGCCTCCTTTGCGTTGAAGTATGAAATGAGTAGCTCTGCCTGCTCAGGCAAAAGAGCCTGCATCCCCTTCCCAAGCCATCTAGTCCTGACGTCGACGGCCGCCTGTTGACCTCTCGAAAATGTGTTGTCCCCACCGTTCCATCACCATGAATCCTCTTTTTCGTCTACACTACAGAGGTCATGGATTATATTCTTCCTCATCTCGCTGGCCATTACGTGGAAGTACCCTGTGTTTACATCCCCCTCTCACACCTACTTTTGTCTTGACCTTTGTTGCCACTCCACCTCCCTTTTCTTATATTCTTTGGCTATGGCCTTCTAATGTTCCCCTCTAACATGTCGGTCCTCCAAGCTACGCTTCTGATCATCCTCAACACCATCCAAACGGACATTCTCTTTCTTTGACTTGACTTATTCAGGCACTCCCACGCTTCTACGCATCTCTGTCTTGTATTTCTTTAGAATCTCCCATAACCTTGCTATCTTTTGAGCCACTCTCTGTGCCGCCGATACCCTCTAAAGCATTGTCTAGAACTCATTAACCATCTCCTTAATACCCTCCTCCATCAACCATGATATTTTGAACCTGAACAAAAACTGTGGGTGCAATCCCTCCCTCGTATCTCAGGAAATTAGCGTATGATCGGACCGAGATCTGGGAAGGACCCGAGCGAAGAATAAAGGAAGCATCTCAAGCACTCCATCGATGCCAAAAATAATCAAAATAGGATCTGGATGAATCGTTCTTCCATGTGAGTCGTCCGTTTGTGGCATCCATTGCTTTCATTGCCATTTCCCCTATGAAGGTTGTGAACTCATCTGATCCAGGGTCTTATCTACACTGTCATTGGGTCGATTCGACACAAACAAATTTACGTTGAATTCTTAGTCTACGAGTCACGACAGATTCATGCAATCTTCGCTTACGAACCACAATTCCTCCCAGATGGGAGCTCCTCGCGATCCGTAGTGGTACCATAAACTGAGGACAGGAGCAGTCTTCATGCCTAGGACCTATGCTTTAGAGTAATGACACAGATCTCTGACCCACCATCTCCTTCAACAGTGTGTATTTATTTATCACCATCCAAAGCCAACACCACATGTCCAATGCTTCCAATAGCTGGCATTGCCCGTGAACTCTGTAAGTTGAGGACTAGATGTAGATCTCCACAACCATACTCCCAAACTTCAATCTTCGATCCTACAGGAATGCTATGTTCGCCTGCCACGACCCCAAGAGACCTTTGACGACACTTCTTTTCTCCTATTCGCCCAACCCCTTTACTTTCCAACTGACGATCTTCATGACACACTAGGAGAGTTAACAATGGGTACTATAACCCCTAAGCGCCCTGCAACCCATCGTAAATGTCCACCATATCGTCCTTCTAATCACCAAGCAATGCAACATCTTCCACACCCCCCAGAAGGCTTCCTTGCATGCTCCCCACATCTCTCATGATGGGACCCTCGCCCACCTTGTCTTTCATCTCATGTTCAAACTAATGCCTGATCTCTATCTTCCTTATCTTCCTTGAGAAGGACGGTATCAATTCCAACCGTGATTTAAGCATTTCTCCCTTAACACGAGCTTCCTCTGCCTGATAGCTTGCGCCTGCCATCAGCATTCACCTCTCTTGCTTTTTTCGTCGCTTCGAATTAAGGGCTCCTGAGCCCCCATACCCTCAGAGTGCCTTCGTGTGGCATGTTACCTACACCATATGCGGGTTTTGGCCAAAAAAACAGAGGGTTTATGCGTGGGTTTCCCCCAAAACCCACATTTCCAACCTGTGGGCCCCACCATCTATTTTTTATTCTCCATCATGTGGGGCCCACCCAAAAACCACACTCTCTCATTTAATATATCAAATTACTCATTTTTCTTTCATCAATTACAACAAAAAAATATAGTATACCACCTTGTCATCTAAAAACTATAAAATACTCAACTCCTAATCATTTTTCCAAACTTCATTACAATCACATCACAACAAACCCTCTCAATAGTACAAACCACTATCCAAACATCAAAACACAAAAACGGATTAACCACCAGATAACCCAGTTTTTGGGCGGGTTACCCTCTGCCAGAGAACCTCCAACCAAACACACCCTTCTTGAACTCCCATCCAACCTTATCTACCACCTCCTCTATGGTCACAGATGAGCTCGGAACCACCCTCTTCTTCCCCAAGATCGCATGGGCGGACCCCCTTTAAAGCAGCTGCCATTGCCCCTGACTCTTGACCAAACAACCTGCCCCTTCCTCAAATCTAAGACTAATGGTCAGTAATTAGCCCCTCATTCTTCTAGGAAATCCGTCTCTCGCCGACATACCTATGCCCTTCACCTCTCCTTCGTTAAGGCATCCCCCCCATGTTGCATATCTTCCACCAACGTGCCTACCCATTATCTGATCACCTTCTTGCCCACCATCTTTAAAGCCAATTGGAAGCACGATCTTCCAAACCTGAAGAGTCGATAATGGCATCTCCATTGGAGGGCCCCGTGACATAGCTATTACCTCCCAAGCCTCTCCCGAATGAAGGTCCATCGACTAAACATCCTTAATGACTCCCGTAAATCCAAGCGCCTTACGAATGAGTCTAACCCCACGACATCCTATTGGAAGCCTCTTCACCACTACCTCGCAATCATGGCTTTCACCACTTCACCTTAGCATGGAAAATCCCCCTCATCATTGGAAATAGAGGTATCTTGTCCTTCTCAATGCCTCACATGCGCAACGACGTCTTCAACTTCCAAACTGCATCCTATATACTACCAATCATGCACCCTCTCTCCAGGACCGCCAAACTCAACATTAGGTCTCTTCCGATCACCTTTGCAATGAGCAACCCTTCGACAAGGTCTGCCTCATATCATCTACCTCCATCTTCCCTTCCCCAAATCGACAATCCTTTCTAAGGTGGCCTGGCTTACAACACCTAAAGCACATTGGATCTTGAATTGGACATTGTCGAGCCCAATGCCCATCTCTCCGCATGTGAAAAAGCTAGGGCGGATTTGACAGAAAGTAACTGGCCTAGACACCACCATGTCGGTCCCCGCCACCAAAGGCTTCAGAACCTCAGACCACCGCAGCAAAAGACCGGCTCGTAACCACGACATGCCCACCTTCCCTCATGGATGGTGTCCATCCTCTCTTTCTCCCGTTCCCCCACCACCAACACACACCCATGCCCGACCGATTAGTATTTGACTTTCCCTTGGCGGCCACCCCCTCAGTCGCTCTACCTCATCAGTCTCTTTTCTTTATATCCAGTTGTATGGACGTTATCTTTGTATTCTTTATTAATATTTGATTGCATAATACATAGAACTTTTGTTGGACGAATTTGCTTTGAGACATGTTTCCATATGCTGTAATATTTATGGCACCGTACTCTTATATATTTTAGGTATTTCTATCAAAAATTGAGGATTACGCCTCAAGGAATACACCTCATTTCGATCATGTAAAATCATCTTGATGTGCGTCATCTCATGCTTAAAGGAGGCATTCGGTCAGGCCGGGTCTCCTGTTATTGTTGCTTGAAAAGGAACAATTTCTGTTGTTAACCGTTTCCTCCTCACTGATGCACTTCATGCCCCTGATTTCTCAATGAGCCTTTTATCAGTTAAGAAGATATTAAAGAGTTGAAATGCATGTTGATTTTTTATTACAAGTCATGTGTTCTAGAAGATTTGTAGACATGCAAGAAGATTGAAATTTGATTAGTTAAGGATGACTTATATTGTCTTCCAGCTTGAGTTGGCCAAGGCCTTACCTCTGTGATGAAAGCTCGTCTTAGAAATGACAACTCCATTTTAGTATGTAAGTGGCATGAATGTCTTGGTCATATCAATTTTTCTTCTTTACAGATGTTGATGCCTGAGATTTTCTTTGGATTATCAGAAGATGATTTGAAATATGAGGTTTGCCAATTTGCAAAGCAGACACACTGCATTTCCTGCATCTACTAGTAAATCTACTTATGCATTAGGGTCCGTCAAGTGTGCAGAGCATGGGTGGTCACATGTAATATATCACTTTCATTGACTATTTTTCACGGACTACTTATGTGTACCTTTTAAACATAGAAGTGAAGTTCCTACTGTTGTAAAGAACTTTATAAATATGATTAGCACTCAGTATGTAACGGGAATAAGAACGCTCAAGACTGATAATGCCAAGGAGCACATGGAAAAATCCCTATGTGCTTTTCTTGATGAGAAGAGTACATTCATGAACCTCATGTATTCCGGATTGCTGAAAGGAAGAACCGTCACTTGTTGAATGTCACCAAAGCACTCTTGCTCCAACGGAATGTGCCAAAGATTTTTTGGAGAGAAGCTGTCTTAACTGCTGCTTATCTGATCAATAGGACACCTTCTGCCGTGATTGGGAAGAGAACTCCTTTCTTGGTCACCCATCCGAATGCATCTCCTTTCAGTTTGGACCCACGTGTTTTTGGATGTGTCTGCTTTCTTCATAACTCTAGACTATTTGGCGAAAGTTGGATCCAAGGGACACAAAGTGCATCTTTCTTGGTCATTATGGAAAGCAAAGAGATTACAAATGTTATGATCCGGTAGCGCATCACCTTAATTAAGTAAGGATGCCACTTTCTTTGAGAATGATTCCTACTTCCTTATGAGCTCTCTCCAAGAGGAGTCTGTGAGTACAGATGTTGAGAAAATAAGAATGCGATTTACTTTCTTTGTGACATACATGAGACTATCTATGTAGGGGAGGGCAACGAGAAAGATAGAGAAAAAGATAGTGGGGATAGAGGTAGATTTGGACAAATTTGTAGTAGACGTAAAGAATCAGATAATGTGGTGGAGACTAGAGAAGAGATGTTGCCAAACGGCCCAAACCATAATGTCAACCTTTCATCAAACTATGATGTCATCCTTTAATCAGGTGATCTAGGTAATGAAAGCTCTGCAACTACTCATCTTCCTTCTAATATTCATACTGATAATGGCAATAATTTATCGGATGATCGTCCCATTACTATGAGAAGGGCTATTAGAATTGTTCGCGCCTCTACTCGGTATCCATTAGAAGACTTTGTTGCCAACGCCAACTTGAATTCTAGATATAAATGTTTTATTATCTCTGTTGATGCTCATTACGTTCCAAAAATATTGATGAAGTCAAAAAGGACCCGAAATGGGTCAATGCTATGAAGGAAGAAATGGATGCCTTGGTAAAAAATAATACTTGGGAGATTGTTGATAATTTAAAGGCGCTCTCCTTGTTGGCTCTAAATGGATCTACACGATTAAATATGATGTTGACGGGACTATTGACAGATTCGAAGCTCATCTTGTGCCTAAAGAATACAATAAAAAATATGGGATTGACTACATTGAGACCTTTGCTCCTGTTGCCAAGATGAATACAATTAGAATTGTTATTTGCTTAGCAACTCATTTTTCCTGAAAGATGTATCAGTAAAATGTGAAAAATGCTTTCTAGAATGGTGATCTTAAAGAAGTGTATATGAAAATGCCACCTGGGTTCGAGAATGGTGACAAGTGCTGCAAACTAAAAAGATATTTGTATGAACTAAAGCAATCACCAAGAGCTTGGTTTGAACGTCTTCGTGTGGTCATGATTAGGAATGGATATACCCAAATGAATGGGGACCACACTCTGTTTATAAGGAGAAATGATGAAAAACGATCTATTCTTTTAGTGTATGTGGATGACATGATCGTTACAGGGGATGATGAAGGGGAACTTTTCATTATAAAAGAGAATACTCGCAACTGAATTTGAACTGAAGGATTTGGAGTAGTTAAAGTACTTCCTAGGTATTGAGATTGCTCGATCTCCAGGAGATATGTTTCTAAGCCAACGGAAATATGCTATGGACTTATTGAAGGATTTTGGAATTTTAGAATGCAAGCATACTACTAATCTCATTGAGGCAAATCATGAACTGAATAAAGAGGACGACGAGCTTCTTGATGATGCAACAAAGGGAAGGTATCAAAGATTGGTGGGAAAGTTGATCTATCTTACCCTTACTAGACCGGATAAAACAAATGATGTAAATGTGATGAGTCAATTCATGCATGCTCCCACCACCTCTCATGCTAATGCGGTAAATAGAATTCTATGCTAAATAATATGATCACCGGGAAAAGGTCTTATGTTCAAGAAAACACTTGAGGTCACAATTAAAGGAGACACTGATGCTGATTGGGCTAGCTCCATTGATGACAGAAGATCCACCTCAGGTTATGCAATTTATCTATGCAGAAATCTGGTTATTTGGAGAAGTAAGAAGCAGAATGCGGTTTCAAGATCAAGTGTTGAAGCTGAATATCGTGCTCTTGCGAATGACGCTACAGAAATTCTATGGCTAAAAATTCTGCTCCATGAGTTGGGCGTCAAAGTCAGTATGCCAATGAAGATGTTTTGTGACAACAAGGCTGCAATAAACCTGGCCAACTATCTTGTAATGTATGATAGAATGAAACATGTGGAGATTGACATGCACTTCATTCGTGAGAAGATTGATGCTGGATTATTGTCTTTTTTCCCTAAAATCTACCGATCAGGTTGCTGATCTCTTCACAAAGGGGCTACCTACGACACAATTTTTGAATTAAATGTAGGCAAGTTAGGCATGACGAATATGTATCTTAACTTGAGGGGGAATCTTGAGTTATTGTGCTTACATGGGTAAACGGATCTTAGGATGAGGGACCGCTTACCCGTCCTATATATATTGTACTCATCCCTCTCATTGGAATTTAGGGAGATTAGGGATTGTGCGCTTCCATGTTTTTCCCTCTCTGCAGGGTTTTTCACGTAAATATGTGCCTCCATTTTTGTACGTGTTTTGTGAGGCCCGCTCCTTCTCGGATCTGGGATACCCGTTTACATATCACCCATAGTATTATGCTCGCTAAAGATTGCATTAGATAACTGGAAATTAGGGAATTTTTTTCAAATGACATTCACAAATTAACCAATAAACCACAGAACTACAATATGTCACAATTATATTGCATAAATTTCCATAGCAGTTAACATGTAACAACAGAAATAAAATCCCAATTGTATCAGAAGAGAAATAAAAGCATTATATAATACCTTGAACAAACTATAGCATACATACCTGATATGTGTTGCTTCAGAAACTGATGTTCAACTTTCCCAATACCACGCAATAGGGAGAAAAGAACATTTAGTGTCTACAATCCATGCAATCCAGGGAGAAAAGAACATTTAGTGTCTACAACTTTCCCAATGTGCAGGTATTAGTCTGCAATCCATGCAATAGGGAGAAAAGAACATCAACAAATGTTGAGTAAATCTTATTAATTAGAAATAATAGGAAATTTAGTGTCTACAAAAGAAAGCAAGTAAATTGGGCTTGACAATTAAAATTTAAAGCTACTTGCAATGAAACAGGCTTTCAAGTTGTTTGGTATGTAAAACCCCATTCTATTCATCCTACATTACTTACCCATATTAATCATTTTTATACAAAGATTATATGATCCATATTTAAACTGTCACCTTTTAATTAATTATAAATCATGTTTAATGGATCTTGGAGATGTTGATGTTGAGTCTTTGTTCTTGATCTTTATCTAATCTCTCAGATTTAGTGGATAATCTGGGATCTTGATCTGAGTGTGACTTCATATTATGGTTCTAAGGTATGACTCTAGTATAAAACTGTATATGACTTCCGTTCTTCCCTATCAATTTCAAGTTCCAATGATTTATTCAATGGCTATCATGATTGAGATGATCTTGATATCTTGAGTATTTAATGATTGACATGGTCGAGATGATTCGGGTCTCTTTTGATGTTTGTGAGTCATGAGGATAGACCATAGTAAGTGTAGATGATGAGTCTGATGTTTTGATTCTTTTCTTATTGAATTTCTCAAGCTTAGTGGATAGTCTGTGGTCTTGGTCTAGATAAGACCTCACACTGTGACTCTAAGGCAGTAAGGAAGCCTTAGGGTTGGGGTGCCTCCGTAGGCATGCGGTGGAGTAAAATGCATCCTAACTAAGTTCCCAACACGTCCATTAGCTATTTCAACAACTGCGGTAGTAGTTCGTAGTCTAATACGGATGATTTTCATAAATTGATCTTTTCTCTTCGTCATGAATTACTGGCGGAACAGTAACTAGCTCAACTACAGCCTACTCAACTGTAATTCATCTCAACTTTAGCCAAACTCATTTGTGACTCAATCCAATCTCAAATGTAACTCCTCCAAATTCAATTGTGACTGATTCAGATGTAGCCATAAAGGATTCAGATATATACATGGATGATTCAAATGTAGCATCGCTAAATCTGTTGGCGAAAAGTAAACAAAACTCAAGCGGTGAGGTAGCCTACAAAAGAGGCTCTTCCGTCTTGCCCTCTAATTGGAAGAGCGGTCCAATAGAGGGATAGGTCTAATCCAAAACTACGCCACTGAGACGGGTGAGAGAGACTCTCCGGAAAAGTCATCTAAAAGAAAAATCGGCCCGACCGGCACGGGCTAACGAGCTCGAAAAACTAAAACCAAGGGCCCTCTAGCCTAGGTACCCTAAAGAACAAGGGTCAGCGGAACTGGTCTTTAAAAGAAAACCTGTGGATCCCAGAGAGGCGTAAAAACTGCGAGCGCTCGCGAAAAAACCCGAGAAAAAGACTGGGATCCTAGACCCGCACACTAAGCGGCCGCTGCCCTAACTGGACTTCCTAATCTCCCGCCCAGCTGAGGGTCACCGCACCCTCACACAATCAGGCGTAAAGGTCACCATGACTGGCACTTTTAATTATCAGTCATCAATGACTTGATCCCTCATCCTTTCTTAATCCTTTATGTGGTTGATTGTACAGATCTAGGTCTTTTTGATCAACGATCTTATTGATATAAATGATTCATCATTGATTTCACTTATTCATCTACCCCATCATTTCTCAATCTCTTTAATGGTCGACTTTACAATTCTAGGTATTTTGTCACTACATATCTTTGATGATATGTATAAATAGTAGAGTATACCTAAAAGATTAATTTATGAAGATGATCGGTCTTTGTGGTCACATCTTATTATTTCTACAATCATAAGATCACCATCTATGCTTTGGATATGGATCTAGCTAGTCTTTATCATTTTGTTTTATATGGTACCTAAACAAGAATCATGTCTCAATTGTACCAGTTCCAGTTGAGACATCAAAGGAGGGGTGTTTTCTGATCATTTGCCATAACATTTTATATATAATAGATCGTATGAATATAGACTATACATAATGATCAACTGATTGATGATTTCTTATTCGTAAAGATCTTGAGAGTTGACTTTGAGATGAGAGTTTTAATATTTTAACAGATGAATTCTTAGAAGATCATCATATTTGCTCCTATATTAGTAAGATATTAAATCCGATCAATGTTTGTACATGTGAAATTAACCGGTGGCATCAAGGAGATTGCCTATGATGATTAAGCCCTCTTATTCGAGCAGTGTCTCATAGGTAGATAGAAGTCGATCATAATAAGGCCATCCATAGTCTTAATAAAAAAATTGTGGCAGCAGGGTCATATGTTGCAAGGCTTACAATGTTCACTTGTGAAGCAAGGGTTTCACTAATTGAACAATCCTCAGCAGATTTTGATTTCGAGCGATTGAAGCCAATGGACATATGCATCTAATTTCGAACTTCTATCCAAAAATCTGTTCAGAAGGTATCACTCCTCCAACCTAATTTACACAAAGCTACAATGATATAGATAAAAGTGATTAAGATTTTTACAGGTGGTGGGAATGTGAACTTTCAACAGTGCAACATAATCATAACTCATAAACAATCCAAATCTAGCCCTTCATCAAACATTGCTCAAGATGCTTCTTTACCTCAGTTGGTTTCCTTATGTGAAGGGGTGGGATCATGTGCTCACCATTCTATCTCTAATTATTACGAGTAATGACTTATCTGATCCTGAATGCAATCCGTTGATGTACTATTAACTGTATTGATTCTAAGAGATTATATTGATATATTACAAAACTCTAACTGCGTCAGGTCGTGAATGATAAGAAGAATGCTCCTCTAACCTCATGTCCTTTATTTTGAATGTCACTCTTGTTTTCTGTCGGTGGTTATTACCTATAGAGCATACACTTGATGGTAAGGTTGATTGGCTTAAAGAGGGGCTTTCAGTAAAATAATTCTCTTGTACGTATGGAGTTGATTACATCAAAGCCTTTTCTCTAGTAACCAGTATGAAGTCCAGGTGAACCAAAAATTGGCTTATTTGTGAGTTTGATATGACCAATACTTTCTTATAAGATAATTTCAGTTAGGAGGTTTTTATGCCTAACCCCAGATACCTAGAAGTCTTTTGTAATAAAAATTGTATAGGCTAAATCATGCATGGAAGGCAGCAAGAGGAGGGAAAAAGATTGTACCTTTGATCGTCTAAGTTTGAAGGGTATATCTAATATACAACAATAGATAAAATACCTGATGGACAGCAACGGAAAAAAAACTGAATTAGTGACTCCAACATTGACTTTAATGAAAGTAAAGTGAAGAGAGATATGTACCTTTGAATATCTCCACTTTGGAGATCCAAACTTGCTTGCAACATCCTTATCTTGACAGGAGCTTCAGTTCATTCAGATCCGGATGTTACATGTTTTGATAGTTTGATTCTACTAATAGGTCTCATTTTTTCTTGGGCCAATATCGGGCCGAGGTTGGCCCACCCTGCTAGGCCCGCCAGCCCGGCCCAAATTGAAGCCCGCTAGCCCGTTAAAATCATAGCCAATGTTAACATTCAACTTTACTTTTTTTTAAGCCAAGAAAGGGGGAGACACTCAATGGCGTTCACCCCTGGAATTTATTAAAGGAAGGAGAGGAAAAAGGAAGTACAAAAAACGCGCTACGCATTCCAGGAGCTTAGCGAGCCCGACACCTGTAATTTTACATTTTCCAAATAAAATCTCTGACCCACGAACATTAGAGCATTCCTGGCAAGCTAGATTGCCCAAATAGTAGCCAGTGGCCGCAACAAATCCCTCCTTTCCCGTCGACCTGCCGCCACCAGATCGCCACAAAATGCCCTCACGTCCGTAGTGCTGATCCAACACAGGGATGGGTCATCCCAAAGGGGCGCCACTCCCCGACATGAGAAGAAAAGGTGCTTAGTCGTCTCAATCTCCGTATCACAAATATGGCAGCTGTCCGAGACAATCCCCAGAAGCCTGGCACATCTGTCCTGCGTCATCAGCCTCTTCCTCCTGAACAACCAAAAAAAGAACCCGATCCTCTCAGGAAGGCCCAGCCCCCAAAGGAATGTACACTCCCTCGTCAAAGCTGTCGAGAGGGAGGGCTGGGGTCTGGAGATAGCAAAGTATGCCCTACGGACCGTGAAATCGTTGTCGCGCCAAACCCAATGATTACGCCCCGACGAGGGGCCCGACATGTCCCTCAGCACGTCCAACAGCCGCATGAACTCCTCCACCCGTTGATCCGAGAAATTCGACCGAAAAAGCGGCATCCAATTCCCATCGACCCAGCACGAGACCACACTCACGTCCGGATCATCCGCGAGAGCAACAAGGCGAAGGAAGCGAGAAGCAAGATTCCCCTGCCCGTCCAATTATCCCGCCAAAAAGCAAGGCTCTCGCCATTCCTCAGCACTGGTCTAAAGAGCTCCTGGAAGTTGCTCGAAACCTTGAGGATACCTCTCCAAAAGAGGGAGTGCCCCGCTGCCCTCCCCCACAAAATGGGCGCCGACGCCACGCCACCAAGCGAGTAAATATGCCGAATGAGCCTGGTGCAGAGCTCATCCCCTTCACCCCAGAACCGCGCCACCCACTTCAGCAGGAGTGCCTCATTCAGTGCGCCCAGATGGCGCACCGCCGCACCCCAAGCCCGCCCTCGCACTTCCGCCTCGTGATGTCCTCCAAGTTAACCAGATGCATACCAGACTGCCCCTGGCCGCTCTTGCTCCAAAAAAATCTTTGTCTCAGTCTCTCCAGCATGTTCTTAATTCCAACCGGAAGCATTCTCGTTGAGGAGTAGAAAACATGCATCATAAATAACACAACCTTCAGGAGAACCAACCTCCCACCCTTCGAAAGGATCTTCGCCTTCCAGCCCGCCAGCCTGCCCTCAATCCTCTTCACTAAGGGAAGCCAATCAGACAGTCTCGCTCTCCCCGTGTGAGCGGGAGCCCCAAGTAGTGAATCGGGAGACAGGCCCGAGGCGTGCCCAACACCGAGCATGAAAGGTCCACCTCATCGTCACTGAAAGAGAATGGCACGAGCTTCGATTTACTAGCATTCTGTCTCAGCCCAGACATCTCACTGAAGAGTTCAAGCACCGCCGCCATCCCCATGACGCTCTCAAGATCACCCTCGACGAAGAAGATGGTGTCATCTGCGTATTGAAGCAGGGGGATCTGCATGTCACCCTTCGAAAAGCCCCTTGTGAGCCCCCCGTTCTGCACCCTTTCCACCATACAAGCCAACACGTCTGCAACAATGATTAAAAGAAGGGGGGCCAGGGGGCAACCCTGCCTCACCCCCGTTTGCGGTTGGAAAAACCTGCCCTCTGGGCGACCATTAACGAGCACCACCATCGACGCCGTAGTAACGCACCGCCTCATCCAAGTAATCCAGTCGTTCGGGAAACCTCTCCTGTGCATTGCTGCCCAAAGAAAGCGCCAGTCCAGAGTATCAAAGGCCTTCGAGAAGTCAACCTTCCAAAGCAAAGCTTTAGTATCGCATCTCTTCCAGTCCGCCACAATCTCAACCGCCATGACTAAGGAATCCGCAATTTGCCTACCGGGGACGAAAGCCGACTGAAAAGGGGAGATGATGTGCTCCAGGACTCTGTTGAGCCTTATCGCGAAGACCTTGGCAACGATCAGATAGATGGCATTTGAAATAGCAATGGGTCTGTAGTCCTCAATCCTGTTGGCCCCATCAAACTTTGGAAGCAGAATAACGAGAGCTCTGTTCACCCGCTCAAACCCCGCATTGCAGCGGCATCACTCCTGAACAACCTCAAGCACCTCACTGCCAACCAGATCCCAGAAGTCTCTGTAGAAGGAGACGGGGAAGCTGTCAGGACCTGGCACCCCATCACTGTTGAGATTCCAAACCACCGTCCTCAGCTCCTCAAAAGTCATGTCATGAGTCAAGCTCGACCCATGGGCGTCCGAAAGCCGCATCGCCCCCTCTCCAGACCAGCGCCAGCGCCTGACAGGTACTCTACCCGAGAACTCCCGAAAATGGTCCACAATAGCATTGCCAAGCTCCCTGTCTCCCTCCACCCGCACGTCACCGATGAACATAGAACCAATAGTATTGGCCCTCTGCCTACCGCTAGCGACCTTATGGAAAAAAGCCGTGTTCGCGTCTCCCTCCTTGAGCTACCTGTGCCTGGACCTCTGCTTCCATTCCGTCACTCTCTTCCTATCTTCCAATATTATCTTTACGCCTCAACCCGAAGAAGCAGCTCATCCACCGAAAGCGGCCACTAATCCTCCAAGCCGTCCAAGAGGCCAATTTCCGCCTCCACCTCAGTCCGACTCACCCGACGAGCCGCCCTCGAGTCCCGCTTGAAAATACAAAGCCGCGCTCGGAGGGAGTCCAGCTTCTGAGCAAACCTAGCAACCGCCGAGCCAGAGACCACCACAGAGCTCCAGTGGGCCTCCACCAGCCCTCGGAAGGAGTCCTCAAGCAACCAAGCCTTCTCGTACCGGAAGAGGCCCCGAGGAAGCGAGGCCTCTTCATAGTCCCAAAGTATGGGGGAGTGATCCAACTAGGAGCGAGGCTTGGCAACAACAGTAGAGAGCGGGAAAGCCTCCAAGAGGTAACCGCGGACGCCAAGAAGCGGTCCAGACGAGATCTGGAGCCAGAGCTCCTCCAAGTATATTTAACATCCGAAGCATCCAACACCTCCAGCCCCAAAGAGTCAACGATCTCCAAAAAACAAGCCGAGCCAGGGTCCTGCCCCCACTCAACCTCGGTCGGTCCGAGGAAAGCAGCGTAAAGTTAAAGTCACCCCCACCAACCCGGGGATGGCCGGGAAGGAGTCCCTAGCAGTTCTCAGATCCAACCATAGCTGATCCCGCGAAGACGCAGTACACGGGCCATACACGCAGGATAGGGCGAAAGTGAGCCCTGAACTCAGACACCCCAGAAGAACCGTGAGCAGATGAGGACATCTCAACTCAGCCTACAAGGAGAAGGAAGATCCCCTCCATGCCATAAGCAAACCGCCAGCAAAACCAATCGCATCCAACGAGCAAAAATCCGAGATCGGGCCCGCCCCAAAGGACCGCCACATTGGATCTGAGAGCGAAGCCAGCTTGGTCTCCTGCAACAAGATAATATCACAACCCCATTCAGAAAATCTTGACCCCATCGCACTCCTCTTGACTAGGTCCCACAGACCCCTGACGTTCCAGGAGAGAATATTCATTAAAAACCAGCCTGGCTTTCCCTTTCCACCATCACGACCCCAGCTGCTCAAGCCACAGAGGCCAACAACTCGGGTACAGGGGCAGGGCCCGCCACCGCGGTTTTGGCACGCTGCCTTCTTCGGTGCTGCTTTCCCAATCTCTTCTCCGAAGTCCCCTCCCCAGCGGAGGCCACCGACGAGGATCCCATCCGCACGTCAGTCGGAAGAGCCGCAGCTGCGCTCAAAGATGGAGCAGGCCCACCCCCAACATCCTCACGCCCCTGCCACCGAAATCACAAAACCCAGAGCGGTGCCCCTCCACGTCCTCCTGCAGAGGCGAAGCGCAGAGGGACTCTGAACCAAAACCAGCAAAGCAACAACCATCCCCGAACCCGCAAGGGAGAGAAGTCTGGTTGGGGAGCCCGGAGTAGGAGATCCGGGAGAGAACAGGTTCATGAGCGCCGCACGACAAAGATAAGATCCGCCTTCAAAATCCGGAAAGGTGGCTCCGCCTTCAGGGCCTGCAAAGGAGGATCCGACCCGAACAACCCTACGAGCGAAGGGAAGCCCTGCGGATTAGGCGCACGAGGAAACGAAAGATCAAGAGTCGCCACGTGCACGCTCGAGGGACGAGGAGGCCCTAGAGGCGAAGAGTCACCCCCGCCCCAAGGGGAAGGTAGACCGTCATCCGACTGCCCCGCCACATCAGCATGCCGGTCCACGGACGCACGCCCCACTACATCAGCATGCCCCCCACGCCCGGTGGAGGAGTAAGCAGCAAGATTTGTAGATTGAAGGAGAAGCACCCCACTTCAAGCACAGCCTCCGCCACCGGTCCTACTCCAAGCGAGCACTCCATCAAAACCGCCGTGAGGTCTGGATCAGACCTCGGAAGGCTACCATCAACAATGATCTTGATCACCGAGCCGACATTCCGCAGGGCCGGGCCCACGACCCCCGCCGAGCGGGAAAGAAAAGAAACCCCACGGATATGTGCCAAACGGACCACCGACTGATCGAGATGGACGTCAGCGAACCTGGGAGGCCTCCAGAGAACGGTCCCGGACGCCCCCGAAGCCAATGGCGCCATCCTCTGCTCAGCCGATAATTCGCGGGCACATACCCGAACAGCCCCCAACCCTACTACATCACCGCTGAAACGACCCCAATACACCGAGAGACCTCAGCCTCCACTGAGAAATCAGGTGGCGTGCTATCCGCCAAAACCCCAATCAAGACCCCGCCGAAACCGACCACCACACGTTCCGCACCCAAGCGTTCTTCAGACATGACCTCCTTCATCTCCCGTCCTACTGGTCCAGAGCCACGCCCGCCATCACCAGAACCGGCGCCAGCCACCATCACCAAAACCGGCTCCCCAGACGCCCGACTGTCCAACCCAGCAACACCACTTGAAGCATCTCCAGCAACCTTGGAAGAGCACACGAGCCATCGATGTCCAGGGGAGCCGTAAGTGAAGCACCTCGGCGGAAGAGGGCAAACAGAGGCGAGGTGGCCCCGCTCACCACACCGGAAACACCTCTTTCCTGGCTTCCGATGGGAAACCACGCGCCAGCCATCATCCCCGCCATTGAGCCCACCGCCCGCAGCAACTTCGCGCCAAACCCTCGCCCTTCCCGACGATACCGAACGGCCAGAGAGACCTCCACGCCCGCCCGACGCCACCGAATGGCCAGAGAGACCTTCACACTCTACCCTCCGACAAACTTCTCGCCAAACCCTCGCCCCGCCTATCGCACGCCTATCGCCCCGCCTTTCACCCCGTATAGTTTTTTCGGACCGCAAAGGACCTATTCTCTCTGCACCCTTATTTCTCTTTACTTGCAAGGAGCATTCAGCTTTACTTGCAAGGAGCTAGCTCTCAGCCTGCAAGTTTAGTAGCTTGTTACCTCGTTCTTATACAAGCTTGCTTGGGCTTTGTGAGCCACTAAGTTTTACCATTCTAATAAAGGATAACAATAGCAACAACTGAATTAACACATATTGTGCCAATCCAAAAAAGTGAAGAGTTGCATTCATTGAAACTAAACACATGCAACAACTAAGATCAATCCAGAAAATAAAAACCAATCGCTACCAACATCTGGAAATGCTGATTTAGTTCATGAACAGCACAACTTGGGCTCACCTTCAAGCCTATACATCTTACTGTTCTCGGTAATTAAAGCAGCACCAAAATAAACACTTGAAACAAGCCAAGAGATGCATTTAAAAAACAGCAACTAAGACCAAACAAGTGCTTTCAAGTTGCGTGGTATCAACAAACTTATATAAGAATGGCTGTTGAACATTGTTGTGTTAATATGATTAGTGATGTGCAACTTATGATGCATGTTTCCTGCCCACTACTAACTGATAGGAAGTTACCACTTAAATCATCTCATATTAGGATGAGAATCGTTGTACGTACGGGATGGCCTGGCCCAAGCCCGGCCCACAAAATTGGGCTGAGCTTGGGCTTGGGCCAACCAAAAAAAAGTTAAGCGAGTCTGAGCCCGGTCTGAACCCCGATTTGTTAAATCCTGGGCCCTATGGGGCCCGCAAGGTCCTAGCCCATGCTCATCCCACGATGACTCAATATTGCCATCTAAATAGTATAGATTTTTAAGCTTTATATGTGTTGAGGAGAAGCTAACAGAACCTGTATTCAGGTTTTTCCTTGGGGAGATAAAATCACTGCTGAATCATTGATGTTCTTCTCACCCATTGTCATATGGACAAAATTCAACCCCAGCGTTCACATGCAAGAGATGCTGTATCGTGCCTTTATGGATTATTTCCAGGTAAACATAGTTTGTAAATATTGTTTGATGACTAGGTGCTGCACAACAGTTGCATTCTTCAGCGAGCAACGCACATTTTTATTCGGACTGCATTTTGGATCTTACGTATTATGTGATTGAACTGCAGTTTGCCTTTAACAAATGTTTGAATGATGTGTTTTGTAAATGAGAATGTTGTTTATAATCCGTTCAGTAAGAATGCATCTTGCAATACTAACCATCCTTTTAATGTTCCTTCATGGATCTCCTTTTAGACATGGCTAAACTTGATGGACAATGCTAAAGAAGAGGATGATCCAGCCAAAGTTCTGCAAAATCGCCGGGCTCAACATAGATACTTAACCTGGAGAGCTGAGAAGGTATGATCAAGGCCTTTTTCGTGTATCTTATCAACTTAAGTTTTTGGATAGTGATGCTCTCAGTGATCACAGTACATTCTAATTGATGGTTTTTGAGTTTTACTTTTATTTTGTTTGCTTCAATCACCCTTCCTGATGCATGTGGTTTACACCTAACATGACCAGGAAATTGAGACCTGAATCTGATTGAATTGTCGTCATGATTTGTTGCATCAAACTATAGTTTCTGTCTTGATCCTACAATGTAATATAAAAAACTTGTTAAATGTCACGATCCTGTTGTTCTACATGAGAATGAGTTGTTGCTAATCACTTTCTTTTATCTTCCGTTTCATCTGTTGCTTAGGATGCATAAAATTGTGAAGTATGCAACACTAACTTACTACGGTAACCCAGGATCCTGGTCGCCCACTGCTTCTTAATCTGCTTGATGAATGCCTAGCAGAGGTAGTTTTTGTTTTAATCAGAGTTGGAGCACCAGAGTTGCTTTGCATTTTGCCCATGACCTGCTATTGAACAGGACCTGGTACGGAACTTCCTCTTTGATGGAGTTGATTACTTGGGCGCTGCATCATTTCTGGATTACTTCCCCGAATATCGGTGTGATGATGGAACTATAAACCCGAAGCGCAGCATCATTGGAAAATCATTCGAGACACGTCCATGGAATGATAGAGGAGAATTTATTGGTGGTCAAGGAAATTTTGCATGACTACTGTGTGTCGACGTCACCTTGTTATTCATGGATGGTATGGGTGATGCTTATAGCACCGGTTTTGGCATTTTGTTTATGTATGCCAGCAAGATGTATAATTTCTACTCTGTGGGGTACACCATGATGGATTATGGACGCGCCTTTCTTACGTGTAGAGAAGAAGCAAGACCACATAAAGGGGCATGTAATAGTTGCTGTGTTCAGTATTCTTGGTTCAAAAGGGTATCTGGCCTGATCTATGTAAATCTTGTATCATGTGTACCCTGTTCATGACCGCTATGTTGGGGAGTCCATGATCTTGGACATTACAAGTCTCTGAGGATTACTAGCTCCTTTATACTGCTAGCAGCATTCGTGCTCGTCGGTCAATCCAACGTCTTATGACACGAACAACTTGGTCATACCCACCTAGCTACCGTCGATACAACTCTTGGGTCATTGGGCATTCCATTCCCTTCATCCAGCAAAAAAATCTATTCGCCTGATAGTTGGGCAAAAGTTCTTGTTGGTCTTAGCTACAACTGTCAGTAGTTCTACCGGCCCTCTCTAGCTTGTGTTTGTTGATGTTTAGGGTTCTGCTCCAATGTCCTCTGCTTCTGGACATAAATATTTTATCTTTTTTGTCGATGATTACTTAAGTTTCTATGATATTTCCGGTTTTCCGCAAGTCTGATGTTTAGTCAACTGCAGGTTTCTAGTCAAGTGTAGTTTCCAAGGAAAATTAAAACATTCCTATCACTGCATATGCTGCCTTCATGCTCCTGAACAGAATGATATTGTTCAGTGCAAAATTCATCACATCATGGACATGGGTCTCGCAGTCCTCTGCACCACAAAATTTCTGGGACTTTTTGGCTTTTAGACTGCAGGTTTTCTCATCAACTAAATCTTTACCCCCGTTCTCCAAGACAAATCACTATGAATCTTTGGTTGCACAATCTTTCTTGTTCTTCGACCTTACAATAGACCTAAGTTCTATTTTCAATCTATAAAGTGTGCTTTTCTTGGCTATGTTACAACTTATATGGATTAAATCTGCTATAACATACAAATATAAGAAAGCAAATATGACGGATTCAATAATTTACAAACTCTAATGGCTCCTACAAGCTTGATACCTAAAGGTCGTACCTTTTCTGGTCGAAATCTTTATTATCAGGTCACAGTTGTCATACTGTATCTTTTGCTCACAGGACTGGACATTTTCTTTACAATCAACAAATCCTGCCAGATTATGAGCACTTCTAGCAGGTTACTCTGCAGTAATCCTGCAACCAAACATAAATATTGCGTTGATACAATACCAGGATGATATCTCGTCAGTTTCCCGAATCTGAACTTGTGCCTCATCTCTATCACTCTCTTGGCAGATTCGGGTGCCCTACCGTGCCCTCGATGCTCTCTAGGGACTGGCCATATGCGCTGCATGGCTATCACGAGTTCTAGTTTCCTACCTACTCTACTTCGAATATCCATCATCAATCTTACTTTTCTGTGTTCCAATTCAACTAAGATCTAACAACCCATCATGCTCATCTCATGTTTTTACTGCCATAGTTGGAGGCGATAGATCTCAACTGGTTTCTATATGTGAACTATCGAAGGCTCGTTTTTACTCTTTAATATTTACAGTTGGAAAGGACTATGTCCGGAACTTATTGGAATGGATCTTGGCATCGTTTTATAAGATAGTTGCTAGAGATCTGCTGGTAAGATGTCAATTTCACAATTAATGAAGTATTATTAGGCATCATTCACTAAGTTGATTGTTAGAGGTCGGTCGGTAAATTGTTAGTTACTTGATTAATTATTTTGATTGAGCAGGTGTACCTTGCAGGCATGTATTGAAAAACATCCTCAATTATGTTATGTGAGAAGTTTAAATTGGTACTGCTAAGTTTGAAAATTTTTCCAATTAATAGAACAGAAAATATTGTACCTCCTAAATCACAGTTCAGTCTTTCTCTTATCCATGTATAGTATATGTTTTTATAGAATAGTATATGTTTTATTGCTCTGTTTCCTTCTTTATGAATTTTGTCAGGAAAAACCAACAAATGCATCACATAATGTACATGGATTTGGCAAATGCTTCATTTCCATGCAAACTAAGCTTTTTAGAGAGAACCATCATTAAGTTCAGTTCTGTGCCGAGAATCCGTCATACAGTTGAAATTGCATTAATGAAATCGCTCGACATCGTGTAACCATATTACATTACTGTCAATAATATACTGTACAACCCCTTGAACCTCTGCAAACAAATTAAATGAACAAAAGATGTCGTCTTGAACAGCTACCAATAAGACCTTCCAATTAGAAGGCGGCGCGGCACCGAAGCCGGATCATCTCTTTCAATGGACACACCCAATGCCATGAACTAAAAAAAACATGGCAGGATCTTTACAGCAGCAATTTCCTTAGACAAACCTACTTCAGTCGAGGAACTTCTGGCTCGTACGCCGAAATCACGCTCCTCAACCATGTAGTATCGTCTACTTGCTCTGTTCTTGGCTACATCCTTCATTCCCGTTCATTTCCACGCATTCGTCTTCGTCGCAGTCCGAAGAAGCACTGGCATTGCAGCTGTCAATCTGCAATGTCTCTGCAACTGCTTCCCCCACGAAAGATCCCGTTTCCTGGTCATGGCCGCCATTCCCTGCAATATTGGTAAATTCTTCCCTCTTAAGCACATTGATGACAATCCCATGTTGACCTTTCTCAGGCTGCAACAGATCACCGTCTGAGACGACGATGCTATTGCAGGTGACTGCAACACGGTTGCTCAATTCATTATCTGAGTTCCGGTCAGGCGTTCGAGCCCCCGAGTTGCTGCCACTTAGTTCCCGGTTTAAAACTTGAACCATGAAACTATTGGGATGAATGACAAGATTCTCGCTCTCATTGTCACCTTGGGGCGCCCTCAGCTCTGAATCTATGTCAAGGTTCTGAACGAAATTTATGAACATGTTGGCCGACGAAGTCCTCATCAGAGGCCCACCTGCTCTGGTCCAAGAATGCAGTTCAGGATTATCCGTTTCGCTGTCACTGCTATCGTGTGCGAGTCTGTGGACATTGCGGTTCACAACTCCGCTGGTTCCTTGATAGTACGAAGTGGAGGCATCAGCAAGAGCTTCATCATCAAGAGAACCGTCTGAGTTCTCTCTTGCAATGCAATTCCATGAAGGGATCCTTCGTGATGCGTTGATCCTTGCAGCGTTCGCTGATCCCTGCAGGGCTGCGGCTCGTTCAGCGCTTCTCTTCAGCCGACGCATATGATTGAGGAGGGCAACACATTCGTCCAATGCGAGCTCGATGGCACAGTTGGCCTTTATGGCTGAAAGTTTCTCCCACGTGCATCGCCTCCCCTGATTAGCAGCTTTCTGGAGCTCTGGGTACGACGGATTCTGGAGGATCTTAGAATACTGAAACATCGAAAATGAAGTATCCTCAGAATCATAGGAGAAGATACTTTCTTGAGAACTATCAATGAACATCCAGAAATAAGCAGTACCTGAGCGAGAGTAGCTGGCATGACGACAGTGACGTCGCCCTCCCATTCTTGCGCAAACAGCTTTGCTAGCCCACCTAACGGAAAGCCGAGCTCCAAGACTTGATTGCACCTGTGCTTGACCTCCATCTCAGTAAGATGCGCGAGCTGAAGTATAGATTTAAGCAAATTTTCAGGCAGGCAGGCAATATCCAAATCATGCTTTTCGAGATGAGAATATGTGCAAGGAGTTGCCTAACAATACAAATTAGAAGTGGTACTTATTTGATCCAAGGTTGATTACCTTTGCCGCGAAATCACCCCCATAAGTTCTAACGAAATCCTTCAACCGCAACAATGGTGCGATATGGGGATTGGCCTGGCTGACGATGAAATGATTGACATTGAACAGCTCCTTCAATTGCATCATGGGCAAGTCGCTTTCCAAGCTTCCATCCCTCCATCTGCGAGCCGAAGCACTGGGGGGTTCCTCGGGGCCGATCTCAAAGGGTGCGTGGAAAGGAACAAGCTCACCGGACCTATTTTTCGCCATCAGTTCTTGCGCCTCGAACAGGCCCGGGAATGCACAGGATGCGGTAACTGCACTCCAGATGACCACATGAGGGGATGTGAGGTAGTTGAGGCATCGAGGCGGTTCATGCTTCCTGGGAGAGCAGACCGTGATGCCAAGGATCCGGCCGGTCATGTCGTAAGCCTCTTGGAACGTCAGATTGCTTGTGAAGTGCCGCAGAAGCCTCTGAAGCTGCCGGATATCATGAACCGCTCCCTGAGTCATAATTCTCCTAACAACTGAGAAGAGACCACCCAACTGATCAAAGAACTGCAGAGAATGGATGTTATCCTCGAAGAAGCTCTCAACTTCAGGCCAAGACCGAGTCCCTATAATCGCACACATGATGGATCCCACGCTGGAACCAGCTACGATCCGAGGAAGAAGTCTGTTCTCCACCAAGGTTCTAACAACTCCCACATGGAAAGCTCCAAGTGAAGCGCCACCGCTGAGAAGCAGCGCGGTTCTTCCGAAGGCGTGCCTGGTTTCGTGCATAAATGAGAGCTTCTCCTCGACTAGCAATTCTTCAGAACCGTCGTCGCAGACCATTTTCAGTTGCATCGATACCTCATCAATATAGTCCTTGATCAGTCTTGGCACCTGTTCATGAAGATTTAGAAACAGAACTCAGAAGCAAAAAAAGGTCATACTTTATATTTATAAAATTACAATGAACATAACAACCAGAATTTGAATTTTCTACTACTATCGATAGGGTATTTGTTTACCTGAAGCCTTCCCATGTGGAGCCGTGGATTGCACATATTGCCCAAATTCCTCAGCAGATCAGCACGCATACAGAACATGATATCTCTCAACGACCCTTCTTGCCGCCGTTGCCGGAGCTGCTGAAGCTTGTTCCTCACGAGCTCCTCGTCGTAAAGATCGGATTCATTCAATTTGGGCATCTCCTTCTCGAGCATCTTGGCAGCATGAGCCCATTCCTCGTAGGTGAGGGCGTTCCTCATCACATTCCTCCAGAACTTCCTGCGGTACGCAGACTCCGCTCGTGACCGGACGTTGGTGAATCTCTTTAAGAAGAAGGCGATGGCGGTGACCATGATGAGAATTCCATGGGTGTTCCTCGGGTGGAACCACGACAGAACAGGCAAGACTACATTCCTCAATCTGCTGAGATATTCGAACAGGATCACGAGGATGCGGTGCCGGAGATGTGCCATGGAGCTGCAGAAGAGGATCCGGAAGGCAATTGTCCGGCCAATTATGGAGGAGGGACCGATGGAAAATCGATCCACCGCAGCTTCGCTGCTGATATCCATCCCTTCCCTCGTACAACCAGGATCGTTATAACAACAAACAAAGTTTATTGGATCAAGGCCTCAGAGAAAGAGGGAGAATTTAATTAACTGGGGAAGAAATAACAGAGAAATCGAGGAGGATGGGGAGATCAAATTATGTTCCAAGAACAGAGAGCAGCAAAGGTTAGATCTTATAGTTCCACAAACAGAAAGTAATACGTGAAAACATGAAACTTCCAGGCAGACCCAAATACCAAGAAATCCTAAAAAGGTCGGAACGACTCTCCGCCAGCAAACACGGCAGCGATCAAGATCAAAATTTGACCAGGAATTCTGAATCAGAACAAGAAACCCACCTCGTATCCGATCCCAGACACAGATTCAAACTATCACGTAGCCCTCTCCCCTCGATCCAGGAGAAAAAGAGGAATATTTAAGAGCAAAACAAGTAGCGTGTCGCCCCAGAGAAGAGCAGACAGAAGCGACAGCGACCGGGATAGAGATGTGTCTGACCGACGGACGGTGGGTCCTCGACACGTAGACGGGGATTGGTTGGACGAGAGGTTTCGTGGAAAGAAGGGCCCAAAGGACTTGGGTGACGCCGATCCGACGCGGCACGACTTGCAGCGAAGATTGGGGGAGGTGGATAAGATAAGGTTAGTCTTTCTGACGTTCTCGATGACCACGACCTCTCTCTTCTCTTCCGCTGTTCCGATTATATTCTAATTCTATTCTACCGTATAATTCCAAGATTCTATTCTTACCCACCTTTCCCGTTTCGGTTACACGACGAACGAAGAACAACGAGGCTCTGGAAGAGAGAAAAGTCCCTTTGGGTTCGTTTTAAATGGAATCTTAAGAACCCAACGCTCTGAAATGCCATTCACGACAGCTAAATATAGGATGTCCGATTTCTTCGCTTACTTCCATAGAATGGATTATATTCTCTGCTTTCAATAGTTATAAATCCGTAAGGGCTGTTCGTCGTCTCTCTGCGGATTAGGAATAAACGGGCCTTAAGGGGGTGTTTGGATAGTGGATTGTTGCATGTAATCTATTTTTGGGTTGGGATATTTACACCCATAACCCTGAGTAATATGGTAATTACCCCAGGAACCCTCGGTAAATACGAATTACAACCGTAACCCCCAATAATACTTAACTCTTACACCCCTAACCCTCGTGTTAACTTCCATCCAATGTCACGTTATAGTTAACAGTATCCGTTAAACAATTTACATTTTTTATCCTTTAAATTTCATTATTAAGAAAATGAGTCCCCTCCTTCCTCCAGCACCCACCCCGTCCTCCCCTACCTCCTTCGCCGACCACCTCCATCCCACTTCCTGCTCCCGTCGACCACCTACTCCTCCGCCACCTCCAGCCTCTGCAATCGCCCATCCCCAGCACCCACGAAGCTCCCCCCTCCTCCTGGAAATTCGCGCTCCCTCTGCAAGCGCCCTCATCGCCCACGACAACCCCCTCCCCCCCGCCCGCCCGCTGCAAGCGCTCCCTCTCCCTTCTGCTACCTCTGCTTTCGTCGATCTGATTTCAAACCCGAGTTATGACTCATCCTCCTTCGTTCTCTTCTCTCTATATTTTTTTCTGAATGATCTACAAATCGTCACAAATCCACTCTCCTATCATTACTTCACATTTAAATCTTTACATCTCCACTCTATCCTTCGTTATCTCCTCCAATCATTGGAGATTTGGAGTTTCCGTTCTGCATTTGTCAGCTTTTCCATTCACGTCTGTTGAGTTTGGGATCGAGACGGTTGTCTCGATTCATAGTATCATTTGCAGGTGAACAATGATTTGGTTGCCAATGAAGCTCGTCTTCAAGGAGCAGTAGCATTATCTGGAGTGAGGCATTCATTTGAGACAAACCTTGAACAACTGGACATTGATCTGAACGTCATTTCCATCCGAAGATTGGTTAATACATCCAGAGATCAAACATTATGTTATTCGATCATATCAACATTTGGAGATTCATCTCCAACAGAATCCTTCGGCTGGAAACAACACCGATAGCAGAACAACTGCTGGAGATAGGGGCGATAATATGAGCTTTGGAGACATCGCAAACTTCATCGAGGATCACGGGAAGACAAATCCTAGAGTTCTATTGTAACAGAAATACATTACGCACCACCTAGAGTTAGACGCATCCGGAAATTTTGTGACTTCCGCTCATTCATCCGGAGATCGGAAGCAGAGAACCACCTCAACTTCCCTTAGCTACAAGGTCGGAAAGCCACCACGAGGATCGACTAGATCTTTCGCTTGATCGAGATCTTACCGAGCTCCCACTGCAAGCACCCTTATCGCCCACAACAAACCCCCTGTATCCCCGCCGCTCACCGCCTCGGATCCCCGTCGTCGGCTTCTGGAAGCAACCCATCGCCCACGATAGCCCCCCTCCCGCCAGTGCTCCCGGTACCTCCGCCCCTGCTCCTGGAACCCTTGACCTCCGCCTGTGCGCCCCCCACTTCCGGTTCCTCCTGGAACACCTGCCCCGTCGGCCACCAGCTCCTGCCCCACCTGCGACCCCCGCGGCTCCCCCGAGCTCCAGCCCCCCCACCCCCAGCTCCTCCACCTCCCCTTCCTCGAGCTCCATCCCCCCATCCCCGACTCCTCCTGGAATCCCTGGCCTCGACCTGTGCCCCCCACCCCTCCCCTGGCCTCCACCCGCCCACCCCTGCACCTGCTCGACCCTCGGGGAAGCCCCCACCCCCTCCCCTCCACTCCCGGTTCCTCCTTGAACCCCTACCTGTCGCTGTCGCCGCCTGTGCTCGAAGCCTACAGAGCCCCCTCCCCGTCGTCGCCTGGTGCTCCTGCTCGACCCTCACCCGCCTCTCGCGAGGAGTCCTTGTGCCCAGCTCCCGTTTGCAGTCCACCCCCGTGCCCAGCTTCCGTCCAAGTCGAGCCTCCTTCCCCTGGACGCGAACTTCCTTTTCTTTCTTTTTTCTTATTAACCTCAGTCGTCAGATCAATGATGGGTTAGATTAACTCAGCTATTTGGTTGAGTTAATAGGCTAAACTAACGGAAGGTCATGGGTGTAGAACGGAACTGTTATTCGAGGTTATGGTTGTAATTCGTATTTATCGAGGGTTCCTGGGGTAATTACCATATTACTCAGGGTTATGGGTGTAAATATCCCTTTTGAGTTTTGGTGTTTGGATAGAGGGTTAAACTGAGGGTGGGTTAGAAGTGGGTTTGGGGTGATGTGATTGTATTGGAGTTTGAAAAAGTGAGAAGTTATTGTGTATTGGAGTTTGAAAAAGTGAGTAGAAGTGGAGTAGTTTATAAATTTTATATGATATGATGGTATAGTATATTATTTTTTGATGGAATTGATGATGGAGAATTGATTTATTTAATTTTTTTAAAAAGATAAAAAGTGGGACCCACGTGGAGGGAAAAAATATGGGGTAGGAGAGTTAAACCACCCTTGGGGTGGTTTAACCCGATACAAGAACGCACCCTAAAGTTGATTTTTTTCAATTCTTGTTGCAGTTGTTTCGCCTGTCATTTCGGTGACTAGGAGGAACAATTAATATGCTCTTTTTTGTTTGGATAGAGAAAAAGTGCGAAATTTTGTGAAATCTCATAGATCGGATCGTCTGTTGTGCTGCATGTCCGAGAGCTGCTCGATATTGATCGAACGGTTCTTACGAATTCACATGATCCGAGCCTACAAAAAGTGCAAATTTAGATCGAGCGGCTCCCGAGCCTACAACAAAGTTTGTTGTAGTCTATGGCATAGCAGACGAGGTGGAGATGGAGCTCACACTCGTGGTGGTGACGGGTGACCTCTTCTGTGAGTTCAAAGTAAGATGGAGACCTTGTTTGCCATCTTAATCTAATCTTGATGTCTTGCTCTCTTTCCACGAAATCTAAAAAAAGAAACGTTATTTTAGTTTAATTTTGTTTGTTTGTTTGAAAATTCAAGAAGGAGATATACAGCAACTTTTATTTGGGAAACTCGTTTATGGATGAAATAAATATTTGTTGGTCCACATATCCATCAAATTTTGTGTTTGATCCAAGATTTCTAACTATTTTATATCAAATGTCAACAAAAGAAAGTTATGACCGGAGATTAAATTGACACCGTCGTTAGGTAGAAAGGATAATAATTCCAACTTTAATACTAGATAAAAAAACATTGTGAGCTGCTGCTGATGGAGATTAAACAATATTTGTCCACAAAAATTTCAATTTTGAAACGGGAAATGATGAAAGGTAGTATGTATAGGGTAAAATGGGGTTGTACCCTAGGGGAGTTAAGTTAGCGCCTCTGTTTTATTTTTCTCATTTTTTATTTTTTTTGAAAAATACATTATGTCATTCACGTTTCGTGCGAAATACATAATCCTACGACCTCCATCCAGATGGGCTCAATCGTAAAAAATGAGTATCTAGATGGAGGCAGTAGGAGTGTCTGTTTCGCACGAAACTTGAATGCATGATATAAAAATATAGTGACGAAAATCCCCAAATCATTTTTTTAAATTAAAAAAATAAGAAAAATGGGGCAGGGGTTATTGTAGGTAAAAGGGAGCCTACACCTGGGGGTGTAGGTAACTACCTAAACCAGCTCTTTTTTTCAATATTTTTGATTTTTTTGAAATGAATCTTTTGGGAAATCAGATCATCATATATCATCAGAGTGTCATTCTAAATTCAACTTAATTCAAGACTTTTATCATATCCATCAAGACTACCAAATTTTAACGGTATCAGAATTGCTGAAATTGACCCCTTCCAAATGAATGCGTTTGAAATGTTTGTTTTGCATAAAACTTGAAATACATATTCTCCTCAATATATTAAGCAGGTTCCCTTAAGATTTTCTCAAAAGAAACTAAATATAATGAAAAAAAAGATCGGATGTAGATATTTCCCTTAGGCTCTAGCTCCCTATATATATAATGAGATATGATGAGAGGTTACATGGGAAATGCATTATCCAATTAAGAATCTAACATGCAAATTCATAGTGGCCACAGCAGCGTTTAACAATACAAAAATACCTTATATACGTCACGAAAAGATAATGACCAAAACTGTATTTACTTATACAGTTATACGTGGCACGCCTTCCAACGTGACACATCTTTCATCAGAAAATAAGGTCAACAAGTTGGAAGAGGATCCTATGCTGTAAAGGAGATTGCAACAGAGGTGTTGTAATTCTCAATAAATTTTTTTTGTGGATTAGATTGTAAAATCCAACTTTATATATCGAATTTTAGATTAATGACAACACCTCTGCTGCAATCCCCTCTAAGCATAGGATCCTCTTTCCGGCTAGTTATGTGAATGTAATATCATTATTTGGGTGCCTGCAGTATTTTCTGATGAAAGATATACATCACATAATTATAACGGGCAAGTGGATAGTCAGGAATTATTTGGATGTTATATAAATGCTTGTCACTCAATTTAACCTCCTCGTTACTCTATTATATAAGGATTTAATGGGGCTGCCCCCTGGGGGCAGCCAACATGGCTGCCCCGCCCCCCTATTTTCGTGTGTGTGTGTTTTTTTTTTTTGAAAAATATCGTCATGTATATTCATCACTATATCCCTCCTATATGTCATTCGAATTTCGTCAGAAACAGAGACTCCTAAGGCCTCCATCGAGATGGTGTCGATTTAAAAATCCTGTTACCATTAAAAAATGATTGTCTGGATGGAGGCCATAAGAGTCTCTGTTTCTGACGAAATTCGAATGCATATAGGAGGGATATAGGGATGAATATACATGGCGATATTTTTCGAAAAAGAATAAAAAAATGTCGAAATAGAGGTGGGGGCAGCCATGTTGGCTGCTGATGAATACCCATTCATCACTCTTTATTCTTATATTTTAGCTACAAAACCTTTGCAAATGCATGTAGATATGTGTAAATACAAATAATTACCAAAAGCATGCATTGTGTAAAAACTTATAATTAGCATGTTTTTGTGCAAAAATAAAAGAATAAAGATTAAAAAGAAAAAGAGGGAAATATTTAGAATAAATATTGAGCAACCTAACCCAAGGGAGGGCTCAGCATGGGCCTGACCGCATAAAAGTCAAAGTAGAGGGAGATACGAGCTCTGGTGTAAATATTTATGTAGATAAATAAAAGTATTTTCCTCACCAAAAATATGCTTGTAAATACTTGTAAAATATTAAAAACAAAACAAAAAGCTAAAAATCAAAAAGAACAAAAACACCCCTTTTCATCTTGTACATAAACCACACCTATGTATTTACTTAACCTTGTAAATAAATAAAATTATTTTCCAAACTTTTTGTAAATAGTCTATGTTATATATTGTAGATAAATAAAATAAAAACAATTAAAATCAAAACAAAATAAAATAGAAAAATTAAAAATACAAAAACACATTGTACATATACCATGTATATAGATGTATATATATATATATATATTTATTTGACCTATGTAAGTAAATAATAAAAATAAAATAAAAACACCCTTTTACTCCTTATTTTATACTATAAATAAATAAAATATAAAATAAGGATAAAATTGCATAAAAATAATATATAAAAATCAAAAATCAAAACCCTATATATTGTATATACATATATATAGTACATACTATGTATATAGCCTATTTTCATTTCAGAAAAAATTATTAAAAATCACAAAAAAATAGAAAAAAATAAAATAAAAATATTTCATGTTTTAACTTTTTGCAAATTCGGCCATTTGCTACCTTATTTTTGAGCATCAAAGTTTAGCCACGTGGCCCCTTCTTATTGGGTTTTGGGGATGTTGACCGCCCGGTCAACTACCCCCCCAGGATCACTTCCCATGGGTTCGAGCTCCGGACCCGATTTCTCCCACTTTTACCCGCTCAACCCGATCATCACTCCACCTAACCCCGGGTCCGAATCCTTCGCCGTGCATCCGACATCCTCGCCGGAGCCGCTCCCTCGGGATCCGCGCGCTCCTGAGCTTGCCCGGACCCATTCTTCTCGGACCCCTAGCCATATAAAGCCGCTGCTCCGCCACCTTCTCTCTGCATCTTTGGCCATTTTGCTTCGTTCTCCAGTGAGCTCCAGAGAGAGTGTGAGGTGACAGCTCGCATCCCCGACCTGTTGCAGCGAGGAGAGCCGGCGAATCCATTGATCCGGCGACGTAGCCGTCGCAGCTCCGCCACCTGAGCGAGCTTCGAGCCTCGGGCCGAGACGTCCCTTGAGGCCAAGACCGGGAGCTTCCCCAGCTCCGCCACAGTCTCTCCGACCACCCAGGTAGCCACTTAGCTCAGTCATTTCTTTTAATTTCCGTTTTCCCCCAAATCGCGCCGCCGTCGTATTTTTTCGATTCACCCCGGTTCCGTCCACCATCCGATCATCGGACCCGACCTTCACGTTCGCCTTCGTCCGACGCACCTTCTGCACCCACTCACTCAACCCAGCTCGCACAGGAGCTGGGAACCGGGCTCCTCCGTCCACCACCTTCGCCGGAGCCCGCCGTCTCGACGCACCTGCCACCCCCACTTCGCCTAACTAGGTCGAGGCACTTTGCCCTCGACCCGCGAGTTTTCTGAGATACTTTGCAGGTCCAGCAAAGGCCATCTGAGGCCTTTCCCGTTCAGACCAGGAGTCTCGCCTCCGCCACCCTCGTCGGAGCTCCCCCGAGCTCGGTTGGGGCATCGAAGAGCATCAGCAGCTGCGCACAGCCACGCCGGAGCTTCTCCGATACTTAGGCGCAGCAGAGGAGGCCGGAGTCGATTCCACGAGGCCGGCGAAGTTCGCCGGCCGCCTGTTCGTCCAGGACCTCCAGCTACCGTTGATCGTCGCCTCCCACTCCAGATCACATCTTGTCCATCCGTTCGAGGAGCTGCTTCCACCGCCCGATCTTTGGAGGATCGACCGCAGCCGTTGGATCACCAGCCACTTCGCTTCCACGCCATCCAATCAGCCAAGTGGCAGTCATCCAACGCCCCCGCTTAATAAAGGGTAAATTACCCTTAGGCCCCGCTTTTATGTTTATTTCGTTTTAGTCCTGTAAATGTTAAAATCAGTTGTTTAGTTTTAGGTTAAATTGCACATTGGACCCTGAGCTTTAGTGTGTTTGCATTTATACCCCTGCCTGTTGTGAGCCACGTGCTTCGTCACGTGTTATTTTGGTGTATTTGCAGTAGATACCCTTGTATTTCTGGATGTTAATGAATGAATGAAACCTTTTAAATATTTGCACTTATACCCCTGTGCGTGATTTATTTACACATGTGCGATATTTCTTGGGTTATTTGCAGATAGGACCCCTGGACTTTTGGTACCTGTTACCAATAAGTCCTCGGGACTTTATTTTCTTACATTTAGGTCCCTGAGTGCCCCAGGCACGCGTGTGGCACGTGTTTTGCTGGGTATTTTGCACCAGGACCCCCAGAACTTTGGGTATTTGCACTTCAGTCCCTGTGCACAGTGCCCTACCTTTATTTTTGAATAAAATATCAAGTCACCTCCAAATCCAACGAAAATTTGACACATGGCTCCTGCCATGGTGTAGGATTTTTGTGGATTTTTGAGGACATTTCTGATTTTGTTTGCTATTTTAAAAATTCAAAAACATTCATTTTTGTTACTGTATAGTTTAAAAAATCACAAAAAAATATAAAAACCCACTTAAAAATTCTATAAAAATTAGTTACTGTTTGTTTAGCTTAGCTTGATTTTCTAGTCAAGTTTGGCTATTTTTCATTGCTTAAAAACACTAAAAACTTAAAAACACTAAAAAACCCATAAATATTCTAGTAAATAAATTAAAAATCCAAAAATAATAAAATTGGTATCTGAATTTTCCTTGTTTCATCTACTTTATAGGAAAATTACCTCCAGGCCATTTTGAGGCCCTTAGATATTTTATCTAGGGACTTTTGGCCTGGCTGGACAGTACCACTGTTTTTAGCTATTGTTTGATTTTTAGAAAATAAAATAAACATTAGAAAATTATCAAAAATTCACCAAAAATACTAAAAAATATAAAACACATAAAAACATTTTTATTTTAAATTTTGGTTGATTTTTGATTCTTTGAATAATTTATTGAAGTGTGCTTTTCCTTTGTTTTCTTATTTTCTTAATAGATTAAAAATCCAAAAAAATATAAAAATAATTAAAATCCACTAAAAATATTTTCTTTCTTTATTTTCTTTATTTTTACTACTTCGTAGGCCTCTCGGCCAACCCGTGCTCCTTGAGTTCGACCCTGGGTGCTATGCCAGGTTAATCACATAGCAGGACCGCTATTCGTGTTTCGTTGATTTTATCTATATTTAGTGGTTCGATTTTTCTTGATCGACACGTTCGAGTGATTGAGGTCGCAACGACCATCGTCTTAGATACCTGATTGCCTTAGTCACTCGGGATTTTCGTGTCATCAGCTGCCCCAAGGGGGCAGCCCCATTAACCTCATTATATAAAGATAAATTATGATAAAGGATCTCAAATTATACCTCGATATTTTCCTATTGCTAGTTTTATTTTTAAAATGTAATAAAAATGAATCTGGACGTTTTTTTTCTCTCGAGTACATATCCATGTAAGCTTCCGCAATCCTTTCGTGCTGATGTTAAACCCTAGATCTGAAAGTTATCCATCCTCTATGTTTCATTTCAAAAAGGAGATCTGCATCTGGGAATAGAGCAAAGTTAAATTTTTTTTTTTAATTTACGCCGCCATACATACCAATTAGTAAGATCCCTCAGTTTCTCTTCGGGAAGAGATCCTCTGCTGTAGAGGGGATCGCAACAGAGGTGTTGTAATCTCCTTTATTTTTTTTAATTTTAATTCCAAAATCCAACCTTATAGATTAGATTTTAGATTAATATTCTATATATCCTCCAAATTTCGCTTAATTTTGAGATTATTTGCTATTTTTATCTTAATTGTTGAAGATTCAGATGTTTTTAAATGGAGTTTAAGTTGCTTAGATCCTAACCGAATGTTTGACTATTAAAATAAAATAGCAAATAATGTCAAAATTAAACGAAATTTGGAGATATATAGAATATTAATCTAAGATTCAATCTATAAAGTTAGATTTTAGGATTAAAATTATAAAAAAAATTAAAGAGAATTACAACACCGTTGTTGCAATCCTCCCTACAGCAGAGGATCCTCTCCCTTCTCTCTTATCGCAAAAGGCATAAACGTCCAATCACATGATTACCTCACGCGTATCCCTCAGCCTAAAATGTAAAACCCGCTTCGGATTAAAATAAAGTCCAGTTCGTTATGGTTCGAATCGCTCGCCGACTTAAATATTAGATATATACGAGGAATAGGCACAAGTGTTCGCGTAGAATATATAGCAGCAGCTGGCTGAGACAATATAATATATTTCATGCATATATATATATATATATATATATATGATTTTTATCCAGAGGGCACTGTGCCCATTTAATATAGAATGAGCCCTTATGCTGCACCGTCAGATTAAATCTAGCGATCCCATGATTATAGGAACCGCATTTGTAACCGCCTTTTTTGTAAAAATGAAAATTAATTAGATTCCTTAATTAGCAAATGACTCATCTCTTCTCGCGTGAATTTCTATCGAGGTAAAAAATCCCTTTTTGTCATTCGCGAGAGCTTCGATCGATTCTTTTCTCGTAATCTGGAACCAAAGGTATTTTGATTTGCAATTTTTAATTTTTATATGTTTTTCGTTTCATGTTTTTCGTTGCCAATATCTATTTAATAGGTTCGTGCATGGATAATTCGCGAGTAGATTATGATCTTGATATATCATATTCAACTATGAAAGACGACTTTGTCCATGGTTCAGAAAGTGAAGATTATTTATGTGAATTAGAAGATGAAGGAAATCTTTTCGATCTGATTGATGTCAACAAGAACTCTGAAAGATTAGGTATTATTTATATATTTTATGTAATCATATGAATTTTATTTTCAAGTTGTTCTTTGTATCATTGAAATTTCGAACATCGTAGCATCATCAAGATTAAATAAGCTCTAGTATTATATAAGCATCTTTAACTATCTGTAAGATCTCAGAGGAAACAAGTAATATCTGTAAGATCAAATATTGTAGCACAAGTTTTCAAAGTAAGATTTATTATGAACAAGTAATATTTTTATAATCAATAGTAATATTTGCAAAAGATTCAGTAAGCTCTAGTGTAGCACATGTAAGTATCAGTAAGCTTTATTATGACATAAGTAATATTTTCAATTTCTATAGTAATATTTGCAATAGAATAAGTAAGCTCTTATGTTTCATATGTAAGTATCAGTAAGTTATATGATATCAAGATGTAATATTATCAAACTCATTAGTAATAACTGCAAAAGAATACGTAAGTATCAGTAAGCTATGTTATGACACAAGTAATATACATAAATTCAATAGTAGTATTTGGAAAAGAATAAGTAAGCTCTTATGTTTCATATGTAAGTAATAGTAAGTTATATAATATCACGATGTAATATTATCAAGCTCATTAGTAATAATTGCAAAAGAATACGTAAGTATCGGTAAGCTATATTATGAGTAATATTTTCAAATTCAATAGTAGTATTTTCAAATTCATATGTAAGTATTAGTAAGTTATACAATATCATGATGTAATATTATTAAACTCATTAGTAATGATTGCAGAAGAATACGTAAGTTTCAGTAAGCATACTGATACTTTAAATATGCATACTGATACTCTCTTTATGGTTTATTCTTTTAGTCAATGATGAATATGAAAGCGTTGAAGATTTAGATAGCCATACTCAGAGAACACTCAGAGAATGTGAATTAGAAGATGAAGGAAATCTTTTCGATCTGATTGATGTCAACAAGAACTCTGAAAGATTAGGTATTATTTATATATTTTATGTAATCATATGAATTTTATTTTCAAGTTGTTCTTTGTATCATTGAAATTTCGAACATCGTAGCATCATCAAGATTAAATAAGCTCTAGTATTATATAAGCATCTTTAAGTATCTGTAAGATCTCAGATGAAACAAGTAATATATGTAAGATCAAATATTGTAGCACATTTTTTCAGAGTAAGATTTATTATGACACAAGTAATATTTTTATAATCAATAGTAATATTTGCAAAAGAATCTGTAAGCTCTAGTGTAGTACATCTAAGTATCAGTAAGCTTTATTATAACATAAGTAATATTTTCAATTTCGATAGTAATATTTGCAATAGAATAAGTAAGCTCTTATGTTTCATATGTAAGTATCAGTAAGTTATATTATATCAAGATGTAATATTATCAAACTCATTAGTAATAACTGCAAAAGAATACGTAAGTATCAGTAAGCTATGTTATGACACAAGTTATATACATAAATTCAATAGTAGTATTTGGAAAAGAATAAGCAAGCTCTTATGTTTCATATGTAAGTAATAGTAAGTTATATAATATCACGATGTAATATTATCAAGCTCATTAGTAATAATTGCAAAATAATACGCAAGTATCGGTAAGCTATATTATGACTAATATTTTCAGATTCAATAGTAGTATTTGCAAAAGAAAAAGTATGCTTTTATGTTTCATATGAAAGTATTAGTAAGTTATACAATATCATGATGTAATATTATTAAACTCATTAGTAATAACTGCAGAAGAATACGTAAGTTTCAGTAAGCATACTGATACTTTAAATATGCATACTGATACTCTCTTTATGGTTTATTCTTTTAGTCAATGATGAATATGAAAGTGGTGAAGATTTAAATGATGAAGATTCCCCTATATCAACTGTTGATCCTGCTATTATTCCCCGTGAGGGTATTTCTTTCTCAAACCTAAAGGAATTTGAAATGTTCTATGAGTTGGAAGGAAGGATAGTATGTTCAAAATGCCAAAAAAAGGAAGATATCATCGAGCCTGACAGTGGTAGACGCAGAAGCTAATCTTGATGGAATAGACAGCGAGGGTAGACAATGTGGAATAAGTCGTTGTGGTTGTAAGGCAAAGTTGTGTGTTAAATTAAATCAGATATCAAAACAGTGGGATGTGGTCTCATTCGTTGAGGAACATAACCATAAACTTGTTTCTCCGAGTAAGAAGAAGTACTTGGGACCGAATAGGAGAATAACTAAGGCCACAAAGAATCTACTAGCTTCTATGTCTCAAGTTAACATCCCTACGGCCAAACAAATTGTTTTTTTGGACAAACAAAGTGGATCTGACGAACGTATTGGTTCTATAGCTAGAGACATATACAATTTGAAGCGTGATCAGAAGAAAGAAATTGAAGGTCATGATACTGTTATGTTGTTGGAACATCTTGAATATTGCAAAAGCATTACACCTGATTTTTTTATGTGTACAAGCAAGATGAGGATTCGTGTTTAACTCATTGCATGTGGATAGATTCTTACTCTATGGAAGATTATAAATTGTTTGGAGATGCTGGTACATTTGATACAACATATGATACAAATAAGTATAAGCTCATTTTTGCTTCTTTTTGTGGAGTTAACAACCATAAACAGACTGTATTCTTTTGCAACGCATTCTTAATGAATGAGACAAAGGAGTCTTTTGTATGGATTTTTAAAAATTTTCTGATGGCTGTTAATGTCGCTCAAAAGTCAATTATTACTGATCAGTGCCCATCTATTAATGCTGCTATAAGAGAAGTCTTCCCCTCTACCAAACATAGATATTGTGGTTGGCACGTTACAGCTAACATGAAGAAGAGGATTGGTTTAACAAAGAAAGCTGATATAGCAATTCCTTCATTGAATAAGATTATTTGGGGGGCAAAAAGTGAACAAGATTTTGAAGCTGAGTGGGACAGAATAGTTACAGAATGTAATTTAGAAAAAAATAGATGGATTAATGTTATGTATTGTATCAGGAGAAAGTGGGTGCCTATTTACATGAGAAGATATTTTTTTGCTGAGATGAATACAATACAGAGGAGCGAGAGCATGAATTCATTCTTGACTAACCATGTCAATCAGCTGAATAGTTTATATGAGTTCATGGCTAGATTTCAAACCGCAGTTGAAAGAATGAGAGAGCATGCTAATAGGCTGGACAATGAAACTGAGAATAAAATTCCTAAGTTGGCTACGCAGTGGAGCATTGAAAAACAATTTTCTGAGCATTTCACAAAAACTATGTTTTATATAGTTAAGACAGAGCTTACGGAAGGTATTGAACTAAATGTGACTCCATTTCCTTCAGTTGATGATGTTATACAATTCAGAGTATATTCTATTGGGAATATTGAAGATTTCAACAGAGTTACTTTTCATGCTTGTTACAATAAATTCAAATGTGATTGTATGAAAATGGAATCAGTGGGTATTCCTTGTAGACACATTATTAGTGTTTTAAAACACACAGATGCATTAGACGTTCATTCCTCTCTTTTATTGAATAGATGGAAGAAAGATATCAAGAGAAATGGTTACTACCCACTTTATAGGAAGAGAACAGTACAAGACGACAATAGTCAATTAAGGGTATTGGCAAATGAACTTATTAGCGAAGCTGATGGTAACAAAGAAGTATATGATTACATTAAGAAGGTCCTTATAGATGCTTCTGAAGGAGTAAAAGCTATTAAGAGCAAAAGGATCATTGTTAATGTTGAAGATGTCCATGAGGTTAATGAAAAAAGTGATAAGACTGTATTTGTTGTAAAAGATCCCAATGTAGCAAAACCAAAAGGGTCTGGAAAAAGTGGAAGACCAAAGGGCAGCACTAATAGATTGAAATCAATTAATGAAGAGAATTCGTCAAAGGGTAGACAATGCAAATTATGCCACAAATTCAATGCTGGACATGATTCAAGGAATTGCCCTTCAAAATCTTCATATAATGCATGATGGTAAGAGAAATTCTTATTCATATGGTTTATATTGTACTTCCAGTATATTAACTTTCTGATAACATTATGTATAATTTTTTCCATTTCACAGGTGGTTACATAATCATTGCAGCTGATATTTGAAAGTTTTGAAGTCAGATGATATTCAAAAGAACGAGAATACTGAAGCATATTTTGGCATACCCCATTGCAATTTATAGAAGAATTCCATTTTTTTGTTTCCCTTCTTTGTAATCTTTCTAAATTGTGTACTATTCATCAAGTCTAAAGTTGTGTGTTTATGATCTGGTTGTAAGTTCTTTTCTATTGTTCAATTTCCATTAGTAAAAAACAATCATGTATCACTTAGTTTGTACTTGTCGATTGTCTTGTAAGTATGAATCATGTTTTAGTAAATTTGATGATTGAATCAGTAAGTTATTGTCTCTCACATGTTTTAATAATTTTGGAACATGTATCAGTAACGTTGAAGAATGAATCAGTAAGTTTATTTTATTTATCAGTATATATTACCCATATTATCTTTGACGAATGCATCAATGACTATGAAGCTTGTATCGGTAATTTTGTAGAGGAGATCAGTAACATTCATCATTATAAACGTAAGTATCAGTAACTTAAATAATAAGTAAGTTATTCTGTATCATATCTAAATAGATGTAAGTTACTAATATATTACAAGTAATATTCTCAAAATCATTAGTAAGTTATTACGTATCATTTGTAATTATTAGTAACTTAAAGCATAATATATGTATCTATTGTAAGCATTTGTAAGCCATCGTTAATATTATTTAGAAGATTTTTTAAGCATTTGTATCAGTAAGATCTTAGTTTATTCAAGTAATATTTGCAAAATCAACCTTAAGTTCTTATGTGGTATATGTAGGTATTAGTAAATATTAGTAAGTTCTTATGTAGTATATGTAAGTTCTTATTGTTCACTTTTCATTAGTAATTTATAAGACTGTATAAGTAAGTTTGTACTTGTCAATTATCAGTAAGTATGAATCATGTTTCTGTAAATTTGATGTATGAATCAGTAAGTTCTTGCATGTCACATGTTTTAGTAAGTTTGGAGAATGTATCAGTAACATTGAAGAATGCATCAGTAAATTTATTTTATTTATCAGTATATATTTCCCATATTTACTTTGACGAATGCATCAGTAACTATGAAGCATGTATCGGTAAGTTTGTAGAAGACATCAGTAACATTCATCATTATAAAACGTAAGTATCAGTAACTTAAATAATAAGTAAGTTTTTTTGTATCATATCTAATTATAAGTAAGTTACTAATATGTCACAAGTAATATTCGCAAAATCAATAGTAAGTTATTACTTTCATTAGTAAGTTCTAGTAACTTATAGCATAATATATTGTAAGCATTTGTAAGTCATCGTTAATAGATTTAGAAGAATTTTTAATCATTTGAATCCGTAAGGTCGTAGCTTATTCAAGTAAGAATTTCAAAATCAACCTTAAGTTCAAATGTAGTATATTTAAGTATTAGTAAGTTATACAATTCTCAAGTAATATTCTCCAAAGCAATAGTAACTTTTTTATGAAGCATTGGTATGTATGAATGACTTAATGCATCTGTAAGTATCAGGTAGTAGACGATTGTAGCATCTGTAATAATTTCAACAATCAACAATAACCATTCATCAAAATTATCTCTTTCATAAAGAATTCCATGTTCAAAAGAAAGATCCTACATTTAAATTTTGAACAGTACATGTACATATTTACATCATCTCTAATTACATGTCTAAGATATCACATATCTTTTAATCTTTCTTCTGAACACTTGTAAGTAGTATAGCTGCTATCTCGGCACGAAACTTGGGGATATCTTCGGTTCGGAAGACTGGATCTTTTCCTTTGCAAATGAATTCCATATACTTCATTACATAAACCCCACAATCAATGAAATCACTTCGCTGCATTGGGATTCCTTTTTTTATCTCTACTGGCCACTTTTCAAGGTGCTCTCCAGTGAATAGCATGAAGTATTCTGCCATCCAATCAACCTAACATAATTGTTAAAGAAATATGTTAGTAAAAAAATAAATCAAAAATGGATGTATCTCATAATTTATTAACTTTTTACCCATTTTCTAACATCCAAGAGGTGTTTTTTCATCCCAGCAAGTGAATTGTAGGAAATGAATTTCTTGTCATCGAAATCAGCCACGAGAAGATGCCAATGATTGGAGGCGTGGATTACACAAAAAGCTTTTTTTACACTATCAAACATTGTTCTTGTGCATGAGAACAAATTATTTAGAGGCTCATAATCTTCTTCAGTTGCTTCTTTCACAGTCTTTGGGAACAATTGCTGAAATGAATAATATTTAGTTAATATAATATCAAATAAAAACAATAAATAGTTAAGTACTATTACGATTTGAGCCGTATTTGCAAAAATAAAAGGGCATTCCACGTCACTTTCTTGATATGATTTGTAAAGCACATCCATGAACATGTCCAAAATCACATCTATGACCATTTTGTTATAAAGTAGGTCTTCAATGTGTATTCCATTGCAAAAGTTGTCTCCTGGACCATGGTAAGTTGCTCCCATACTGCAATGTAAGTTAAGTTGTAACATTACAAAAAAATAATCATAATTATGTATCCAATAAATGTATCTAATAAATTTAGTAAATCTCCTCTTACTTGGCGACAGGATCCTTCAGAAATTCATGAATGGTTGCCCTCTCTGATTCTGAAATTGCATCATATCCAGCGTAATCGATGCGATTTAAATTGTAAACCTATTAATATATTTAAAAAATCTTATCAATATTTTATGTTATTGCATCATTGAAATTTCTTACTCTTAAAGCATCACCAAATTTATGTAAGCATTTGTATTTATGTAAGCACTTGTGAGTATCATTAAGATCTTACAACAACACAAGTAATATTCTCAAATGCATCAGTAAGTTCTTTGGTATCATTTGTAAGAATCATTCAGTAATGTATGTGTATCAACTGTAATGACTGACACTAGTAACATTATATGTATCAACAATAAGTTATTAAAAAGCTACTGTAAGTATTAGTATTTAAATCATCATGTAGTAGTTATTTTGAATACGAAAGTATTTGTAATTTATATATTGACAGAAGTAATAATCTATAAAAGAACAGTAACTTAATATTTAGCATATGTAATCTATTAAACTAGCATCAATTGAATGATACTAAATCAATGACAGAAGTAATAATCTATAAAAGAACAGTAACTTAATATTTAGCATGTGTAATTTATTAAACTAGCATCAATTGAATGATACTAAATAAAAAAAATTTAAATGCAACACTATATGTAAAGTATGATAGGTTGATTTCATACCTCCAAAGCTTGCTCTTTGTTGTCTTCAATCTTTGGAATTTCATCTTCGTCTTCTACAGTTATCACTTCATCAAAAGTCTTTTTTTTCAAGCTTTCTTTTTTCCTTACTATTTTCTCCTTCATTGGCATGGTTTGTGCTTTTTCTTCTTCCTTTATTGTTCTTCTTGATTTGACCCTCTTTGACATGCTGCTAGGAGTAATAAGCTTCTTGCTTCTACCCCTCTTTGGAACAAAGGATGGTGATTCGTTGTTTTTTGTGATATTATTTTGTTTTTCTTGTTCACCAACCTTTGTTGTCTTCTCCTCTTGTTGCTTTACATTAACTGATTTTGCAAAGAATTCCTCAAACCATTACTTTAGAATAGAGATTTCGATCTTCAGCTTCTCATTCTCCCTCAATGTATTCTCATAATATTCTTTCATGTTTTTGTACTCTTCCAAAGTGGGCAGTTGAGAAATGAAACTCTCCAAATCCATTATTTTCTTCTTGTGTTCTTCACATTTACACTCTGATGTTTTTTGATGTTGAGCAGTCTTCAAAATTGATGTCATTGAACAATCATCAAGTTGCCGTTGTTGTGGTACAATGACACGCAATGCATAAGCAGTTGAGATGAAACCCTCTGTTACGAAGGTTTCATAATCAAATATGAATTCATTTGGGTCAATCTTGAATAGCTCTTTTTCTTCATAGTCTAGCTGGACAACAATCTAATTCAAGGAAATATTTTTAGCCATCAATCCAAATTCATTTTAATAAAAAGTATCCTTCAAGTTATATTCATAATGACAAGTATTAACTTTTTTAAATGTATCAGGCTGTCATTAGATTTGAAATCAGTAAATTTGAAGCATGAAGTAAATTTGAAGCAATCAGTAAAATATTTGATTCATATGAAACATGTATCAGTTAATTTGAACCATGAAGTAATATTAGTAAGATATTACTTATCACATGTATTATTTAGTTCCGAACATGCATCAGTAACTATTTACCATAGAATATTTGAAGAATGATACATTAATTTTGAAGCGTGTATCAGTAACTTTGATTAAGGCAACAGTAAATAAAGTCAATTTTTCAGTAATTTTAAGGATTAGACGAAAAATAACAATTGGGGTATGCATGCAAGTTTGGAACATGTATTAGTAATTTTGAATGATCCAGCAGTAAGTTTACTTTAGTTATTAGTATTTATTTCCAATATCGCATATTTCATTAATGCATCAGTAAGTCCAAAACTTGTATCTGTACTTTTGAAGTAGTCATCAGTAACTATTATTACTTAATCAGTATTTTATTTGATAATCAACAACCTATGCATGTAATATTATGATTACAATCAGTAAGAATGTTAAATGTATCATGTTGTCATTAGTTATAGTTTTTATTGCTTTGAAGCAATCAGTAAAATATTTGATTCATATGAAACATGTATCAGTTAATTTGAAGCATGAAGTAATATTAGTAAGATATTACTACTCTCATGTATTATTTAGTTTTGAACATGTATCAATAACTATTTACCATAGAATATTTGAAGAATGATACATTAATTTTGAAGCGTGTATCAGTAACTTTGATTAAGGCAAAAGTAACTAAAGTCAATTTCTCAGTAATTTTAAGGATTAGACGAAAAATAACAATTGGGGTATGCAAGTAAGTTTGGAACATGTATTAGTAATTTTGAATGATCCAGTAGTAAGTTTACTTTAGTCATTAGTAACTACTTTCAATATCGCATATTTCATTAATGCATCAGTATCTTCAAAACTTGTATCTGTACTTTTGAAGTAGTCATCAGTAACTATTATTACTTCATCAGTATTTTTATTGATAATCAACAACCTATGCATGTAATATTATGATTACAATCAGTAAGAATGTTAAATGTATCATGTTGTCATTAGTTATAGTTTCCTTGCTTTGAAATGGCAACTATATTAAATATTAAAATCACAAATGAATATGTAAATAAAATTATGTTACCTGATCTTCATCAAAGTTCGTGAATTGTTCAATGGTGACTTTGCAAGGAGTTGACCATTTCCTTATTCTTGGCAATAGATTTTGATTTAATGCATGTGTTGGGAATAAGTGCTCCAGAGCCCATGCCTGAAAATAATTTTACATAGTTAAATATTTGGTAAATATTTATTAAAAGCAAAATATTAGATAGAGATTAAAAAAGCTTACATATAAACATGCTGCACATCCAGTTAAGTAGCCAAATGTGCCTTTCCCATCAGATGATGAACGCTTTCTCATTTTTTCCACTATGTCTTCTAAACGTTGCATTATCATAGTCCCAACTGCATTAGACCAATTGAAGAAACGTGTATCTTCAATTGAATCTATGTAATTTAATAGGACCTTTGGGAAGCAGAAGTTTGTTTCGGGGAATAGAAATGTACAAAACATTAATGATATTAGACATCTTATGTACATTCTATTTGAATGATCATCTTCTTGAGATCTTAAAGATTCAAGCATGTCACAAATATTATGACGATTTAATAACATGCTTGGTTGGCAAAATAGCTCTTCGAACGAACTTGGCCATTCAAACGAAAAACCTCTTAGTTGTATAGGAAATCCGGATGAAGGCAATCCCAAAATCAAGCCAATGTCATTATCTGAGAATATGAGTTCTTTCTCTCCAAACTTAAAAATCCAATCTCTTTGATATCTTTGAACAATAAAGTCCAATACTTGATAATTAATATCAAGTTTTGTAATTGATACTATTCTTGAGAAAGCGGATTTATCGATCAACTCCTTATGCCTTCCACTCAACTTGTTGTTTCCAAGATATGTTACAAATTGTTTTATGTAATATATGTGTTGGACGCAATATCTCGCTGCAATAACTAAATTAAAATCATTTAAAATTTTGCATTTAAAATAGACTTTTCTTAACTTACAATCTTAGTGGATATTTTCTTACCTGGCAATGGTTCTATCTTTGCATCATCCTTTACATTTACAAGACTCAAAACTGATGCTCTTTCTACATAGCACAAAATTTTGTCAATATTAAGTTATGATATTCACTATTACCATTTTGGATGTTAATATGAAAAACTTACCAGTGGAAATTTCAGTAGTTTTATCTCCCTCAAAGCTTGTATCTGCATAAAGCTTGTATCGGTTCTTAAGACATATCTGAATTAAATTATATATTTTTAATAAAAAATATGAAAATTACCACTTGCGGATTCCATTGTTCCCTTTTTAACATTTTGCGGTGTTCGTCTCTTGTAAGAAACATCGAATGTCTTTGCTTGTTCCATCTACAAAATAGTAAATGAACACAAATACTGATATAAGAATTTTAGTGATTTCAACAGGAACATCAGCTATTATCTAATTAACTCAAGCATAAATTTGATATATCTTCAGTATTTCTTTGTTAAGCTTCATTAGAAATAGGTAATGGTAAGATAAAAATGCAACCGCATATTTAAAATTCTAGACATCATTGTAAAGAATTAGTAAACATAAGTAATCACATTAGTAATTCAAAGCAGCATTATAAAAAAATATCTTTCTCAATAAGTTCTATGCATGCAGCTATTGGTTTCATACCAAAGTGTTCAAAGTTGAAAGAATTGGTTTTCGTAACCCTAACACGTATAATTTGCAAGAAAAACTCTTTTAGGAATTAACCTAGCATTACAATGGATGATGTCGGTTGTTAATCGTTCACTAACCGTGTCTGACCGTGCTTATCCTTCTCCGCCCTCGTTGCAATCGTCGAGAAGGTCTTCACTTCTCCGCCGCGAAACGAGCACTTTCGCCTGAAGTAAGTTTTTGAAAGTTAACCTATCTTGTGATTTATGATAAGGCGGTAAAAGTAATTTATTAAAAAAATAGCTTATAATATAACGATGGTAATATTATAAGTAGGGCAAGTAACTTTTGTACGTATACAGGTAACTCTAAAGTCATACTATATATTTATTCATTATCAATTAGTAAGTTAGAAGCACTTATCAGTAAGTTCATGCTACCCACTGGTATTAATAAGTACGAAACATCTATCAGTAATTTTTATACTTGAATCAGTAAGTTCATGCTTCTCAAATGTATTCGTAAGATCGTAACACGTATCAGTAACATTTAGAAATGCATCAGTAAGTATATTTCATGTATCAGTAATATTTCTCATATTACATTTGGAGAATACATTCAGTAACTTTGAAGGTTCTATCAGTAAGTTTGATGAAGACATTTAGTAACTTCCATCATTTTATCAGTAACTTTATTTTTTACACTTAAAATAACAATAGAGTTATGCTTGTAATTTTGGAATATGTATCACTAACCTAGAATTAGGCAGCAGTAAGTTTACTTTATTTATAAGTAACTAATTTTAATATAGCATCTTTGATGAACAGTAACTTAGAATCTTGCATATGTAATATTGATGTATCATTAGTAACTTTCATAATTTCATCTATCAGTAATTTTGATACTTGAATCATTAAGTTCTTACTTCTCAAATGTATTTGTAAGAACGAAACTCGTATAAGTAACATTGAAGAATGCATCAGTAAGTATTTTTTATGTATCAGTAACTATATCACATATTATATTTTAGAATACATCGGTAACTTTGAAGGTTCTATCATTAAGTTTGATGAAGATATCAGTAATTTTTATCATTTTATCAGTAACTTTAATTTTTACACTTAAAATAACAATAGATTTATGCTTGTAATTTTGGAATATGTATCAGTAACTTAGAATTAGCCAGCAGTAAGTTTACTTTATTCATGAGTAACTAGATTTAATATAGCATCTTTGAATCGATAACGTATTTGTTCTTAAACGATAAAATTAAACGATATATCATTTAAAAATCTTCGAAGCGATAACCTATTTGTTCTTAATTCTACTCCCAAATTTTTTCTTACTAACAGTATCTGTACATGATTTTTAAATAAGTTTACATCAAAAATTAGTAAGATATGAATCAGATAGAAAAGAAAATACTTTCAAAATGTTCTTCAAAGTTGAGGATACATAAAAACTTACTGATCTCGAAGATGAAGCGACTTCAAAACGATCTTCAAAGACGAACGAAAGAAGGGATTGGCTTTGGTTGATCGTCGTACTCGTAATGAAGAAACGCTATTTTGTTTTTGTTAATCATCGATTACTGATTACGTCAAACAAATTAATTTGCCGCCCATCTTTCTCGCGATATCAGTTATGTTATTCAAAAAATGCCATATTTGACATTGCCATTGAAAATTAATTTTAACCTCACGATTTTAATCGGACGTATCCAATTAGGGGCCTATTAAGTGCTAAATCGGCACAGTGCCCTCTAGATAAGCCCTCTATATATATGGCTTATCCAATGAGCCCGTGCCCATTAACGTTTCAATGAGCACCCATTCTGGACCATACACGTGTATTAGCAATAACTATATTTCTAATTATAAGCTACCACTTATTTAAAAAAATCCTATATTTCCTATTATACAACGTCCTTAAAAATTGGAAGACGATTTTGGAAAGAAATGATTCAAATAAATTATTCCACGCGGATGACTAATGATCCAAATGCTATGATAGTAATAAATATAATTTGATCAAGTAAATGCTTATTGTAAGATCAATAATATCAAGACAATGATCAGTAATTTACATCCAAATAGTTACATTGTACATAATTTAGTAATATGTATAAAATGGTCAAGTAAATGTGTGTTGTGAGATCAGTAATAACATAACAAATGGTTAGTAATACCATTATCTATGTAATGTGCATTGCATTAACAAATAGTTACTTTCTTACTTGAGCAATGCCCATGACTTGCTGACCATTACTTTGTTATTACTGATCTCATAGTAGATATTACTTGAGAATCGTACACATATTACTGAACATGTGATATAACACATATTACTGATCATTTGTTATGGTTTTACTGACTTCACAAGCACTTACTTGTCCATTGTGTATAAATTACTGAAATCTGCACCATGCAATAAAATGAATGTAAATTACTGACAATTGTTTGGATATTACTGACTTCACAACAAGCACTTACTTGTCTATTGTGTATATATTACTGAATTCTGCACCATGTAATAAAATTAATGTAAATTACTGACCGTCGTTTGGATACTACTGATCTCGCAACAACCATTTACGTGTGTATTATCTCTAAATTACTGAATTCTATTTAAAGTAATAATACATATAGAAATTACTGACCATTTGTTATGGTTTTACTGACTTCACAACAAGCACTTAGTTGACCATTGCGTATATATTACTGAATTCTACACCATATATATAATAAAATGAATGTAAGCTACTGACTGTTGTTTTGGATATTACTGATCTCGCAACAACCATTTACTTGATTATTGTATATATATATATATATATATATTACTGACCTGAGCATTTGGATCTCGATTTTATGCAAGAAATCATCGATTCGAATGTTTTCTTTCCAAAACGATCTTCTTAATTTTTAGAACACGATATAATTGGAATACCACTTATTGTTAAATCGCTTTGCATATTAATCTTCTTCCAAAAACAACATCCTTCGAAATAGGTAACCACTCAATTGGCAATACACGTGTGTGGCCTATAAATGGTGCTCACCGAAACGCTAATGAGCCCCGCATTGGATAAAAATCCTATATATATATATATATATGATTTAATGGGGCTGCCCCTTGGGGGCAGCCAACATGGCTGCCTCGCCCCCTTATTTCGGTGTTTTTTTTTATTTTTTTTGAAAAATACCGCGACGTATATTCATCCCTATATCCCTCCTATATGTCATTCGAATTTCATCAGAAACAGAAACTCATACGGCCTCCATCGAGATGATGTCGATTTAAAAAATCATGTTACCGTTAAAAAATGACTGTATGGATGGAGGCCGTAGGAGTCGCTGTTTCTGACGAAATTCGAATGACAAATAGGAGGGATATAGGGATGAATATACATGGCGATATTTTTTTAAAAAATAAAAAAAATGCTGAAAATGGCGCGGGGGCAGCCCCATTAACCTCATATATATATATATATATATATAGAGAGAGAGAGAGAGAGAGAGAGAGAGAGAGAGAGAATTTAATGGGGCTACCCTATGGGGGCAGCCAACATGGGTGCTCCGTCCCTTTATTTCGGTATTTTTTATTTTTTTCGAAAAATATCGTCATATATATTCATCCCTATATCCCTCCTATATGCCATTCGAATTTCGTCAGAAACAGAGACTCCTATGGCCTCCATCGAGATAGTATCGATTTAAAAAGTTCTGTTACCGTTAAAAAATGATTGTCTGGATGAAGGTCGTAGGAGTCCTTGTTTCTGATGAAATTCGAATGGCATATATGAGAGATATAGGGATGAATATACATGGTGATATTTTTTGAAAAAAATAAAAAAACGCCGAAAACAGTACGGGGACAACCATGTTGGCTGCCCCAAGGGGGCAACCCCATTAACCTCATATATATATATATATATATATATATATATATATATATATAGGGAATTTATCCAGAGAGCACTGTGCCGATTTGAGTTCAAATGAGCCCTTGCTTTCATCCTTCCGATCATGATCTAAGATCCTATTTCATCTCATCCATTCCCTTTTTTTAGCATCAATCCTTACCATAACAAACTCCCCCCGCATTATCCTCGTGACTGATTTTCTTTTTTGATTCGCAATTAAGTCTCTCCGACGTTGCATTGTTTTTATTTTAGAAATTTCCAAAATCATCTATGGATTCGTCTTCCTGCGAAATCTCAAGATCTCCAGCGACGAAAGAAAGTCGTCTTCAAGTCCTCGATCTGTAAGTTTTTTCGTTGTTTATTAGATATTTATTTATTGTTCTTTTGTAGAATTTGATCGTTCGTTTTTTAGTTCTCATTTTCAGATTCAAATGCGATGGATCATCTGTGAATGGAAACTGATCATGATTACAAAGAAGCAATGATGAACGATGCTTCATGGATGGATTTGAATCGTGAAAAGATCGTATCAAAATGAGCGAAGATGGATGTCTTACAATTGGATTTAGATAGCGAAATCATTATTTCAGAAAAATTATACCAAGTTACTGATAACATTTGCATATGTTACTAATAATATATCAAGTATTACTTTTCTATTTTATCATTCTTACTGATTAAAATCCATTCATAGTTACTTATGTATCTTAAGAAAATACAAGTTCTTTCTATCAAATACGAGTTAAGTAATTTATACGTAGCTATCAGTAACACTTGACATATTGCAAGTAACTAACTAGACTTACATCAGTAATTTATACGTAGCTATCAGTAACACTTGACGTATTGCAAGTAATTAAATAGACTACATCAGTAATTTATACGTAGCTATCGGTAACACTTGATGTATTGCAAGTAACTAAATATACTACATCAGTAATTTATACGTAGCTATCAGTAACACTTGACGAATTGCAAGTAACTAAATAGACTACATCAGTAATTTATACGTAGCTATCAGTAACACTTGATGTATTGTAAGTAACTAAATAGACTACATCAGTAATTTATACGTAGCTATCAGTAACACTGACGTATTGCAAGTAACTAAATAGACTACATCAGTAATTTATATGTAGCTATCAGTAACACTTGACGTATTGCAAGTAACTAAATATACTACATCAGTAAAGAAGGCGGGGATGGACATTAGTAACAATCAAAATGAGCACGGTAAAATGAATAATTGTAATAAGTACTTCTTGTATGGACATTAGTAACTTAATTACTGATCTCACAATAATAATTACTAGAGAACTGAATATGTATTACTTGAGTAAGATGAATGAATTACTGATCTCAGTACAATGTAATATTACATATGTAAATTACTGACAACTGTTTCAATATTACTGATCTCGCAACACATAATTACTTACATATAATATATACATTACTGATCAAATGTACAATGACTATTTATTCGAAACGAAATTAAGGATTTGAATTTATCTTTCCAAAACCGTCTTCCTTTTTTTAAGGACTCGATATAATTGGAAATAGAAAAGGCTCAAACATAATAATATCCTTCCAAAATCGTGTCCCTCGAAATAGGAAACCATTCAAATGGAAATACACGTGGCGAACCCACGTTTGGTGCTCAAAAAAACTCAAATCGGCACAGTGCTCTCTGGATATGCCCTCTCTCTCTATATATATATATATATATGAGAAACTTCAAATGTGACAGGGACTCACCAGTATTGTGGTGATCCCTCAATCCCGTCCTTCTATCTTTGATCTCACGGCTGGATTTATTGATGCATTAATTAAATAAATTTAATGATTAGAAACCGATTTTAGTCATTTCATCACATTCTAGATATAGAATGTGACAACTATTTCACCTAATCTGGTACCTCCCTCCCTCCCTCTCTTTCTCCCGATTTGTCCTCTTCCTATCTCGTGAGTGCCGCTCCTTCCTTCTTTCCTTGATCGAGGGCAGCGGCGGCGTTCGTCCATGCAGCGGAGGAGGCATTATTGATGGTCGACGGAGCACCAAGCTCCTGGCAGAGGTTCTCTTCCACGCAAAGAGCAGGTGATGTTTTTTTCCGACGACGGCTCCTGACGGATGGGGTGGGGCTCATGTGGTTGGCAGCAACAGTAGAAGAGGGTCGAGCTCGATGGTGCTGCTGGCGGCGATGGCGAAGGGGCTTTTGTCGAGGGCTGTGAGGTTCCTCCAGGCGAAAGGGGGTCGATCGATGGATGTGCAATGGTAATGCACGGATTTACATTGTTGTTTGATAATTTACATAATTGACCTTTCGATGTAAATGTTGATTCATTTTTTTTACAAATCTCATTGTTTTTTTGTCTTATTTTTGCAGAGCTCTCCGTGAATTTTACAAAGAGCGTGATACAGTTACAAAGGGTCACATAAATTTTACAAAATGAATATATACATTTACAAAAAAAGATCGGAGTTTACAAAATGAATGTACCCATTTACAAAACAGAATTACCAATTTACAAACGAAAATGTGAAAAAGGAAATCATTAACAAAATTATAAAAAGAACATACATTTTCATAAAAACTTGCGGGTATTTACAAAGATATGGTTTAACCCAATTCATTTGGCGCAAAATTGGAAAAGACCAATAAAGGTATGATTGAAAAATACCAAATGCAGAAAATATTAAATGGTAATTCAAATCCATTAAATGAAATTCAAATTTACAAAAAAAGAGATGACGGAAACACCCTTTTGGATAATATTTTTGATGCCACCGTCGGATTGTGATCTGACGAATCCGATTGATGGCTCACCACAATATTGGTGAGACCCCACCTCATTTGAAGTGATCCCTATATATATATATATGATTTTTATCCAATGCGCACATGACCCATTAGCGTTTCGGTGAGCACCATTTGTAGGCCACACACATGTATTACCAATTGTATGGTTACCTATTTCGAAGGATATCATTTTTGGAAAGATATTAAAATGCAAAGCGACTTAACAATAAATGGTATTCCAATTATATCATGTCCTAAAAAAAGAAAGATCGTTTGAAAAGAAAACGTTTGAATTAATGATTTCTTACGGAAAATCGAGATCCAAATATTCAGGTCAGTAATATATATGCAATAGTCAAGTAAATAGTTGTTGCGAGATCTGTAATTTCCAAACAACGGTTAGTAATTTACATTCATTTTATTATATGGTACAAATTTCAGTAATATGTATACACTGGTCAAGTAAGTGCTTGTTGTGAAGTCAGTAAAATCATAACAAATGATCAGTAATTTCCATATGTATTATAATTTGAAAAGAATTTAGTAATTTAGAGACAATACTCAAGTAATATATACAGTTCTCAAGTAAATTTTTGTTGTGTATTCAGTAATGTATATATCTATATCTTATGTCACATGTTCAGTAATATTTATACAATTCTCAAGTAATGGCTACTATGAGATCAGTAACAATAAAATAAATGGCTAGTAAGTCACTGACATTGCTGAAGTAAGAAAGTAACATATACTCATTAACATATTCGTTTTTTATATGATTAATATGCAAATAGTACTTTGAAAAAGAAGTTATTAATACATGCACATAAGGAAAAATGAATTAGTGAAATAAACAGTATGCTTCGTTGACGGAAAAGGAAAAAATATTACAGAAATGAATGCAATGCACATTACATACACAATGGTATTACTAATCATTTGTTATGTCATTACTGATCTCGCAGCACACATTTACTTGACCATTGTATACATATTACTAAATTCTGCACAAGGTAACTATTTGGATGTAAATTACTGATCATTATCTTGATATTACCGGTTTCATAACAAGCATTTACTTGACCGGAGTATATCTATTACTACCCCGTCGTTCGGATCTTAATCATCCACACGAAATCATTTATTTGAATCTTTTCTTTTCAAAACCATCATCCCTTTTTTAAGGACACTGTATAATTGAAAATATAGTCATTGTTAAATACGTGGTAGCCTATAATTAGAAATATAGTTATGCTAATACACGTGTATGGCCCAGAATGAGTGCTCACTAATACGCTAATGGGCACATGGCTCATTGGATAAGCCCCCCCTCTCTCTCTCTATATATATATATATTAAAATGTGGCTGCTCATTGGGAGGAGCCAACAGGCTGCTTGATAACCAGCCAAATGACCAAGGTAAAGGTATCAATCGGTCGTTGCGACCTCAATCACTCAGCTAGGTCAATCAAGAAAAATAGACCACCAAGATAGATGAAAATCAATCAAAAATAAGATAGCGGTCCTGCTATTAATTTAACCTGGTATAGCGACCAGGGTCGATCTCAAGGAGCACGGGTTGGCCTTGCGGCCTACGAAGTAGTCAAAAAGGAAATAAAATAAAAGAAGAAAATATTTCTGGTGGTTTTTAATTATTTTATTTTTTTGATTTTTGATATATTAAGAAAATAGGAAAGGCAAAGAAACTACACACTTCAACAATTTATTAAAGGTAATAAAAATCAACCAAAATTCTACCAAAAATGTTTTTATGTGTTTTATAATTTTTAGTGTTTTTGGTGAATTTTTGGGATTTTTCTGATATTTATTTAATTTTCTAAAAATCAAACAAGGAATAAAATGATAGATACTGTCCAGCCGAGCTAAAAGGGCCTAGATAAAATATCCAAAACTCCAAATTAGCTGGGAGGTAATTTTCCTGTAAAGAGAATAAAACAAGGAAAATTTAGGCACCTATATTATTATTTTTGGGTTTTTGGTTTACTTATTAGAATTTTTATAAGTTTTTAAGTGTTTTTCAATTTTTAGTGGTTTTAATGAAAAATAGCCAAAATTGGCTAGAAAATCAAGCACAACAAAATAGACAGTAGACAATTTTTTTTGTAATTTTTAGATACTATTTAATATTTTTTTGTGGTTTTTAAAGTTAGATATTAACAAAAATGGAGGTTTTTAAATTTTTAAAAATAACAAAACAACTCAGAAATGTCTCCAAAAATCCTCGAAAATTTTACACTATGGCAGGAGCCATGTGTCCAATTTTCGTTGGATTTGGAGTATATTTGCTATTTTATTCAAAAATCAAAAGGGGGCACAGTGCACAGGGACCAAAGTGCAAATACCCGGACGTCTGGGGGGTTAGGTGCAATTAACCCAGCAAAACACGTGCTACGCGCGTGCCTGGGGCATTCAGGGACCCAAATGTAATGAAAATAAGTCCCGAGGGCTATTTGGTAACAGGTACCAAAAGCCTAGGGGCTTATCTACAAAATACCCACAAATATTCGCACATGCTCAAATAAATACGCACAGGGGTATAAATGCAAATAAACAAAAACTTTCATTCATTCATTAACAGTCCAAACTACAGGGGCATCAGATGCAAATATACCAGAAACTCACGTGTCGATGCACGTGTCAGACCATACACAAGGGCATAAATGCAAACTAAACAGAGTACGGGGTCCTCTATGCAAAAGTTCCAAAAACTAAACAACTATATTACGTATTTACATGACTAACTACGAAATGCAATAAACAGAAGGGCCTAAGGGTAGTTTACCCTTTATTAATGGAGCGGCTGGATGGAGGCCACGTGGAGCATCTGACGGTGGCGAACAACAGGCACTCCACAGCTGGGCTCCTCGGGAGAATCCGACGGCGGGGGTTCCGCCACGTGGAGGATCAAATGGTGGTGGCTCTCTGCGGCTAACCCTCGCGCATCGAGTGGCTGGGATCGGTCCTCCTCAGATCTGACGGTGAAGGCGGCTCCTGGAACGGACGGTCCAGATGAAAACTGGAGCGGGAGGGCTGATCGGACGTCGGCTGAAGGTCGAGGAAGAACAGTTCGCCGGCGAAGTTCGCCGGCCTCGTACGTACGCTCCTGACCTCCTCGCGGGGCGCTGGGGATCGGAAAAGGTCTGGCATGGGCCTCCGCGTCTGATGGGGGTCTCCAATGACCAGGCCGAGCTCTGAGGAGCTCCGACGAGGTCAGCGGAGTTGCGCCTCCTGGCTCGATGTCGAAGGACCTCAGATGGCCCTCATTGAACCTGCAAAACAGTCCAGAAGGCTCGCGGGTCGAGGGCAAACTGCCTCGACCCGGTTAGGCGGGTGAAGGTGGACTGTGCAGCGATATGGGCGAGCTCCGGCGAGGGGGGTAGACGGTGGAGCTCGAATCCCAGCTCCTGTGCAAGCTGGGTTGGATGGGGATATGGAGAAGGTGCGCGGGAAGGAGGCGATGGTGAATGTGGATCCCGATGATCGAATAGAGCTATGGAGTGGTCGGAATCGGCGTAACACGGCGGAGCGACGATTTGGGGGAAATGGAAAATCAAAGAAAAAGAAAGGCCTACGAGGTTACCTGGGTGGCTGATGAGACTGGGGATGAGCTAAGGGTGCTCTGGGTCTTCGCCTCGAGGAGCGTCTCCCTCCGAGGCTCGAGCTCCTGCTGGTGGCGGAGCAAGGCGGCGAAGCTTCGCCGGATCAGTGGTCACGCTCCCTCTCCTCGCTTCAACACCACGGGGGACAAGCTATCACTCTCGCCTACGCAATGGAGCTCACGGGAGGTGGAATCGAATGACCAAAGATGAGAAATGAGGAGGCGGAGCTGGAGCTTTATATGCTGGAGAGTCCGGGAAGACAGGTGCGGGTAGGGCATGGAAGCGCACGGATCCCGATGCAAGAGCTCCGGCGAGGGTCTCGGGTATATCAAGATCAAATCGGACCCGGGGTTTGAGTGGGAGTGAATCAGGTTTAAGCGCTAAAAATCCGAGAAGATGGGTTACCCGCTAAGAACCCGTGTGAAGTGGTCCTGGGGGGGAAGTTGACCGGGCGGTCAACAATCCCCAGGACCAATGAGAGAAGGCCACGTGGCTGGATTTTGAAAATGAATTTAAAGGTAGCAAATGGCCGAATTAGTGAAAACTTAAAACATGAAATATTTTTATTTTATTTTTTTATTTTTTTAGTGATTTTTAATTAATTTTTCAAAGTAAAAATAGTGTATTTACATAGTAGATTCCTCTATAGGTATATATACAATATATAGGTTTTTAGTTTTTGATTTTTAATTATTATTTTTATACAATTTTATTCCCATTTTATATTTTATTTATTTATACTATAAAATGAGGAATAAAAAGACATTTTTATTTCATTTTTATTATTTATATACATATGTGAAATAAATACATATATACATTTATATACATGGTATATTTACAATATATTTTTGTGTTTTTAATTTTGTTATTTTTATTTTGTTTTTGTTTTAATTGTTTTTATTTTATTTATTTACACTATATAATGTAGAATATTTACAAAAATTTTGGAAATTATTTTTATTTATTTATAAGGATAAATAGGGATGATGGAACTATGTACAAGGTGATCATGTACATGAATGAGATTTTTGGTTTCTTTTTAATTTTTATATTTTTATCTTGATTTTATATTTAGAACTATTTACAAATATTTACAAGCCTATTTAAGTTTATTTTTGTGAGGAAAATATTCTTATTTTATTTACATAAATATGTACACATGGGCCCCTATCTCCCTCTACTTTGGCTTTTATGCGGTCAGGCCCATGCTGAGCCCTCCCTTGGGTTAGGTTGCTCAATATTTATTCTAAATATTTCCCTCTTTTTCTTTTTAATCTTTATTCTTTTATTTTTGCACAAAAACATGCTAATTATAGGTTTTTACACAATGCATGCTTTTGGTAATTATTTGTATTTACACATATCTACATGCATTTGCAAAGGTTTTTGTAGTTAAAATATAAGAATAAAGAGTGATGAATGAGTATTCATCACCCCCTATACTTAACTTTGCTAGTCCCTTAGCAAACACTTATTTGAAAAAGAAGTGAAAAAGAAATAAAGAAAAAAAGAAAAATAGAATGTACAAGGATCAAGGTTGATTATTAAACTTGCCTTCATTAAATTAAGGTATGGAGCTCGATCAGAGCTTTGGATTATTAATGTGTCGGAACCTTTTTTGGACTTAAGTCTAAAACTCAACAGCCTCTAAGTTCCACCAATCTATAACCAAGACTCCTCAATGCTCCAGATCAGAACAAGTCATCAATCACAAACCCCAAAGACCATGAATCTTTTCTTGTCCTGTGAATGTGAGGTCTAAGCTCTCCACCTCAGAAATGGCAACTTGACAACCCTCCCCAACAAGGTAACTCTATGACCACAATCTGGCCACTCTTTCCTTGAGGAGCGGGGTATTCCCTTCTAAGTTCAAGTTCAACCGGCTCAAGAAGAGGAGGAAGAAGAGAATGGGTCAAGGCCAGTGTAGCCAAGTACCCTTGGAAGCTTGACCAGTGTAGCCAAGTCTCCCTGCTGCAAGCTACATCAGATGGATCATGAAACCAAGCTTTGCTTATTGCACTCTACATACATACTCCGGTGGGATTATCATTTTCTATCAGACCCACCACTTTTTGGAGTTATTTTCTTTTTGCATTTTTTTATACAACATGTACAAGTGCAGCATATATACAAGGAGTTTTTCCTCTTGAGCCAGTAGACTATCCCTCTTTTGAAGCTTTATTGCAACCCACAACTCCCGTCGTTAGACCTCATGGCAACCAGACCAAGTTGAGACACACTTCCTTCACTAAAAGAAGAAGAGAGGTTCCGCCTAGAAGTACTACCCTCATATGCTACCCCAAGTCAAGGAAGACTGCCTCCTCACCACCTCATCCGTAGAGAGCTCGGTGCATAGTGCTGGTGTCCAAGTAAAGCCATAATCTATATGAGTCATGTGTTGTTGTTAAGTGCTCTACTTAGACTCATTGAGATGACATGTGATCATAGCCTAGTGGACTCAAAGAATTAAGTCACCATGGACTTGAAAAACCTTACACCTAACCCTTATAAGGTTCCTTTTAGAAATTAGGTAGATTAAGATCTTAATCAAGCTCCATTCCTCAATTTGATTCCATGCTAGTTTAAATGTCAACTATCATCTAGAAAAACTATATACATATGTACAAAAAGATGCTCTTTACACAAAGTTTACAAGCATGCAAAATTTTTGAAAAATGTTTTGAAATCATGTATGAATGATGCATGAAGTGCAAGTTTTGCAAAAAGATATTTACACAAATTTACACACGATTTTTGCAAACTTTTGATTTTCAAAACATTTTGGAAAAATTTTGTACCATATACATAATTTTGATAAGAAAATATTTACACGAGCTTTACACAAAAGATTTTTGAAATCATTTTTACAAAAATAATTTGTACACTAGCTATTTATGTGCAAATAAAAGAAGTTTATGTACATGAAAATTTTTTAAATTTTTGTGATTTTTAGGGTTTTTAGCCATTTTATTTATTAACACACTCACACAAAGTACGAGTTATGGCTAAAGTATATATGAAATATATACACACCCCCCTATACTTAGCTCGAACGATGTCCTCAGAGTCAAGAGCGATGAAGAAGACATAACTCGTGCTAGGTATAGGGAAGTGAAAAGAAAGGCTATATACAAAGACGAATGAGAAAAATGGAAAGTCAAAAAGGTCTCGGGTTTCCCCCTATACTTAGGATCAAGTAATCCTAAGTATAACAGGCTGTATACTAAGGGAAAACCGAGTGGAGAATGTACAGGGTCTACCCCCCCATACTTAGGGTGAAATATCCCTAAGTATAGGCAGCAAAACAGGGATAGACAGAAACAAAAGAAATACCCGAAGGTCCTACATCCCCCCTATACTTAGGGTAAAGTACACCCTAAGTATAGCATAATCACAAGATGAAGAAAGGGATGTGGGACTAAAGAATGTAGTGATATAGGCATCTAGATCTATACAAGGTGGAAGAACAGTGAAACTCAGGCGTGAGATGCATTAGATGTGAGTCAAAGACCACATCTCACGCAAAATGAATAGGGGAAAGATCAACGACCTACGGCTCATGATCTAGAAATGGCTTGAGCCACTGGCTGTACACTCGAAAGGTACTCTCAGAAGACAACTCGGATATATCAATGCTACCGTTGTCGTGTACCTTTCTGACCAAGTAGGGTCCCTTCCACTTGCTCTGTAGCTTCCCTGGAAACAAACGAAGCCTCGCATCAAACAGCCATACTCTCTGTCCAATCTCAAAATGCTTGTGGCTGATGTGAGAATCATGCCACTCCTTCACTCTCTCCTTATACTGTAGTCTGTTTGAGAAAGCAGTATCTCTAAGCTCCTCCAGGGCTGCTAACTCTGCCCTCCTCTGGTCTCCTACACCATCTGGATCCATGAGAATATCTGTAACTGCCTATAGTGACCTGTGCCTCAACTCTACAGGCAAATGGCATGGCTTGCCATAAATGAGGAGAAAGGGAGATGTGCCCAATGGTGTCTTGAAAGACGTCCTATATGCCCACAAGTCCGAGTCCAAAAGCTGTGACCAATCCTTTCGGTCAGGGCGGACGACTTTCTGCAGTATAGTCTTGATCTCCCTATTCGACACCTAGACTAGACCATTCGTCTGTGGATGGTAAGGTGTGGCAACACGATGGTCTATACCGAACTCGCTAGCAAGGGCCTTCACCTGGTCGTTGATGAAATGAGACCCCCCATCAGAAATCAGAACTCGTGGAACCCCGAACCGTGTGATGATGTGCTTCCTCAAAAATATGCAAACGGTCCTCGCATCAGCGGCTCGGGCGGGGATGGCCTCAACCCAACGACTAACATAATCCACGGCCAACAGAATGTACTCAAATCCCTGACTCTTAGGGAATGGACCCATGAAATCGATGCCCCATGCGTCAAAAACCTCACAGAAGTGAATGGGCTGCATCAGCATCATATCACGCTGTCCGCAAGTGCCCATCCTCTGACAGTCAGTACACCTCTTCACGAACTCGTCAGAGTCCTTGAAGAGGGTAGGCCACCACAGACCGGATTGTAGCACTTTCTGTGACGTTCTCCTCCCAGAATGATGTCCTCCTGCCTCAAGCTTGTGGCAGTAAGTGAGGACGCTATGGTGTTCCTCCTGAGGAATGCACCGACGCCAGACACTATCCCCTCCTTCGTGGTAAAGGATGGGATCCTCCCAATGGTAGGACTTGGCCTTCGCAAGGAAGGTCTCAAGCCTCTGCCTAGGCCAATCTTGTGGGACTTTCCCAGCAACGAGAAAGTTCACAATATCGGCATACCATGGGAGTGAGGCGATAGCAAGGATCGCCTCATCTGGGAAGGTATCTCGAATGGGATCAATCTGCTCAGACTCCTCAGGCTGCTCTAAACGGGAGAGATGATCCGCCACCACATTCTTGACTCCAGGCTTGTCCTTGATCTCAATGTCGAATTCCTGGAGCAGAAGGATCCATCTAGTGAGTCTGGCCTTGGCATCCTTCTTTGCCATGAGGTACCTGATGGCGGTGTGATCTGTGTACAAAGTCACTCTAGATCCAATGATATAAGATCGAAACTTATCTAGGGCGAACACTACGGCTAGCATCTCCTTCTCTGTGACCGTGTAATTCCGCTGGGCGGAATCCAATGTGCGGCTAGCGTAGTGGATAGCAAATGGAACTCCATCCCTCCTCTGTCCCAGCACGACCCCTACGGCAAAATCGGAGGCATCTGTCATGATCTCGAATGGGAGAGACCAATCAGGCGGCTGGAGGACAGGAGCCTTAATAAAACACTGCTGGAGAGTCGCAAAGGACGAAAGACACTTGTCATCGACAAGGAACTCAGTGTCTTTCGTCAAGAGGTCAGTCAACGGTCGGGCAATCCTGCTGAAATCCTGAATAAATCTCCTATAAAATCCAACGTGCCCCAGGAATGACCGTAGCTGCCTCAAATTGGACGGTGGTGCGAGTTTTCTAATGACATCAACCTTGGCCGGATCAACCTCCATGCCCCTGTTGGAGATGATGTGGCCAAGCACTGTCCCTTGAGTCACCATGAAGTGACTCTTCTCCTAAGATAGAACCAAATGGTACTCAATACATCGCTGGAGTACTCGGTCTAGGCAGTCAAGACAGGAGTCGACTCCGTCGCCGTAGACTGAGAAATCGTCCATGAAGACCTCCAAACACTCCCCTACCATGTCCGAAAAGATCGACAGCATGCACCTCTGAAAAGTCGCAGGGGCATTGCATAGCCCAAATGGCATGCGTCGAAAGGCATATGTATCGAAGGGACAGGTAAAGGTGGTCTGCTCCTGATCCTCAGGAGCGATGGCCACCTGGTTGTAGCCCGAGTACCCATCCATGAAGCAATAATGGCTCTTCCCTGCTAGTCTCTCAATGATCTGGTCAATAAAAGGCAGGGGGAAATGGTCCTTCTTGGTGGCCTGGTTGAGTCTCCTGGAGTCAACACAGACCCTCCAAGAGGTGGGTACTCGTGTAGAAATCTCCTCTCCCGACTCACTGATCACAGTCGTGATGCCCGTCTTCTTGGGCACCACATGCAAGGGGCTGACCCACTTGGAGTCGGAAATGGGATAAATGAAATCTGCACTCCACAATTTTGATATTTCCTTCATCACAACCTCTCTCAGGTTGGGGTTCAGTCGCCGCTGGAACTCACGCGACGGCTTCGCCCCCTCCTCGAGATAAATAAGGTGGGAGCACACTGATGGACTAATCCCATGGAGATCTGCTACGCTCCATCCGATTGCCTTGCGGTTCTTTTCAAGAACCCCCATCAAACGGGATTCCTGCTCTCCAGTCAGATCGGCGGAGATGATGACTGGGTACATCTCAGGTTCGCCCGCAAGGAACCGATACTTCAACGAAGTAGGGAGCGGCTTCAGCTCTGGACAGCTGGGTGCTTGCAAATCTGGCCTCGGAAGAAGATGTATGAATGCTGCTAAATCTGCCAAATCTGCCTGGGAGAAAGAATACAAGCTCTCGCAAACTGGATCTGGAGGAGGCTGCTCAACTGTGCTGTCTCTGATCTGCTCTGCCTCTACCTCCTCCTCATCTGTTGGCTCAGGTGGACTCAGGTCTGGCATCTGGTCATCACAATCTGCCCAATCAGACTCTGAATCCGAGGGATCTGCATCAAACAAGGTGGCATCAGTACCACCGTCACACAAGGTGGCCTCAGTACCACCATCACTAGAAACCGTGTCGCGGTCGAGAACCGGCTCTGCTGCCTCTGTAGTATCCTGGACCAGGGTTGTGCTCTCTAAGCTCTCCTCTGCTGTCATCTCTGCATTAGTGGTGTCTGGAAATGAGAGGATGGCCTGTGCTGAAGGGTCTGCCCATGCTGCCTCATCATATGTGATCACAAAATCACAGTCCTGGTGGATGTCTAGCCCGGCATCTGCCAGCTGCTCTATATCTGTGCTGGTCTCTGAGCATGCTCTCTCTCTGGCTCTGTAGTCCTCGACCGTCTCTATTTGTACACTCTCGCCCTCGACGCGAAAGTATACCTTCCCGCTATCATGATCAGTCACCGCCTTGGCTGTGGCCAAGAACGGACGACCGAGGATGATGGGGGTATCGGCCACTGAATCAAGGATCTCCATGTCCAACACTACGAATTCCACGGGGAATTTCAGGCCCTGAATAGTGACGATAACATCTCGCAACAACCCCTTCGGCCTCTTGACAGATCGATCAGCAAACTGAAGGACTGTCCTGCTCTGTCTAAGAGTGCCCAACTCGAAACGGTCGAGAAGGGCTGCCGGAAGGAGGTTGATAGACGATCCGCTATCCAATAGAGTCCGGTCGAACCTCTGCTCACTAATTTGACATCTGACATATGGGGCTCCTGAATCTGGCCTCTTGGCCGGCAGACGGTTCTGGATCGCGAAGCACGTGGCTTTCGTCAGCACATGTATCTCTGAATGGTGGTTCCTCCTCCTCCTCCTGACTGTGGTCCTATCTCTCAGTGATCGCTGAAGAAGGGGGATGTGCTGCAAAGCCTCCTGAAGGGTCAGCTGTATGTGAAATCTGTCGATCATGCTCTGGCTGAACTCCTCCTGCTCTCTCTTTTTTGGGTCTTTTTCTCTTTTCTTCCCCTTCCCCATATGAAGGGCTCTAGGGAAGGGGATCACAGGGTCCTTCTCAGATGAAGGACTAGGAAGAGGTCTAGACGGCTCGACGGCCGGATCCGTACATACATCAATCACCACAGTGGGACCAGAAGAAACTAAACCTTTTCCTTTATTCAAAATAGTGTTCTGAGATACATCAGCATGAGGAAAAACAACATCTCTCTCAAAATGAACACCGGTGGCCTCAGTACCACCACGAGCTGGCTCTGTTAGACGTCTCGCGGCCTCAGTACCGCGTGCTGGCTCGGCTACTCTAGTGGCGTCAGTACCACCTCCTCGAACTGGTGAAGTGGTGGCCTCAGTACCGCTGGTGGAATCAGCATCCTTGGTGGCATCAGTACCACCATCATCATCTGGAGCGGCCTCAGTACCGCTCTCCTCCTCCTCATATGGCGCCCTGGGTGGATCCTCGAGTCGTCGTTCAGATGAGGCACCGCCTGCTGGTGCTCTACCGCTCCTAAGTGTAACAAAATCAGCATCAAACAGATCTGAAGACATATCATCAAATGGATCACTAGGAGTGGCATGCTTAGTGGAAACTACCTGCTCAGATTTCCTCTTCAGGCTGTTCGGATCCGGCTCTATCTGTGCAGGGATGGCGGCCTTCCCTCTCATCAGGTCCCGCATCTCCTGGCGGAACTCGTCCATCTCCCGTCGAAAAGTAGCCTGCTGGTCCGTGAGGAGGCAGGCTATGTCGTCCAAGGCGGGGCTCTCATGGGAGCCCGACGGGTAGCCTCTCTGGTGCTGAGGCTGCTGGAACTGGTGCTGCTGGTGCTGAGAGGGGTAAGAGGAAGGATGCTGCTGCTGGTGTGGCTGGTGAGCCTGCTGCTCATGTCTCCAAGACTATCCCTGCTGCTGATAGGGACGAGGAACGAAGGTTGACTGCTGGTGTGGCTGGTAGGCTGGGGGCTGCTGCTGCTGGTGATCCCTCTGCTGGCCATACTGCCCTCCCTGGCCGGATGACTGCTGCTGGAACTGGGTACCTCCACTCCCCCACCTGAATTCGGGATGGTCTCATCGGATCCCAGGCTGGGGACAGTCATACCAAATCCCGTTGACATCCATCAATGGCTCTGCATCGAACTGGGCTGGCGGGAGTACTGCCAGAGGTTGATCCGGCTGGTATACCACCATCTGCAAGTCTGGAGATGGTGGGGACTGGTAAGAGGGCTGCTGCTGCTAGTACGGCTCCGCCTGTACAAGGTGAACCTGTCTAGGCTGCTGAAAGGAGCTGGAGCGCTGGGACGAGCTGCTGCTGCCGCCGGTATCGCCTCGCGACTGAAGACAGGGCTGTGAAGCTGTCTGTGCCTCCTAGAGACACATGAGCTGGGTCTTCATGTCGCTCAGAGTCTGTGCCATCTGCTCCATCTGCGTGATGCCCTGGCACTACTTCTTCTCAATCAGCTCCATCCGGTCCAACTTCTCGCTGATAATACCCATATCCGCAGTGGACGACTCTGCCTATGCTGCTGCAACTGCGGATGAACTGGATGGACCGGCGTCGACCCGTGCTATCCTCTGGTACTGCACGGGTCCTGGCTGCTGTTGGGTCTCCCCTGAGTGTATAACCGGGTCTGGGACATCACCATATAGTTCTCGGCCATCTCCTCATAGATGGCCCAGACCTGGTCGTGATCCTTGGCGAAATAGGACCCGCCACAAGAAGCATTCACCAAGCCCTGGAGCTCTGGTGTCAGCCCGCTGAAGAAGCTCTGCACAAGGTTCGGCTTCGAGATATCATGGTGCGGGTATCTGTCTGTGAGCTCACAGAACCTCTCCCATGCCTCATGGAATTGCTCGTTGGGGAGCATGGAGAAGTTTCTGATCAGGGCCCTCGCTGCATTGGTCCGCCCGAGTGGATAGTACTTGTTCAAGTACTCGATGCGGAGCTGCTCCCAGGTGTAAACAAACTTCCCCAAATGCTTCAGTCAGGTGGCTGCTCTGTCTGCTAGGGAGAAGGGGAAGGCGATCATCCGGATCGTGTCCTGGTCCACCTTACGGTCGTGGACAGTACTGCAAATCATCAGAAACTCCTGGAGGTGGAGATGGGACTCCTCAGTAGCGAGCCCGTGGAAGCGAGGGAGTAGCTGCAAGGTATTCGGGGGGAACTTGAAGTCCCCCATGATGGCTGGAAGTACTACCAAGTGGTGCATCAGCGTCGATCCGGGGTTGTGTAACTCCCGCATCGGTCTCGGTAGTCCTCCTGCCGCGGCTGCGGCGGCTGCTGCTGCGGCTGCTGCATCTGCATCCTCTGGGATCCTCGGTCCCTCTCTGCGCTCCTCGCGCTCTGCTCGCATCTGCTCCATCTCTCTCCTCATGTCGAGCATGAAAGCTCCCTGATCTCTCAACTGCTGCTGGACGGTCTCTAAAGAGGCGATCAGGGTGGAGTTGATCGCTCCCTGATCCAATACGAAGTGCTCAGGCTGACGGGAGCGATCCTCAGAACTGCCGGCCATGGCGTCTGCAAAATCAAACGAGCCAAACTCAGGTGCTGTCAAATCTGTGAGTCTCTCCTCCGGCTCATATCTCTCAGAACCGAAAGAAAGGGGGTCGAGGGGGAACAGGGCGGAATCGTACTCGGGCTCGGAGAACTGGTCTCGGCTCTCGCGGGCCAACCTAGATGACTGAGTAGACATGCCCGAAAGCGGTGTAGCCAGAGGCTGCCTAAGAGAGCGTCTACCCATCATCGTGATCTGGTCGAGTAGTGCGGATGGGATCTGGAAAAACTATGATCAAAATGCAAACCCCTCTGTTCACCAATGCAACGCGAGCTGAAGACCGTAAAGGCTCGATCAAATTATCTTGTCAGTTTTTATTAGGTGAACAAACAGTCTATCAGAGCGCTTACGTGACCTGGTGATGAATACCCGTTCATCACTCTTTATTCTTATATTTTAGCTACAAAAACCTTTGCAAATGCATGTAGATATGTGTAAATAGGAATAATTACCAAAAGCATGCATTGTGTAAAAACTTATAATTAGCATGTTTTTGTGCAAAAATAAAAGAATAAAGATTAAAAAGAAAAAGAGGGAAATATTTAGAATAAATATTGATCAACCTAACCCAAGGGAGGGCTCAACATGGGCCTGACCGCATAAAAGCCAAGTAGAGGGAGATAGGGGCTCATGTGTAAATATTTGTGTGAATAAATAAAACTATATTTTCCTCACCCAAAACTACGCTTGTAAATACTTGTATATATTTATAAAAATATAAAAACAAAATAAAAAGCTAAAATCAAAAAGATCAAAAATACCTCTCATCATGTACATAAACCACACCTATATATTTATTTAGCTGTGTGAATATATAAAAGTAATTTTTATAATTTTTGTAAATAGGCTATGTTATATATTGTAAATAAATAAAATAAAAACAATTAAAAATCAAAACAAAATAAAAACAGAAAAATTAAAAATACAAAAATACATTGTACATATACCATGTATATAGATGTATATATCTATTTATTTTACCTATGTATATAAATAATAAAAATAAAATAAAAACACCCTTTTATTCCTTATTTTATTCTATAAATAAATAAAATATAAAATGAGGATAAAATTGTATAAAAATAATAATTAAAAATCAAAAATCAAAACCCTATACATATTGTATATACCTATATCTAGTACATATTATGTATATAGCCTATTTTTATTTCCAAAAATTAATTAAAAATCACCAAAAAATAGAAAAAAATAAAATAAAAATATTTCATGTTTGGAGTTTTTGCAGATTCGGCCCTTAGCTACCCCTATTTGTCACCTCAAGATCCAGCCACGTGGCCGAACCCCATTGGGTCTTGGGGATGTTGACCGCCCGGTCAACTAGCCCCCCCAGGACCACTTCCCACGGGTCTGGGCTCCGGACCCGACTTCTCCTAATTCTACCCGCTCGACCCGACACCCAATTCGCCAAACCCCGGCTCTGTTTTGACCCTCACAAATCTGACACCCTCGTCGGGCATCCACCTCGGGATCCGCGCGCTTCCACGACCCTACCCGAGCCGTTCTTCTCGGACCCCTCCACCGTATATAGCTGCAGCTCCGCCACCTTCCCACGCCATCTTTGGTCATTCGCCTCCTTCCCTGTGAGCTCCAGAGATACCGCGAGAGTGACAGCGAGCGATTCCACCTGTTGCAGCGAGGAGAGGAGGAGGAATCCACTGATCCGGCGACGTTGCCGCCGTAGCTCCGCCACCTGAGCGAGCTTCGAGCCTCGGGCTGAGACGTCCCTCGAGGCGACGACCTGGAGCACTCCCTGCTCTTCCCCAGTCTCACCGATCATCCAGGTAACCCCGTAGCTCCGCCATTTCATCTAATTTCAGTTTTCCCCCAAATCACTTCCCCGTCGTACTTTTTCGATTCACCCCGGTTCTGACCACCATCCGATCATCGGACCCGACCTTCACGTTCGCCTCTCTCCGTCGCACGTTCTCCACCCGCTCACGCAACCCAGCTCGCACAGGAGCAGGGAACCGGGCTTCTCCGTCCACCACCTTCGCCGGAGCCCGCCGTCCCGACGCACCAGCCATCCCCACTTCGCCTAACTGGGTCGAGGCACCTTGCCCTCGACCCGCGAATCTCCTGAGTGGTTTTGCAGGTCCACCGGAGGCCATCTGAGGCCTCTCGACATTCAGACCAGGAGCTTCACCTCCGCCACCCTCGTCGGAGCTCCCCCGAGCTCGGCTGGGGCATCGGAGGCCATCAGCAGCTGCGCACCTTCACGCCGGAGCTTCTCCGATACTCAGGCGCAGCAGAGGAGGCCGGAGGCGCTTTCACGAGGCCGGCGAAGTTCGCCGACCGCCTGTTCATCCAGGACCTCCAGTCACCGTCGATCTTCTCCGCCCGCTCCAGATTGCATCTTGACCGTCCATTAGTGGAGCTGCTTCCACCGCCCGATCTTTGGAGGATCGACCTCAGCCGTTGGATCGCCAGCCACCTCGCCTCCACGCCATCTGATCAGCCACGTGGCGTGCATCCAACGACCCAGCTTAATAAAGGGTAAATTACCCTTAGGCCCCGCTTTTATTTTTATTTAGCTTCAGTCCTGTAAATATTTAAGTACGTTGTTTAGTTTTAGGTTTATTTGCATAGAGGACCTTGAGCTTAGTTTATTTGCACTTATACCCCTGCCTGTTGTGAGCCACGTGCATCGTCACGTGTTGTTTTGGTGTATTTGCAATTAAAGCCCCTGTAGTTCTGGATGTTCTTAATTAAATGGAAGTTTTTGAATATTTGCATTTATACCCCTGTGCGTGTTTTATTTCCGCATGTGCGATATTTCTTGGGTAATTTGTTAAGTGAGGCCCCTGGACTTTTGGTACGTGTTACCAATAAGCCCTCGGGACTTATTTTTCTTACATATAGGTCCCTGAGTGCCCCAGGCACACGCGTAGCGCATGTTTTGGCTGGGTTAATTGCACCGGGATCCCCAGAACTTTGGGTATTTGCATTTCAGTCCCTGTGCACAGTACCCTCTTTTTATTTTTGAATAAAATATCAAATCACCTCCAAATCCAATGAGAATTTGACACATGGCTCCTGCCATGGTGTAGGATATTCACGGATTTTTGAGGACATTTCTGATTTTCTTTGCTAATTTTAAAAATTCAAAAACCTATATTTTCGTCACTATCTAGTTTGAAAAATCACAAAAAAATCTAAAAACTCCCCTAAAAATTCTATAAAAATTGTCTACTGTTTAGTTTAATGTGTTTGATTTTCCAGCCGATTTTGGCTATTTTTCATTGCTTAAAAACCTTAAAAACTTAAAAACACTCAAAAACCCCTAAAAATTCTAATAAATAAATTAAAAACCCAAAAATAATAAAATTGGTACCTAAATTTTCCTTGTTTCCTCTATTTTACAGGAAAATTACCTCCAGGCCATTTTGAGGCCCTTAGATATTTTATCTAGGGCTTTTTGGCTCGGCTGGACAGTACCCTTTATTTTTGCCATTGTTTGATTTTTAGAAAATAAAATAAACATCAGAAAATTATCAAAAATTCACCAAAAACATAAAAAATTATAAAACACATAAAAATATTTTTGTTTTGATTTTTGGTACTTGAAATAATTGGTTGAATTGTGTTCTTCCTTACTTTTCTTATTTTCTTTATATATTAAAAATCCCAAAAAAATATAAAAATAATTAAAAACCACTAAAAATATTTTCCTCTTTTATTTTATTTGTTTTTACTACTTCGTAGGCCTTCGGCCAATCCGTGCTTCTTGAGTTCGACCCTGGGTGCTATACCAGGTTAATCACATAGCAGGATCACTTCTTTGTTTTGATTGATTTTATTCTTCGCGAGTGGTTCATTTTTCTTGATTTAGCGCATCTGAGCGACCGAGGTCGCAACGACCATTTTTGTACCTTTACCTTAGTCGTTCGGATCGTGCTATCAGAACGGCGCCGTTGCCGGGGAGCATGGTTTAGTAGTTTTATTTTTCCTTTAGTTTTTATTCTCGCGGCTTTTCGCGGCTCTTTCAGAGCTCGCGGCTTTTCGCGGTTTTTGTTTTTATTTTATTTTTGTTTTATTTTGTTTTATTTTGTTTTTTTTTATTTTTGTTTTTGTTTATTTTGTGTGTTTATTTTTATTTTGCATTTTTGCATATATACCCTGTTATTTTTATTTTCATTTCTTTTTCCTTTATTATTTGATTATTGGTTCTGACCACTCTGTTTTCTCTTGCGAGGGCTCGAGGACCGAGGCGGCTACTCTCGAGAAGCCGGCGCAACCACAGGATTCGGAGGCGGCTCCTTTCTTCGTGGAGCCGCAGGAGAGAGTGAGAGAGAGTTGAGTGGGTGAGGATTAGGATAGACTTTTATTTTATTCCATTATTATTGTAATAATACAGGACATTGGACTTGGACATTTGTGGACTGCCGTAGCGGGTCTGTTTCGCCGAGCACCGGTGTGCTCGGGGGACCCTTAGGACCTTAGCGGTTTTTCGCGGTTTTTCGCGGTTTTATTTTATTTTCTTTCTGCCTTTTCCGGTGTTTACGCGGTTTTTGCTCGAGCCCCTAGACTTAGGAATTTCTGGTGATTGTGCCGTAATTAGTAGGATCCACACACCTAACTGATTATCTGTTCCTATAGAACGTTAATTGGACCTACTCAAAATAATTAATAAAAATAACCGACTCATTTGCCTTCTTAGCCTACGTGCCGCAGCCCGTCCTGTAAAGCGCTTACTCCTACCCCCGATTTGTCGGACAAAGGAGGGACGGGCCAAGACCGGACTCTTTGGCTTGGAGGTCGGTGACCGGTTAGACGGCTCTTCGCTAGAATTGCTCATCTAGGACTCGGCTTTCCCGTTGCATCATAAAGGTAGTTTCCTTTCTGTCTTTACATTTATGCGCGGATCATATTGCATGTAGAGTACTGGAGACAAGGTACACATTTCTGACATTGCATGCATCATTGATTTATCGCGCATCGGCTTTTTCGTCTTCTCCCCCCCTGTTTTGGACTTAATAATCAGGAGAACCGAAAAATTCGCTAGGACGTTTGTTTTTATTTGAAAAAGACTAAAAAGAGAAACCATAAAATTGGGACTGGCTAAGACTATTGATCTTAAAAACCGCTCACCCTAAAAATTGTGTCTTGGGGAGAGCAACCCCCTCATTGTATGGTTTGGATGCGCGAGAGAGTGACCCGCACCCTAGGTAGAGCCCTCCGGTGCTAGTCCCGACTGATTACCGACTTTTCCGTGCGGGCCAGTCGGTTGGGATAGCATCGGGTATCCTAACAGGTCACGTAAGCGCTCTGATATTTTGTGTGTTCACCAAATAAAATTGACAAGATAATTTGACCGAACTTTCACGGTCTTCAGCTCGCGTTGCGTTGGTGAACCAGGGGTTTGTTTGTGATCATAGTTTCTCCAGATCTCATCTGCACTACTCGCCAGATCGAGATGATGGGTAGACGGTCTCTTAGGCAGCCTCTGGCTGCACCGCTTTCGGGCACGTCTACCTCATCATCTAGGTTGGCCCGCGAGAGCCAAGACCAGCTCTCCGAGCCCGAGTATGACTCCGCCCTGTTCCCCCTCGACCCCCTTTCTGTCCGACCTGAGAGATACGAGCCCGAGGAGAGATTGATTGATTTGACAGCACCTGAGTTGGGCTCGTTTGGTTTTGCAGACGTCATGGCCGGAGCCGGCAGTTCAGATGATCACTCCCATCAGCCCGAGCATTTTGTACTAGACCAGGGAGCGATCAACTCCACCTTGATCGCATCACTTGAGACAGTCCAGCAGCAGTTACGCGATCAGGGGGCATTCATGATAGAGATGAGGCGAGAGTTGGAGAGGCTCAGAGCAGAGCGAGACCAGCAGAGCGAGCCTGATAAGATACTTGATGCAGAGGCACGAGCCGCAGCAGCCGCAACAGCAGCAGCCGCAGCCGCCGCAGCGGGAGGCACCGCGGCAGGAGGACCACCACGATCGATGCGGGAGTTGCACAATCCCGGATCTACTCTGATGCATCATTGGGTAGTAGTGCCAGCGATCGTGGGGGACTTTAAGTTCCCCCGAACACCTTACAGTTACTGCCCCGTTTCCACGGACTTGCCACTGAGGAGCCCCACCTCCACCTCCAGGAGTTCCTGATGATCTGCAGCACTGTCCACGATCGCCACGTGGACCAGGACACGATCCGGATGATAACCTTCCCATTTTCACTAGCAGATAGAGCAGCCACCTGGCTGAAGCATCTAGGGAAGTTTGTCTACACCTGGGAGCAGCTCCGCACCGAGTACTTGAACAAGTACTATCCACTCGGGCGGACGAATGCAGTGAGGGCCCTGATCAGCAACTTCTCCATGTTCCCCAACGAGCAGTTTCACGAGGCATGGGAGAGGTTTCGAGAGCTCCTAGACAGATGCCCGCACCACGACATCTCCAAGCCGAACCTAGTTCAGAGCTTTTTCAGCGGGTTGACGCCAGAGCTTCAGGGTCTGGTGAACGCTTCTTACGGCGGGTCCTACTTTGCCAAGGACCACGATCAGGTCTGGGCCATCTACGAGGAGATGGCTGAGAATTACATGGTGATGTCCCAGACCCGGTTGTATTCACAGAGACCCCAACCACAACATCCAGGACCCGTGCAGTACCAGCGAATAGCACGGGTAGATGCAGGTCCATCCAGTTCGTCCGCAGTCGCAGTAGCACAGGCAGAGTCATCCGCTGCGGACATGGGCATTATCAGCGAGAAGTTGGACCGCATGGAGCTGATTGAGAAGAAGTAGTGCCAGAGCATCACTCAGATGGAACAGATGGCACAGGTTCTGAGCGACATGAAGACACAGCTCATGTGTCTCCAGGAGGCACAGACAGCTCCTCAGCCCCGTCTTCAGTCGCGAGGCGACTCCGGCAGCAGCAGCAGCTCGTCCCAGCGCTCCAGCACCCCTGTGCAGCCTACACAGGTTCATCTTGTACAGGCGGAGCCGTACCAGCAGCCGCAGCCCACCTACCAGTCCCCACCATCTCCAGACATGCAGATGGTGGTATACCAGCCGGACCAGCCTCTGGCAGTACTCCCACCAGCCCCTTACGATGCAGAGCCGTTGATGGATGTCAACGGGATTTGGTATGACCGCCCCCAGCCTGGGATCCGACGAGACCATCTCGGATTCAGGTGGGGGAGTGGTGGTGCCCAGCCCCAGCAGCAGCCGTCAGGACAGGGAGGGCAGTACTCCCAGCAGAGAGATCACCAGCAGTCGCAGCAGCAGCCCCCAGCATACCAGCAGCACCAGCCATCATCCTTCGGTACTTGTCCCTATCAGCAGCAGGGACAGCCGTGGAGACGTGAGCAGCAGGCTCACCCAGTTCAGCAACAGCACCCTTCCTCATACCCCTCTTACCACCAGCAGCAGTTCCAGCAGCCTCACCCCCAGAGAGGCTACCCGTCAGGCTCCCACGAGAGCCCGCTTTGGATGACATCGCCCGCCTCCTCACGGACCAGCAGGCCACATTCAGACGGGAGATGGACGAGTTCCGCCAGGAGATGCGGGACTTGGTGAGAGGGAAGGCCGCCATTCCAGCCCAGATTGAGCCGAATCCGAATAACCTCAAGAGGAAATCTGAGCAGGTAGTGCATACTGAGTTTGCCACTCCTAGTGACCCATTTGTTGATACATCTTCGGATCTATTTGATGCTGATTTTGTCACACTTAGGAGCGGTAGGACCCCAGCAGGCGGCGGTGCCTCATCTGAGCTTCACCACGAGGATACTTCAGAGGCACCACATGAGGAGGAGGAGAGCGGTACTGAGGTCGCTCTAGATGATGACGATGGCACTGAGACCACCAAGGATGCTGATTCCACCGGCGGTACTAAGGCCGCCGCTTCACCAATTCGAGGAGGTGGTACTGATGCCACCCGTTCAGCCGAGCCAGCCCGCGGTACTGATGCCGCGAGACGTCTACCACCAGCAGCAGCAGAGCCAGCCCGTGGTGGTACTGAGGCCACCGGTGTTAGTGTTGAGAGAGATGTTGTCTTTCCCCGCCTTGATGTATCTCAGAACTTTGGTTTGAATAAAGGAAAAGGTTTAGTTTCTTCTAGACCCACTGTGGAGCATGATGTTGATGAATACCCATTCATCACTCTTTATTCTTATATTTTAGCTACAAAAACCTATGCAAATGCATGTAGATATGTGTAAATAGGAAAAGTTAGCAAAAGCATGCATTTTTGTAAATCTAGATAATTAGCATGTTTTTGTGCAAAAATAAAAGAATAAAGATGAAAAAGAAAAAGAGGGAAATATTTAGAATAAATATTGAGCAACCTAACCCAAGGGAGGGCTCAGCATGGGCCTGACCGCATAAAAGCCAAGTAGAGGGAGATAGGGGCTCACATGTGTACATATTTTATGTAAATAAATAAATAATATTTTCCTCATCCAAAAATATGTTTGTATATATTTTGTATATATTTATACACTATTAAAAACAAAATAAAAATTTAAAAATCAAAAAGACCAAAAATACCCTTACACCATGTACATAAACCACCTTCCCTATTTATTTAACCTTATAAATAAATAAAATTATTTTCCAAAACTTTTTGTAAATAATCTATGGTATATATTGTAAATAAAATAAATAAAAAGAAACAAAACAAAAATCAAATAAAAATTACAAAATTAAAAATGCAAAAACATATTGTACATATGCCATGCATATAGTGTACATAACTATTTACTTTACCCATGTATATAAATAATAAAAATAAAATAAAAATAGCCTTTTATTCCTCATTTTATCCTATAAATAAATAAAATATAAAATGGGAATAAAAATGCATAAAAATAACTAATTAAAAATAAAAAATTAAAAATCATATATTGTATATATACCTATATTGTATATACCTTATTTTTATTTCCAAAAATTAATTAAAAATGACAAAAAAATAGAAAAACTAAAATAAAAATATTTTGTGTTTTAAGTTTTTGAAAATTCGGCCATTTAAAGGCCCAAAAAAATCAAATAAAAACTCAGGCCTTGGCGGGCTCTGATTGGTCCACGGGGGATTGTTGACCCCCGGTCAACACCTCCCCCAGGACCACCAGAGCCGGATCTGGTTCGCGGACCCATTTCTCCCATTTATTCTAACCAGATCCGACCTCCATTTAGCCTAATCCTTGGTCCTAATTACTCCCCAGGTATCCGAGAATCTCGCCCGACATCGATCCTAGGGATCCGTGCTCCATCGAGCCGGACCCGAGCTCCTCTTCCCGGACCTGCACCCACATAAAAGCCGAGCTCCGCCGCACTCCACTCGCATCTTTGGCTCCCCATTCTCACTCCCGTGACCTCCAGAGCAATCACCGAGGTGATAGCTCGCGATTGTACCTGTTGCAGCGAGGAGGAGGTGGCCGACCATCGATCCGGCTGTTTCGCGCCGCCGTGCTCCGCCACCCGACCGGAGCTCGAGCCTCAGGCCTTGACGCCCTTCGAGGCGACGACCAGGAGCTAGCCAAGCTCCAGCCCAGTCTTTTGCTCCACCCAGGTAGCCTTTTAGCTCGCCCATATCGTTTAATTTGTAGTTTCGCCCAAATCGACTCTCCGACGTGTTCCTCTGATTCCGGCCATATCGCGTACTATCTCGATCATCGGAGCACACTATCACCTTCGCCACTCCCTCACGCACGTTCTTCGCCCATTCATCCAACCCAGCTCGCCCCGGAGCTGGGAGTCGAGTTCCACCATCCTCCGCTCGCCGGAGCTCGTTCGCCCCGATCCCTTGTTCACCCTCACTCCGCTTCTTCGGGTCGAGGCACTTTGCCCTCGACCCGCGAAGCTTTTGGTTCGCTTTGCAGGTCAAGAGGGAGCCATCTGAGGCCCCCTCACATTCAGGCCAAGAGCTCCGCGCCGCCGACCTCGCCGGAGCCCCTCCAGGGCTCGGCCGGGTCATCTGAGGTCTTCAGCAGCTGCGGGACTTCACCGTCGATCTTCTCCGATACTTGGAGGCAGCTGAGGAGGAGCCTAGCACGCACACGAGGCCGGCGAAGCTCGCCGGCTGAGTGTTCTTCCACCATCCTCCAGCACCGTCCGATGGCCCCTCCGCTCCAGTTTTGATCGTGTCCGTCCGTTCACCGAGGAGCAGCATCCATCCGATCATCCAGAGGAGCCATCCGGACCGTCAGATCAGAGAGAGGGAACCCACAGCACCTGACTCGTTGGATCATCCACGTGGCCCCCTCTGCACCGTCGATCGGCCACGTGCGGAAGAGAAGAGAAGCGCCACCCATTCTGAGCCGTCCGATCACCTACGTGGCGCCTATCCAGCCGTCGACGAATAAAGGGTAATTTACTTAGGCCCCCTCGTAGTTTGCGTCTTTTATTTCTAGTCCTGTAAATACTTTAGTAGTTTTATTTACGTAGGGTAAATTGCATTCTGGACCTGGTGCTTGTTTGTATTTGCATGTATGCCCCTGTGTATGTGAGTCCACGTGCTTCGTCACGTGTTTAGTTGGGCTATTTACATCTTTTATCCTGTAGTTCTGATGGGTTCTTGAATGAATGAATACTTTTTGGTAATTGCATCTATACCCCTGTGAGCCTTTTATTTCTACATGTGCGGATTTTAGTGGGTAAATTGCAACCGTACCCTTGGACTTTTTGGTACGAGTTACCAAAAGGTCCCAGGAGTTGGTTTTTATTACCAAAAGGCCCCTGAGTGCCCCAGGCACGCGCCACGCGCGTGTTTAGCTGGGATTTTTGCACCTTGGCCCCCAGACTTGCGGGTATTTGCACTTACGTCCCTGTGCACTGTGCCCCCTTATGATTTTTGAATAAAATATCAAATTACCTCCAAATCCAATGAGATTTTGACACATGGCACCTGCCATGGTGTAGGAATTTTACGGATTTTTGAGGACATTTTTGATTTGATTTAGTATTTTTAAAAATTCAAAAACATCCTTTTTAGCTACTGTCTAGGTTTAAAAATTCCAAAAAAAATATAAAATCACCCCCAAAAATTCCAAAAAAATTAGCTACTGTTCTTTGTTTGTTGTTTGATTTTCTAGCCAATTTTGGCTATTTTTCATTGAGTAAAAACCCTAAAAATCTAAAAACACCTAAAAACTCATAAAAATTATAACAAATAATCTAAAAATCCAAAAACAATAATTTTGGTGCCCAAATTTTCCTTATTTTCTCTAGAATACAGGAAAATTACCTCCAGGGCCCTCTGAGATCCTTAGATATTTTATCTTTGGGTTTTGGGCCTTGCTGGACAGTACCCTTTCTTTTTAGCACTGTTTGATTTTTAGAAAATAAAATATACATTAGAAAAATCTCAAAAACTAACCAAAAACACTTAAAAACTTAAAAAACCTAAAAATACTTTTTCTTGAATTTTTGCTTGATTTTTGGTGTGTTAAATAAATTGCCAAAGTGTGTTTATATTTGCCTTCTTTTATTTTCTTCATATTTTAAAATCCTAAAAAAATATAAAAATTCTTAAAAACCACTAAAAAAATACTTTTCTTTTATCTTATCTTCTTTTTACTACTTCGTAGGCCCTAGGCCAACCCGTGCTCCTTGTGTTCGACCCTGGGAGCTATACCAGGTTAATCTTATAGCTAGGACCGCTTCGCGTTCGTTTGGATCTTTGATTTGTTTCGCGGTTCGATTTTTTTTCTTGATACACCCATTCTCTGAGATCCGGGTCGCAACGACCCTTGTTTCATTACCTTCACCCGGGTCTTAGAGGTTTTTTTTTGTGGTTATCAGAATGGTGCCGTTGCCGGGGAGCACGGCTTAGTAGTGTTTTTGTTTTTATTTTCGTTTTTGTTTTCGCGGCTTTTCGCGGCTCTTCGGAGCTCGCGGCTTTTCGCGGCTTTTGTTTATAGTTTCTTTTTGTTTTATTTTGTTTTATTTTGATTTTCTCTTATTTTTATTTTATTTTGTGTGATTATTTTATTTCCATTTTTGCACATATACCCTCACTTGTATTTTCTTTTATTTTTCTCTATTATTTGATTATTCTTTCTGGACTGACCACTCTTCTCTGTTTCTTGCGAGGGCCCAAGGACCGCGGAGGCTACTTTCGAGGAGTCGGTGCAGTCGCGGAGTTCGGAGGCGGCTTCTTTCTCTACGAAGCCGCAGGAGAGAGCGAGAGAGAGAGAGTTGAGTGGGTGAGGTATTAGGGTAGTTTTATTTCATTTATTCATTATTAATTGTAATAATACAGGACACTTCTGAGACTGTGACTTGAGACCGTAGCGGGTCTGTTTCGCCGAGCACCGGTGTGCTCGGGGGACCCATTAGGACCTCGCGGATTTTTTCGCGGCTTTTCTCGCGGATTTCTTTTTCCTTTCTTACTGTAATTTGCCGGTTTTTCGCGGTTTTTGTCGAGCCCCTAGATTTAGGACTTTCTGGTGATTGTGACGTAATTGAGTAGGATCCACACACCTTAATTGCCTATCTGTTCCTATAGACCGTAATTGGACCTACTTAAAATAAATAATAAAAATAACCGACTCGCTAGCTTCCGTAGCCTACGTGCCGTAGCTCGTCCTGTAAAGCTCTTACTCCTACCCCCGATTTGTCGGGCAGGGGAGGGACGAGCCAAGACCGGACCCTTTGGCTTGGAGGTAGGTGACCGGTTAGACGGTTCTTCGCTAGAAGTTGCTCGTCTAGGACTCGGCTTCCCGTTGCATCATTTAGCTTAGTTTTAATTCTGTCTTTATTTTATGCGTGGATCATATTGCATGTAGAGAGCTGGAGCAAGGTACGCATTTCTGACTTTGCATGCATCATTGATTTCTCGTGCATCGGCTTTTTCGACTTCTCCCCCCTGTTTTTGACTTAATAATCAGGAGAATCGAAAAATTCGTTAGGCGTTCTTGTTTGCTTTGAAAAATACCTAAAAAGTGTAACCATAAAATTGGGACTGCTAAGACTATTGACCTTAAAACTCGCTCACCCTAAAAATTCTGTCTTGGGGAGAGCAACCCCCTCATTGCTTGGTTTGTATGCACGAGAGAGTGACCCGAACACTAGGTAGAGCCCCCCGTTGCTAAACTCGACTGACTACCGACTCTTCCGTGCGGGACAGTCGGTTGGGGTTAGCAGCGGAGATCCCAACAGGTCACGTAAGCGCTCTGATATTTGTGTGTTCACCAAAATAAAATCGACAAGATAATTTGACCGAACTTTCACGGTCTTCAGCTCGCGTTGCGTTGGTGAACCGGGGGTTTGTTTTCAGATCATAGTTTTTCCAGATCTCATCTGCCCTACTCGCTAGATCAAGATGATGGGTAGACGGTCTCTTAGGCAGCCTCTGGCTGCACTGCTTTCGGGCGCGTCTACCTCATCATCTAGGTTGGCTCGCGAGAGCTCAGACCCGCTCTCCGAGCCCGAGTACGATTCCACCCTGTTCCCCCTCGATCCCCTTTCTGACCTTCCTGAGAGACACGAGCCTGAGGAGAGATTGATACACTTGACAGCACCTGAGTTGGGCTCCTTTGATTTTGCAGACGTCGAGATGGCCGGAGCAGGCAGTTCTGATGATCACTCCCGTAGACCAGAGCATATTGTACTAGACCAGGGAGCGATCAACTCCACCCTGATCGCATCACTCGATACAGTTCAGCAGCAGCTCCGCGATCAGGGAGCGTTCATGATGGAGATGAGGCGTGAGTTGGAGAGGCTCAGAGCAGAGAGAGACCAACAGAGCGAGCCCGAGGAGCAGGACCATCGAGACCGATGCGGGATTTACACAATCCCGGATCTACACTGATGCACCATTGGGTGGTGGTTCCAGCTATCGTGGGGGACTTCAAGTTCCCCCCGAACACCTTGCAGATGCTCCCGCGGTTCCATGGACTTGCTACAGAGGAGCCCCACCTCCACCTCCAGGAGTTTCTTATGATATGCAGCACTGTCCACGGCAGACATGTGGACCAGGACACGATCAGGATGATCGCATTCCCCTTTTCACTGGCAGATAGAGCAGCCACCTGGCTGAAGTATTTGGGGAGATTTGTCTATACCTGGGAGCAGCTCCGCACCGAGTACTTGAATAAGTACTATCCACTCGGGCGGACGAATGCAGCGAGGGCCCTGATTAGTAACTTCTCCATGTTCCCCAACGAGCAGTTTCACGAGGCTTGGGAGAGGTTCAGAGAGCTTTTGGACAGATGCCCGCACCACGACATCACGAAGCCGAACCTAGTTCAGAGCTTCTTCAGCGGACTGTCACCAGAGCTACAGGGCCTGGTGAATGCTTCTTGTGGCGGGTCCTACTTCGCCAAGGACCACGACCAGGTCTGGGCTATTTTTGAGGAGATGGCAGAGAACTACATGGTCATGTCCCAGACCCGGCTCTATACTCAGAAGACCCAGCCACATCAGCCAGGACCCGTGTAGTACCAGCGGATAGCACGGGTAGATGCAGGTCCTTCCAGTTCGTCCGCAGCCACAGCAGCAGCACAGCTAGAGTCGTCAGCTGCGGACATGGGTATCATCAGCGAGAAGTTGGACCGCATGGAGCTGATAGAGAAGAAGCAGTGCCAGAGCATAGCGCAGATGGATCAGATGGCACAGGTCTTGAGCGACATGAAGACACAGCTCATGTGTCTCCAGGAGGCACAGACGACTTCTCAGCCCCGTCTTCAGTCGCGAGGCGACGCCGGCAGCAGCAGCAGCTCGTCCCAGCGCTCCAGCACCCCAGTGCAGCCTAGACAGGTTCACCTTGTACAGGCGGAGCCGTACCAACAGCCGCAGCCCACCTACCAGTCTCCACCATCTCCAGAGATGCAGATGGTGGTCTACCAGCCGGACCAGCCTCTGGCAGTACTCCCGCCAGCCCCCTTTGATGCCGAGCCGTTGATGGATGTCAACGGGATCTGGTACGACCGTCCCCAGCCTGGGATCCGACGAGACCATCCCGGATTCAGGTGGGGGAGTGGTGGTGCCCAACCCTAGCAGCAGCCGTCAGGACAGGGAGGGCAGTACTCCCATCAGAGAGACCAGCACCAGCCGCAGCAGCAGCCCCCAGCGTATCAGCAGCAGTCAGCCTACGGTCCTCGTCCCTATCAGCAGCAGGGACAGCCTTGGAGACGTGAGCAGCAGGCTCACCAGGGATACCAGCAGCACCCTCCATCCTACCCCTCTTACCCTTACCAGCAGCCACAGCCTCATCCACAGAGCGGCCACCCGTCGGGCTCCCACGAGAGCCCCGCTTTGGATGATATCGCCCGCCTCCTCACGGACCAGCAGGCTACATTCCGACGGGAGATGGACGAGTTCCGCCAGGAGATGCGGGACCTGGTGAGAGGGAAGGCCGCCATACCAGCCCAGATAGAGCCCAATCCGAACAGCCTCAAGAGGAAATCTGAGCAGGTAGTACATACTGAGTCAGCCACTCCTAGTGACCCATTTGATGATACATCTTCGGATTTATTTGATGCTGATTTTGTCACACTTAGGAGCGGTAGGACCCCAGCAGGCGGCGGCGCCTCATCTGAGCACCATCCCGAGGCGCCACAGGAGGAGGAGAGCGGTACTGAGGCCGCTCCAGACGATGACGGTGGTACTGAGGCCACCAAGGATGCTGATCCCACCGGCGGTACTGAGGCCGCCACTTCACCAGAGCTAGGAGGTGGTACTGATGCCACCCATGCAGCCGAGCCAGCCCGCGGTACTGATGCCGCGCGACGTCTTCCTTCATTAGCAGCAGAGCAGCCAGCCCGTGGTGGTACTGAGGCCACCGGTGTTTGTATAGACAGTCCTGTTGTTTTTCCTCGCACTCATGTATCTCGGAACTCTGCTATGAATAAATGAAAAGGTTTACTTTCTTCTGGTCCCACTGTGGTGCGTGATGTATGTGTGGACCCGGTCCTTGAACCGTCTAGACCTTTTCCTAGTCCTTCATCTGAGAAGGACCCAGTGATCCCCTTCCCTAGAGCCCTTCAGATGGGGAAGGGGAAGAAAAATGATCCAAAAAAAAGAGAGCTTGAGGAGTTCAGCCAGAACATGATTGACCGATTCCATATCCAGCTGACCCTCCAGGAGGCTTTGCAGCACATCCCCCTTCTCCAGAGATCTTTGAGAGAGAGGACTACAGTCAAAAGGAGGAGGAGGAACCACACTTCAGAGATACATGTGCTGACCAAAGCCACGTGCTTTGCGATCCAGAACCGACTGCCAGCCAAGAGGCCAGATGCAGGGGCCCCGTATGTCAGATGCCAGATTAGTGAGCAGTGGTTCGACCGTACTCTTTTAGATAGCGGATCGTCGATTAACCTTCTTCCGGCAGCCCTTCTCGACCGCTTCGAGTTGGGCACTCTTCGACAGAGCAGGACAGTCCTTCAGTTCGCTGATCGATCTGTCAAGAGGCCGAAGGGGTTATTACGAGACGTTATCGTCACGATTCAGGGTTTGCAATTCCCCGTGGACTTCGTAGTGTTGGACATGGAGACCCCTGAGTCAGTGACCGATACCCCCATCATACTCGGTCGTCCGTTCTTGGCCACAACCAAGGCGGTGACTGATCATGATAGCGGGAAGGTGTACTTTCGCGTCCAGGGCGAGAGTATACAAATAGAGACGGTCGAGGACTATAGAGCCAGATTCAGATCCCGCTCAGATGCGAGTACCGATTCAGAGCAGCTGACAGACGCAGAGCCAGACATCCACCAGGACTGTGATTTTGTGATCACAGATGATGAGGCAGCTTGGGCAGACCTTGAGACACAGACCACCCTCTCACTTTCAGACACAGCTGAGGCAGAGATGATAGCAGAGGAGAGTCTGGAGAGCACAGACCTGGTTCAGGATACCATTGCGGCAGCAGAGCCGGTCCTCGATCGCAACACGATGACTAGTGGTGGTGCTGATGCCACCTTGTTTCCCGGTGGTACTGATGCCACCGCTTCTGACACAGATCCCTCGGATTCAGAGTCTGATTGGGCCGATTGCTATGATCAGATGCCAGACTTGAGTCCAGTTGAGCCTACTGATGAGGAGGAGGTAGATGCAGAGCCGAGCAGAGATAGTGCAGTTGAGCAGCCTTCTCCCGATCCAGTTTGCGAGAGTACGCTTTCACTTTCCCAGGCAGATTTGGCCGACTTAGCAGCTTTCACTCAGTTTCTTCCACAGCCAGAATTGCCGGCACCCAGCATTCCAGAGCTGAAGCCGCTCCCTACTTTGCTGAAGTATCGATTCCTTGCGGGCGATCCAGAGATGTACCCAGTTATCATCTCCGCCGAGTTGACTGGAGAGCAGGAATCCCGTTTGATGGGGGTTCTTGAAAAGAACCGCAAGGCTATCGGATGGAGCGTAGCAGATCTCCATGGGATTAGTCCATCAGTGTGCTCCCACCACATCTATCTCGAGGATGGGGCGAAGCCGTCGCGTGAGTTCCAGCGGCGTCTGAACCCCAACCTGAGAGAGGTTGTCATGAAGGAAATATCGAAGTGGTGGGGTGCAGGTTTTATTTATCCCATTTCCGACTCCAAGTGGGTTAGCCCCTTGCATGTGGTGCCCAAGAAGACGGGCATCACGACTGTGATCAGTGAGTCAGGAGAGGATATTGCTACACGAGTACCCACCTCTTGGAGGGTTTGTGTTGACTACAGGAGACTCAACCAAGCCACCAAGAAGGACCATTTCCCCCTGCCTTTTATTGACCAAATCATTGAGAGACTGGCAGGGAAGAGCCATTATTGCTTCCTGGATGGGTACTCGGGCTACAACCAAGTGGCCATCGCTCCTGAGGACCAGGAGAAGACCACCTTTACCTGTCCCTTCGGCACATACGCTTTTCGACGCATGCCATTTGGGCTATGCAATGCCCCTGCGACTTTTCAGAGGTGCATGTTGTCGATCTTCTCGGACATGGTAGGGGAGTGCCTAGAGGTCTTCTTGGATGATTTCTCGATCTACGGCGACGGATTTGATTCTTGTCTTGACTGCCTAGATCGAGTACTTCAGCGATGTATTGAGTATCACTTGGTGCTATCTTGGGAGAAGAGTCACTTCATGGTGACTCAAGGGACGGTGCTTGGCCATATCATCTCCAACAGGGGCATGGAGGTTGATCCGGCCAAGGTTGATGTCATTAGAAAACTCACACCGCCGTCCAATTTGAGGCAGTTACGGTCATTTCTGGGGCACGTTGGATTCTACAGGAGATTCATTCAGGATTTTAGCAGGATTGCCCGACCGTTGACTGACCTCTTGACGAAAGACACCGAGTTCCTTGTCGATGACAAGTGCCTTTCGTCGTTTGCTACTCTCCAGCAGTGTGTTATTGAGGCTCTTGTCCTCCAGCCGCCTGATTGGTCTCTCCCATTCGAGATCATGACGGACGCCTCCGATTTTGCCGTAGGGGCAGTGCTGGGACAGAGGAGGGATGGAGTACCATTTGCTATACACTATGCTAGCCGCACATTGGATTCCGCCCAGCGGAATTATACAGTCACAGAGAAGGAGATGCTAGCCGTAGTGTTTGCCCTGGATAAGTTTAGATCATATATCATTGGATCTAGAGTGACTTTGTTTACAGATCACACCGCCATCAGGTACCTCATGGCAAAGAAGGATGCCAAGGCCAGACTGACTAGATGGATCCTTCTACTCCAGGAGTTCGACATTGAGATTAAGGATAAGCCTGGAGTCAAGAATGTGGTGGCGGATCATCTCTCCCGATTAGAGCAGCCTGAGGATTCTGAGCAGATTGATCCTATTAGAGATACCTTCCCAGATGAGGCGATCCTTGCTATCGCCTCGCTCCCATGGTACGCCGATATTGTGAACTTTCTCGTTGCTGGGAAAGTCCCACAAGATTGGCCCCGGCAGAGGCTTGAGACCTTCCTAGCGAAGGCCAAGTCTTACCATTGGGAGGATCCCATCCTTTACCACGAAGGAGGGGATAGCGTCTGGCGTCGGTGTATTCCTCAGGAGGAACACCATAGCGTCCTCACTTACTGCCACAAGCTTGAGGCAGGAGGACATCATTCTGGGAGGAGAACGGCACAGAAAGTGCTCCAATCCGGCTTGTGGTGGCCTACCCTCTTCAAGGACTCAGATGAGTTCGTGAAGAGGTGTACTGACTGTCAGAGGATGGGCACTTGTGGACAGCGTGATATGATGCCGATGCAGCCCATTCACTTCTGTGAGGTTTTTGACGCATGGGGCATCGATTTCATGGGTCCATTCCCTAAGAGTCAGGGATTTGAGTACATTCTGTTGGCCGTGGATTATGTGAGTCGTTGGGTGGAGGCTATCCCCGCCCGAGCCGCTGATGCGAGGACAGTTTGCAGATTTTTGAGGAAGCATATCATCACGTGGTTCGGGGTTCCATGAGTTCTTATTTCTGATGGGGGATCTCACTTCATCAACGACCAGGTGAAGGCACTTGCTAGCGAGTTCGGCATAGACCATCGTGTTGCTACACCATACCATCCACAGACGAATGGTCTAGCCGAAGTGTCGAATAGGGAGATCAAGACTATTCTGCAGAAAGTCGTCCGCCCTGACCGAAAGGATTGGTCACAGTTATTGGACTCGGTCTTGTGGGCATATAGGACGTCTTTCAAGACACCTTTGGGCACATCTCCCTTTCGCCTCGTATATGGCAAGCCCTGTCACGTACCAGTTGAGCTGAGGCACAAGTCACTTTGGGCAGTTACAGACATACTTATGGATCCAGATGGTATAGGAGACCAGAGGAGGGCAGAGCTAGCTGCCCTGGAGGAGCTTAGAGATGCAGCTTTCTCGAGCAGCCTACATTATAAGGAGAGAGTCAAGGAGTGGCATGATTCTCATATCAGCCACAAGCATTTTGAGATTGGACAGAGAGTATGGCTGTTTGATGCGAGGCTTAGATTATTTCCAGGGAAGCTACAGAGCAAATGGAAAGGACCTTATCTGGTTCGGAAGGTACACGACAACGGTAGCATCGACATATCTGAGTTGTCTTCTGAGAGTACCTTCCGAGTGAACGGCCAGCGGCTCAAGCCATTTCTAGATCATGAGCCGCGGGTCGCTGATCTTGCCCCTATTCATTTTGCGTGAGATGTGGTCTTTGACTCACATCTAATGCATCTCACGCCTGAGCTTTACTGATCCTTCGCTGTATATAGATCCAGATGTCCATATCACCACATTCCTTAGTCCCACATCCCTTTCTTCATCTTGTGATTATGCTATACTTAGGGTGCACTTTACCCTAAGTATAGGGGGGATGTGAGACCTTTTGGGTATTTCTTTTGTTTCCGTCTACCCCTGTTTTGCTGCCTATACTTAGGGGCATTTCACCCTAAGTATAGGGGGGGGGGGGTAGACCCTGTACATTCTCCACTCGGTTTTCCCTTCGTGTATAACCTGCTATACTTAGGATTACTTGATCCTAAGTATAGGGGGAAGACCCGAGTCCCTCTTGACTTCTTATTCTCCTTTTGTATAGCCTTCCTTTTCACTTCCCTATACATAGCACGAGTTATGTCTTCTTCATCGCTCTTGACTCTGAGGACATCGTTCGAGCTAAGTATAGGGGGGTGTGTATATATTTCATATATACTTTAGCCATAACTCGTACTTTGTGTGAGTGTGTTAATAAATAAAAATGGCTAAAAACCACAAAAATTAAAAATTTTTCATGTACATAATCTTCTTTTATTTGCACATACATAGCTAGTGTACAAATTATTTTTTGTAAAAATGATTTCAAAAATCTTTTGTGTAAAGCTTGTGTAAATATTTTCTGTATCAAAATTATGTATATAGTACAAAATTTTTCCAAAATGTTTTGAAAATCAAAAGTTTGCAAAAATCTTGTGTAAATGTGTGTAAATATCTTTTTGCAAAACTTGCACTTCATGCATCATCATTCATGATTTCAAAACATTTTTCAAAAATTTTGCATGATTGTAAAATTTGTGTAAATAAGCATCTTTTTGTACATAGTTTTTCTGGAAGATAGTTGACATTTAAACTAAGCCTGGAATCAAATTGAGAAATGGAGCTTGATTAAGATCTTAATCCACCTAATTTCTAAGAGGAACCTTATAGGGCTTAGGTTTAAGGCTTTTCAGGTCCATGGTGACTTAATTCTTTGAGTCCACTAGGCTATGATCACATGTCATCTCAATGAGCCTAAGTAGAGCACTTAACAACAACACATGACTCATATAGATTATGGCTTTACTTGGACAACCGCACTATGCACCGATCTCTCTACGGATGAGGTGGTGAGGAGGCAGTCTTCCTTGGCTTGGGGTAGCATATGAGGGTAGTACTTCTAGGCGGAACCTCTCTTCTTCATTTAGTGAAGGAAGTGCGTCTCAACTTGGTCTGGTTGCCATGAGGTCTAACGACGGGAGTTGTGGGTTGCAATAAAGCTTCAAAAGAGGGATAGTCTACTGGCTCAAGAGGAAAAACTCCTTGTATATATGCTGCACATGTACATGTTGTATAGATGCACTCGAAAAAAAAAATGCAAAAAGAAAAGAACTCCAAAAAGTGGTGGGTCTGAGAGAAAATGATAATCCCACCGGAGTATGTATATAAGTGCAATAAGCAAAGCTTGGTTTCATGATCCACCTGTTGTAGCTTGCAGCAGGGAGACTTGGCTACACTGGTCAAGCTCCCAAGGGTACTTGGCTACACTGGCCTTGACCCATTCTCTTCTTCCCCCTCTTCTTGAGCCGGTTGTACTTGAACTTAGAAGGGAATACCCCGCTCCTCGAGGAAAGAGTGGCCAGATTGAGGTCATAGAGTTACCTTGTTGGGGAGGGTTGTCAAGTTGCCATTTCTGAGGTGGAGAGCTTAGACCTCACTTTCACAGGACAAGAAAAGATTCATGGTCTTCAGGGTTTGTGATTGATGACTTGTTCTGATCTGGAGCATCGAGGAGTCTTGGTTATAGAATAGTGGAACTTAGAGGCTGTTAGGTTTTAAGCTTAAGTATGAATAAGGTTCCGACACATTAATAATCCAAAGATCTGATTAAGCTCTATACCTCAATTTAATGAAGGCAAGTTTAATAATCAACCTTGATCCATGTACATTCTCTTTTTTTTCTTTTTCTTTTTCTTTCTTTTTCACTTCTTTTTCAAATAAGTGTTTGCTAAGGGACTAGCAAAGTATAGTATAGGGGGTGATGAATACCCATTCATCACTCTTTATTCTTATATTTTAGCTACAAAAACCTATGCAAATGCATGTAGATATGTGTAAATAGGAAAAGTTAGCAAAAGCATGCATTTTTGTAAATCTAGATAATTAGCATGTTTTTGTGCAAAAATAAAAGAATAAAGATGAAAAAGAAAAAGAGGGAAATATTTAGAATAAATATTGAGCAACCTAACCCAAGGGAGGGCTCAGCATGGGCCTGACCGCATAAAAGCCAAGTAGAGGGAGATAGGGGCTCACATGTGTACATATTTTATGTAAATAAATAAATAATATTTTCCTCATCCAAAAATATGTTTGTATATATTTTGTATATATTTATACACTATTAAAAACAAAATAAAAATTTAAAAATAAAAAAGACCAAAAATACCCTTACACCATGTACATAAACCACCTTCCCTACTTATTTAACCTTATAAATAAATAAAATTATTTTCCAAAACTTTTTGTAAATAATCTATGGTATATATTGTAAATAAAATAAATAAAAAGAAACAAAACAAAAATCAAATAAAAATTACAAAATTAAAAATGCAAAAACATATTGTACATATGCCATGTATATAGCGTACATAACTATTTACTTTACCCATGTATATAAATAATAAAAATAAAATAAAAATAGCCTTTTATTCCTCATTTTATCCTATAAATAAATAAAATATAAAATGGGAATAAAAATGCATAAAAATAACTAATTAAAAATCAAAAATTAAAAATCATATATTGTATATATACCTATGTATAGACCTATATTGTATATACCTTATTTTTATTTCCAAAAATTAATTAAAAATGAAAAAAAATAGAAAAAAATAAAATAAAAATATTTTGTGTTTTAAGTTTTTGAAAATTCGGCCATTTAAAGGCCCAAAAAAATCAAATAAAAACTCAGGCCTTGGCGGGCTCTGATTGGTCCACGGGGGATTGTTGACCCCCGGTCAACACCTCCCCCAGGACCACCAGAGCCGGATCTGGTTCGCGGACCCATCTTCTCCCATTTATTCTAACCAGATCCGACCTCCATTTAGCCTAATCCTTGGTCCTAATTACTCCCCAGGTATCCGGGAATCTCGCCCGACATCGATCCTAGGGATCCGTGCTCCATCGAGCCGGACCCGAGCTCCTCTTCCCGGACCTGCACCCACATAAAAGCCGAGCTCCGCCGCACTCCACTCGCATCTTTGGCTCCCCATTCTCACTCCCGTGACCTCCAGAGCAATCACCGAGGTGACAGCTCGCGACTGTACCTGTTGCAGCGAGGAGGAGGTGGCCGACCATCGATCCGGCTGCTTCGCGCCGCCGTGCTCCGCCACCCGACCGGAGCTCGAGCCTCAGGCCTTGACGCCCTTCGAGGCGACGACCAGGAGCTAGCCAAGCTCCAGCCCAGTCTTTCGCTCCACCCAGGTAGCCTTTTAGCTCGCCCATATCGTTTAATTTGTAGTTTCGCCCAAATCGACTCTCCGACGTGTTCCTCTGATTCCGGCCATATCGCGTACTATCTCGATCATCGGAGCACACTATCACCTTCGCCACTCCCTCACGCACGTTCTTCGCCCATTCATCCAACCCAGCTCGCCCCGGAGCTGGGAGTCGAGTTCCACCATCCTCCGCTCGCCGGAGCTCGTTCGCCCCGATCCCTTGTTCACCCTCACTCCGCTTCTTCGGGTCGAGGCACTTCGCCCTCGACCCGCGAAGCTTTTGGTTCGCTTTGCAGGTCAAGAGGGAGCCATCTGAGGCCCCCTCACATTCAGGCCAAGAGCTCCGCGCCGCCGACCTCGCCGGAGCCCCTCCAGGGCTCGGCCGGGTCATCTGAGGTCTTCAGCAGCTGCGGGACTTCACCGTCGATCTTCTCCGATACTTGGAGGCAGCTGAGGAGGAGCCTAGCACGCACACGAGGCCGGCGAAGCTCGCCGGCTGAGTGTTCTTCCACCATCCTCCAGCACCGTCCGATGGCCCCTCCGCTCCAGTTTTGATCGTGTCCGTCCGTTCACCGAGGAGCAGCATCCATCCGATCATCCAGAGGAGCCATCCCGACCGTCAGATCAGAGAGAGGGAACCCACAGCACCTGACCCGTTGGATCATCCACGTGGCCCCCTCTGCACCGTCGATCGGCCACGTGCGGAAGAGAAGAGAAGCGCCACCCATTCTGAGCCGTCCGATCACCTACGTGGCGCCTATCCAGCCGTCGACGAATAAAGGGTAATTTACTTAGGCCCCCTCGTAGTTTGCGTCTTTTATTTCTAGTCCTGTAAATACTTTAGTAGTTTTATTTACGTAGGGTAAATTGCATTCTGGACCTGGTGCTTGTTTGTATTTGCATGTATGCCCCTGTGTATGTGAGTCCACGTGCTTCGTCACGTGTTTAGTTGGGCTATTTACATCTTTTATCCTGTAGTTCTGATGGGTTCTTGAATGAATGAATACTTTTTGGTAATTGCATCTATACCCCTGTGAGCCTTTTATTTCTACATGTGCGGATTTTAGTGGGTAAATTGCAACCGTACCCTTGGACTTTTTGGTACGAGTTACCAAAAGGTCCCAGGAGTTGGTTTTTATTACCAAAAGGCCCCTGAGTGCCCCAGGCACGCGCCACGCGCGTGTTTAGCTGGGATTTTTGCACCTTGGCCCCCAGACTTGCGGGTATTTGCACTTACGTCCCTGTGCACTGTGCCCCCTTATGATTTTTGAATAAAATATCAAATTACCTCCAAATCCAATGAGATTTTGACACATGGCACCTGCCATGGTGTAGGAATTTTACGGATTTTTGAGGACATTTTTGATTTGATTTAGTATTTTTAAAAATTCAAAAACATCCTTTTTAGCTACTGTCTAGGTTTAAAAATTCCAAAAAAAATATAAAATCACCCCCAAAAATTCCAAAAAAATTAGCTACTGTTCTTTGTTTGTTGTTTGATTTTCTAGCCAATTTTGGCTATTTTTCATTGAGTAAAAACCCTAAAAATCTAAAAACACCTAAAAACTCATAAAAATTATAACAAATAATCTAAAAATCCAAAAACAATAATTTTGGTGCCCAAATTTTCCTTATTTTCTCTAGAATACAGGAAAATTACCTCCAGGGCCCTCTGAGATCCTTAGATATTTTATCTTTGGGTTTTGGGCCTTGCTGGACAGTACCCTTTCTTTTTAGCACTGTTTGATTTTTAGAAAATAAAATATACATTAGAAAAATCTCAAAAACTAACCAAAAACACTTAAAAACTTAAAAAACCTAAAAATACTTTTTCTTGAATTTTTGCTTGATTTTTGGTGTGTTAAATAAATTGCCAAAGTGTGTTTATATTTGCCTTCTTTTATTTTCTTCATATTTTAAAATCCTAAAAAAATATAAAAATTCTTAAAAACCACTAAAAAAAATACTTTTCTTTTATCTTATCTTCTTTTTACTACTTCGTAGACCCTAGGCCAACCCGTGCTCCTTGTGTTCGACCCTGGGAGCTATACCAGGTTAATCTTATAGCTAGGACCGCTTCGCGTTCGTTTGGATCTTTGATTTGTTTCGCGGTTCGATTTTTTTTCTTGATACACCCATTCTCTGAGATCCGGGTCGCAACGACCCTTGTTTCATTACCTTCACCCGGGTCTTAGAGGTTTTTTTTTGTGGTTATCATATGTGTGGATCCGGTCGTCGAACCGTCTAGGCCTTTTCCTAGTCCTTCATCTGCGAAGGACCCTGTGATCCCCTTCCCTAGAGCCCTTCAGATGGGGAAGGAGAAGAAAAAAGAAAAAAGTCCCAAAAAGAGAGAGCAGGAGGAGTTCAGCCAGAGCATGATTGATAGATTCCACATACAGTTGACCCTCCAGGAGGCTTTGCAGCACATCCCCCTTCTCCATCGATCTTTGAGAGACAGGACTACAGTCAGGAGGAGGAGGAGGAACCACACTTCAGAGATCCATGTGCTGACGAAAGCCACGTGTTTTGCGATCCAGAACCGACTGCCAGCCAAGAGGCCAGATTCAGGGGCCCCGTATGTCAGATGCCAGATTAGTGAGCAGAGGTTCGACCAAACTCTACTAGATAGCGGATCGTCGATCAACCTTCTTCCGGCAGCCCTTCTCGACCGCTTCGAGTTGGGCACTCTTCGACAGAGCATGACAGTCCTTCAGTTCGCTGATCGATCTGTCAAGAGGCCGAAGGGGTTGTTACGAGACGTTATCGTCACGATTCAGGGCCTGAAATTCCCCGTGGACTTCGTAGTGTTGGACATGGAGATCCCTGAGTCAGTGGCCGATACCCCCATCATCCTTGGTCGTCCGTTCTTGGCCACAGCCAAGGCGGTGACTGATCATGATAGTGGGAAGGTGTACTTTCGCGTCGAGGGCGAGAGTATACAAATAGAGACGGTCGAGGACTACAGAGCTAGAGAGAGAGCCCGCTCCGATGCGAGTACAGATTCAGAGCAGCTGACAGACGTAGAGCCAGACATCCACCAGGACTGTGATTTTGTGATCACAGACGATGAGGCAGCTTGGGCAGATCCTGCAGCACAGACCATCCTCTCATATTCAGATACAGCTGATGCCGAGATGATAGCAGAGGAGAGTCTGGAGAGCACAGCCCTGGTTCAGGATACTACAGAGGCAGCAGAGCCGGTCCTTGATCGCTGCACGGATTTCAGTGATGGTGGTGCTGAGTCCACCTTGCTTTCCGATGGTACTGATGCCACCATGGTTGATACAGATCCCTCGGATTCAGAGTCTGATTGGGCCGATTATGATGATCAGATGCCAGACCTGAGTCCACCTGAGCCTACAGATGAGGAGGAGGCAGATGCAGAGCAGACCAGAGACAGTGCAGTTGAGCAGCCTTCTCCCGAGCCAGCTTGCGAGAGTGCGCTTTCTTTCTCCCAAGCAGATTTGGCAGACTTAGCAGCATTCACTCACTTTCTTCCGCAGCCAGATTTGCCAGCACCCAGCATTCCAGAGCTGAAGCCGCTCCCTACTTCGCTGAAGTATCGATTCCTTGCGGGCGAGCCAGAGATGTACCCAGTCATCATCTCCGCCGAGTTGACTGGAGAGCAGTAATCCCGTCTGATGGGGGGTTCTTGAAAAGAACCGCAAGGCGATCGGATGGAGCGTAGCAGATCTCCATGGGATTAGTCCATCAGTGTGCTCCCACCATATCTATCTCGAGGAGGGGGCGAAGCCGTCGCGTGAGTTCCAGCGGCGACTGAACCCCAACCTGAGAGAGGTCGTGATGAAGGAAATATCGAAATGGTGGAGTGCAGATTTTATTTATCCCATTTCCGACTCCAAGTGGGTCAGCCCCTTGAATGTGGTGCCCAAGAAGACGAGCATCACAAATGTGATCAGTGAGTCGGGAGAGGAGATTGCTACACGAGTACCCACCTCTTGGAGGGTCTGTATTGATTACAGGAGACTCAACCAGGCCACCAAGAAGGACCATTTCCCCCTGCATTTTATTGACCAGATCATTGAGAGACTGGCAGGGAAGAGCCATTATTGCTTCATGGATGGGTACTCGGGCTACAACCAAGTGGCCATCGCTCCTGAGGATCAGGAGAAGACCACCTTTACCTGTCCCTTCGGCACATATGCTTTTCGACGCATGCCATTTGGGCTATGCAATGCCCCTACGACTTTTCAGAGGTGCATGCTGTCGATCTTTTCGGACATGGTAGGGGAGTGTTTGGAGGTCTTCATGGACGATTTCTCGGTCTACGACGACGGATTCGACTCCTGTCTTGACTGCCTAGACCGGGTACTCCAGCGATGTATTGAGTATCATTTGGTTTTATCTTGGGAGAAGAGTCACTTCATGGTGACTCAAGGGACGGTGCTTGGCCACATCATCTCCAACAGGGGCATGGAGGTGGATCCGGCCAAGGTTGATGTCATTAGGAAACTCGCACCACCGTCCAATCTGAGGCAGCTGCGGTCATTCTTGGGGCACGTTGGATTTTATAGGAGATTTATTCGGGATTTCAGCAGGATTGCCCGACCGTTGACTGACCTCTTAACGAAAGACACCGAGTTCCTTGTCGATGACAAGTGTCTTTCGTCGTTCGTGACTCTCCAGCAGTGTGTTATTGAGGCTCCTGTCCTCCAGCCGCCCGATTGGTCTCTCCCATTCGAGATCATGACGGATGCCTCCGATTTTGCCGTGGGGTCAGTGCTGGGACAGAGGAGGGATGGAGTTCCATTTGCCATACACTACGCTAGCCGCACATTGGATTCCTCCCAGCGGAATTACACGGTCACAGAGAAGGAGATGCTAGCCGTAGTGTTTGCCCTGGATAAGTTCAGATCGTATATCATTGGATCTAGAGTGACTTTGTTTACAGATCACACCACCATCAGGTACCTCATGGCAAAGAAGGATGCCAAGGCCAGACTGACTAGATGGATCCTTCTACTCCAGGAGTTCGACATTGAGATCAAGGATAAGCCTGGAGTCAAGAATGTGGTGGCGGATCATCTCTCCCGATTAGAGCAGCCTGAGGAGTCTGAGCAGATCGATCCTATTAGAGATACCTTCCCAGATGAGGCGATCCTTGCTATCGCCTCACTCCCATGGTACGCCGATATTGTGAACTTTCTCGTTGCTGGGAAAGTCCCACAAGATTGGCCCAGGCAGAGGCTTGAGACCTTCCTCGCGAAGGCCAAGTCCTACCATTGGGAGGATCCCATCCTTTACCACGAAGGAGGGGACAACGTCTGGCATCGGTGTATTCCTCAGGAAGAACACCATAGTGTCCTCACTTACTGCCACAAGCTTGAGGCAGGAGGACATCATTCTGGGAGGAGAACGGCACAGAAAGTGCTCCAATCCGGCTTGTGGTGGCCTACCCTCTTCAAGGACTCTGACGAGTTCGTGAAGAGGTGTACTGACTGTCAGAGGATGGGCACTTGTGGACAGCGTGATATGATGCCGATGCAGCCCATTCACTTCTGTGAGGTTTTTGACGCATGGGGCATCGATTTCATGGGTCCATTCCCTAAGAGTCAGGGATTTGAGTACATTCTGTTGGCCGTTGATTATGTTAGTCGTTGGGTGGAGGCTATCCCCGCCCGAGCCGCTGATGCGAGGACAGTTTGCAGATTTTTGAGGAAGCACATCATCACGCGGTTCGGGGTTCCACGAGTTCTGATTTCTGATGGGGGATCTCACTTCATCAACGACCAGGTGAAGGCACTTTCTAGCGAGTTCGACATAGATCATCGTGTTGCTACACCTTACCATCCACAGACGAATGGTCTAGCCGAAGTGACGAATAGGGAGATCAAGACTATTCTGCAGAAAGTCGTCCGCCCTGACCGAAAGGATTGGTCACAGCTTTTGGACTCGGTCTTGTGGGCATATAGGACGTCTTTCAAGACACCTTTGGGCACATCCCCCTTTCGCCTCGTATATGGCAAGCCATGCCATTTACCTGTTGAGCTGAGGCACAAGTCACTTTGGGCAGTTACAGATATTTTGATGGATCCAGATGGTATGGGAGACCAGAGGAGGGCAGAGTTAGCTGCCCTGGAGGAGCTTAGAGATTCAACTTTCTCAAGCAACCTACATTATAAGGAGAAAGTCAAGGAGTGGCATGATTCTCATATCAGCCACAAGCATTTTGAGATTGGACAGAGAGTATGGCTGTTTGATGCGAGGCTACGATTATTTCCAGGGAAGCTACAGAGCAAATGGAAGGGACCTTATCTGGTTAGAAAGGTACACGACAATGGTAGCATTGACATATCTGAGTTGTCTTCTGAGAGTACCTTTCGAGTGAACGGTCAGCGGCTCAAGCCATTTCTAGATCATGAGCCGCGGGTCGTTGATCTTGCCCCTATTCATTTTGCGTGAGATGTGGTCTTTGACTCACATCTAATGCATCTCACGCCTGAGTTTCATTGATCTTCCGCTCTGTATAGATCCAGATGTCCATATCACCACATTCTTTAGTCCCACATCCCTTTCTTCATCTTGTGATTATGCTATACTTAGGGTGTACTTTACCCTAAGTATAGGGGGGATGTGAGACCTTTTGGGTATTTCTTTTGTTTCTGTCTACCCCTATTTTTGTTGCCTATACTTAGGGATATTTCACCCTAAGTATAGGGGGGGTAGATCCTGTACATTCTCCACTCAGGTTTTCCCTTAGTATACAGCCTGCTATACTTAGGATTATTTGATCCTAAGTATAGGGGGAAGACCCGAGACCCTCTTCACTTTTCAGGCTTCTTCTTTTTGTATAGCCTTTCTTTACACTTTCCTATACCTAGCACGAGTTATGTCTTCTTCATCGCTCTTGACTCTGAGGACATCGTTCGAGCTAAGTATAGGGTGGTGTGTATATATTTCATATATACTTTAGCCATAACTCGTACTTTGTGTGAGTGTGTTAATAAATAAAAATGGCTAAAAACCACAAAAATTAAAATTTTTTTTCATGTACATAAACTTCTTTTATTTGCACATACATAGCTAGTGTACAAATTATTTTTGTAAAAATGATTTCAAAAAAACTTTTGGTAAAGCTTGTGTAAATATTTGTGTATCAAAATTATGTATATAGTACAAAATTTTTCCAAAATGTTTTGAAAATCAAAAGTTTGCAAAAATCTTGTGTAAAGGTGTGTAAATATCTTTTTGCAAAACTTGCACTTCATGCATCATTCATTCATGATTTCAAAACATTTTTCAAAAATTTTGCATGTTTGTAAAATTTGTGTAAATAAGCATCTTTTGTACATATGTATATAGTTTTTCTGGATGATAGTTGACATTTAAACTAGCCTGGAATCAAATTGAGAAATGGAGCTTGATTAAGATCTTAATCCACCTAATTTCTAAGAGGAACCTTATAAGACTTAGGTTTAAGGCTTTTCAGGTTCATGGTGACTTAATTCTTTGAGTCCACTAGGCTATGATCACATGTCATCTCAATGAGCCTAAGTAGAGCACTTAACAACAACACATGACTCATATAGATTATGGCTTTACTTGGACACCAACACTATGCACCGAGCTCTCTACGGATGAGGTGGTGAGGAGGCAGACTTCCTTGACTTGGGGTAGCATATGAGGGTAGTACTTCTAGTCGGAACCTCTCTTCTTCTTTTAGTGAAGGAAGTGCGTCTCAACTTGGTCTGGTTGCCATGAGGTCTAACGACGGGAGTTGTGGGTTGCAATAAAGCTTCAAAAGAGGGATAGTCTACTGGCTCAAGAGGAAAAACTCCTTGTATATATGCTGCACATGTATATGTTGTATAGATGCACTGAAAAAAAATGTGCAAAAAGAACTCTAAAAAGGTGGTGGGTCTGATAGAAAATGATAATCCCATCGGAGTATGTATATAGAGTGCAATAAGCAAAGCTTGGTTTCATGTTCCACCTGTTGTAGCTTGCAGCAGGGAGACTTGGCTACACTGGTCAAGCTCCCAAGGGTACTTGGCTACACTGGCCTTGACCCATTCTCTTCTTCCCCCTCTTCTTGAGCCGGTTGAACTTGAACTTAGAAGGGAATACCCAGCTCCTCGAGGAAAGAGTGGCCAGATTGAGGTCATAGAGTTACCTTGTTGGGGAGGGTTGTCAAGTTGCCATTTCTGAGGTGGAGAGCTTAGACTTCACATTCACAGGACAAGAAAAGATTCATGGTCTTCAGGGTTTGTGATTGAGGACTTGTTCTGATCTGGAGCATTGAGGAGTCTTGGTTATAGATTAGTGGAACTTGGAGGCTGTTGAGTTTTAAGCTTAAGTCTAAATAAGGTTCCGACACATTAATAATCCAAAGACATGGTCGAGCTCCATACCCCAATTTAATGAAGGCAAGTTTAATAATCAACCTTGATCCATGCACATCCTCTTTTTCTTTTTCTTTCTTCCTTTTTCACTTCTTTTTCAAATAAGTGTTTGCTAAGGGACTAGCAAAGTTAAGTATAGGGGGGTGATGAATACCCATTCATCACTCTTTGTTCTTATATTTTAGCTACAAAAACCTTTGCAAATGCATGTAGATATGTGTAAATAGGAATAATTACCAAAAGCATGCATTGTGTAAAAACTTATAATTAGCATGTTTTTGTGCAAAAATAAAAGAATAAAGATTAAAAAGAAAAAGAGGGAAATATTTAGAATAAATATTGAGCAACCTAACCCAAGGGAGGGCTCAGCATGGGCCTGACCGCATAAAAGCCAAGTAGAGGGAGATAGGGGCCCATGTGTAAATATTTGTGTGAATAAATAAAACTATATTTTCCTCACCCAAAAATATGCTTGTAAATACTTGTATATATTTATAAAAATATAAAAATAAAATAAAAAGCTAAAAATCAAAAAGATCAAAAATACCTCCTTTCATCATGTACATAAACCACACCTATATATTTATTTAGCTGTGTGAATATATAAAAGTAATTTTTATAATTTTTGTAAATAGGCTATGTTATTTATTGTAAATAAATAAAATAAAAACAATTAAAAATCAAAACAAAATAAAAACAGAAAAATTAAAAATACAAAAATACATTGTACATATACCATGTATATAGATGTATATATCTATTTATTTTACCTATGTATATAAATAATAAAAATAAAATAAAAACACCCTTTTATTCCTTATTTTATTCTATAAATAAATAAAATATAAAATGAGGATAAAATTGTATAAAAATAATAATTAAAAATCAAAAATCAAAACCCTATACATATTGTATATATCTATATCTAGTACATATTATGTATATAGCCTATTTTTATTTCCAAAAATTAATTAAAAATCACCAAAAAATAGAAAAAAATAAAATAAAAATATTTCATGTTTGGAGTTTTTGCAGATTCGGCCCCTAGCTACCCCTATTTGTCACCTCAAGATCCAGCCACGTGGCCGAACCCCATTGGGTCCTGGGGATGTTGACCGCCCGGTCAACTAGCCCCCCCAGGACCACTTCCCACGGGTCTGGGCTCCGGACCCGACTTCTCCTAATTCTACCCGCTCGACCCGACACCCAATTCGCCAAACCCTGGCTCCGTTTTGACCCTCACACATCCGACACCCTCGCCGGGCATCCACCTCGGGATCCGCGCGCTTCCACGACCCTACCCGAGCCGTTCTTCTTGGACCCTTCCACCGTATATAGCTGCAGCTCCGCCACCTTCCCACGCCATCTTTGGTCATTCGCCTCCTTCCCTGTGAGCTCCAGAGAGACCGCGAGAGTGACAGCGAGCGATTCCACCTGTTGCAGCGAGGAGAGGAGGAGGAATCCACTGATCCGGCGACGTTGCCGCCGTAGCTCCGCCACCTGAGCGAGCTTCGAGCCTCGGGCCGAGACGTCCCTCGAGGCGACGACCAGGAGCACTCCCTGCTCTTCCCCAGTCTCACCGATCATCCAGGTAACCCCGTAGCTCCGCCATTTCATCTAATTTCAGTTTTCCCCCAAATCGCTTCGCCGTCGTACTTTTTCGATTCACCCCGGTTCCGACCACCATCCGATCATCGGACCCGACCTTCACGTTCGCCTCTCTCCGCCGCACGTTCTCCACCCGCTCACGCAACCCAGCTCGCACAGGAGCTGGGAACCGGGCTTCTCCGTCCACCACCTTCGCCAGAGCCCGCCGTCCCGACGCACCAGCCATCCCCACTTCGCCTAACTGGGTCGAGGCACCTTGCCCTCGACCCGCGAATCTCCTGAGTGGTTTTACAGGTCCAGCGGAGGCCATCTGAGGCCTCTCGACATTCAGACCAGGAGCTTCACCTCTGCCACCCTCGTCGGAGCTCCCCCGAGCTCGGCTGGGGCATCGGAGGCCATCAGCAGCTGCGCACCTTCACGCCGGAGCTTCTCCGATACTCAGGCGCATCAGAGGAGGCCGGAGGCGCCTTCACGAGGCCGGCGAAGTTCGCCGGCCGCCTGTTCATCCAGGACCTCCAGTCACCGTCGATCTTCTCCGCCCGCTCCAGATTGCATCTTGACCGCCCATTAGTGGAGCTGCTTCCACCGCCCGATCTTTGGACGATCGACCTCAGCCGTTGGATCGCCAGCCACCTCGCCTCCACGCCATCCGATCAGCCACGTGGCGTGCATCCAACGACCCAGCTTAATAAAGGGTAAATTACCCTTAGGCCCCGCTTTTATTTTTATTTAGCTTCAGTCCTGTAAATATTTAAGTACGTTGTTTAGTTTTAGGTTTATTTGCATAGAGGACCTTGAGCTTAGTTTATTTGAACTTATACCCCTGCCTGTTGTGAGCCACGTGCATCGTCACGTGTTGTTTTGGTGTATTTGCAATTAAAGCCCCTGTAGTTCTGGATGTTCTTAATTGAATGAAAGTTTTAGAATTTTTGCATTTATACCCCTGTGCGTGTTTTATTTCCGCATGTGCGATATTTCTTGGGTAATTTGCAAGTGAGGCCCCTGGACTTTTGGTACGTGTTACCAATAAGCCTTCGGGACTTATTTTTCTTACACATAGGTCCCTGAGTGCCCCAGGAACGTGCGTGGCACGTGTTTTGGCTGGGTTAATTGCACCGGGATCCCCAGAACTTTGGGTATTTGCATTTCAGTCCCTATGCACAGTACCCTCTTTTTATTTTTGAATAAAATATCAAATCACCTCCAAATCCAATGAGAATTTGACACATGGCTCCTGCCATGGTGTAGGATATTCACGGATTTTTGAGGACATTTCTGATTTTGTTTGATATTTTTAAAAATTCAAAAACCTATATTTTCGTCACTGTCTAGTTTGAAAAATCACAAAAAAATCTAAAATCTCCCCTAAAAATTCTATAAAAATTGTCTACTGTTTAGTTTAGTGTGTTTGATTTTCCAGCCGATTTTGGCTATTTTTCATTGCTTAAAAACCCTAAAAACTTAAAAACACTCAAAAACCCCTAAAAATTCTAATAACTAAATTAAAAACCCAAAAATAATAAAATTGGTACCTAAATTTTCCTTGTTTCCTCTATTTTACAGGAAAATTACATCCAGGCCATTTTGAGGCCCTTAGATATTTTATCTAGGGCTTTTTGGCTCGGCTGGACAGTACCCTTTATTTTTGCCACTGTTTGATTTTTAGAAAATAAAATAAACATCAGAAAATTATAAAAAATTCACCAAAAACATAAATAATTATAAAACACATAAAAATATTTTTGTTTTGATTTTTGGTTGATTTTTGGTGCTTGAAATAATTGGTTGAATTGTGTTCTTCCTTACTTTTCTTATTTTCTTTATATATTAAAAATCCCAAAAAAATATAAAAATAATTAAAAACCACTAAAAATATTTTCCTCTTTTATTTTATTTGTTTTTACTACTTCGTAGGCCTTCGGCCAATCCGTGCTCCTTGAGTTCGACCCTGGGTGCTATACCAGGTTAATCACACAGCAGGACCGCTTCTTTGTTTTGATTGATTTTATTCTTCGCGAGTGGTTCATTTTTCTTGATTTAGCGCATCTGAGTGACCGAGGTCGCAACGACCATTTTTGTACCTTTACCTTAGTCGTTCGGATCGTGCTATCACCTGTTAGGATACCCGATACTATTCCAACCGACTGGCCCGCACAGAAGAGTCGGTAGTCAGCTGAAAATAGCACCGGAGGGCTCTACCTAGGGTGCGGGTCACTCTCTCGCGCAAGCAAACCAAACAATGAGGGGGTTGCTCTCCCCAAGACAAGTTTTTAAGTGAGGTGTCTTTTAGGGTCAATAGTCTTAGCAGTCCCAATTTTATGGTTTTTCTTTTTTTTTAATTTTTTTCAATAAAAACAAAGGCCTAACGAATTTTTCGGTTCTCCTGGTTATTTAATCCAAAATAGGGGGGAGAAGACGAAAAAGCCGATGCACGATAAATCAATGATGCATGCAAAGTCAGAAAGGCGTACCTGTCTCCAGCACTCTACATGCAATATGATCCGCGCATAAATGTAAAGATAGAAAATAAACTACCTAAATGATGCAGCGATGAAAACCGAGTCCTAGATGAGCAATCTACTCGCAGAACCGTCTAACTGGTCACCGACCTCCAAGCCAAAGGGTCCGGTCTTGGCCCACCCCTCCTCTGCCCGACAAATCAGGGGTAGGAGAAAGCGCTTTACGGGGCAGGTTGCGGCACGCAGGCTACGAAGGAGATGAATCAGTTATTTTTATTAATTGATTATTAGCAGGTCCAATTAAGCGCACTATAGGAACATGCAGATAATTAAGTGTGGGGACCCTACTAATTACGGCACAAGCAAGCAGAAAATCCTAAGTCTAGGGGCTCGATGAAAAATCACATAAACACCGGAAAAGGCAGTAAAAAAAAGAAAAGAAAACAAAACCACGAGAAAAACCGCGAAAACATCTAAGGGTCCCCCGAGCACACCGGTGCTCGGCGAAATAGACCCGCTAAGTCAAAGAGTCCAAGTCTGAGTACCTGTATTATTACAATAATAATCAAAAATAGAAATAAAAAGTCTAACTAAATCTCTCCCACTCAACTCTCTCTCTCCCGCTCTCTCCTGCGGCTCCGTACAGAAGGGAGCCGTCTCCAAGTCCTGCGGTTGTGTCGGCTCCTCGAAAGTCGCCTCCGCGGTCCTCGGGCCCTCGCAAGAAACAGAGACAAGTGGTCAGACCAAAATAATCAAATAATGATGGAAATAAAATGAGGGTATATATGCAAAAATGCAAAATAATATAAACATTCAAAACAAAACAAAAACAAAAATAAAAGAAAAGAAAATAAAACAAAATAAAACAAAAATAAGATATAAACAAAAGCCGCGAGCTCTGAAAGAGCCGCGAAAAGCCGCGAAAATAAAAATAAAGTAAAAATAAAAACTACTAAGCCGTGCTCCCCGGCAACGGCGCCATTCTAATAACCAGCCAAATGACCAAGGTAAAGGTATCAATCGGTCGTTGCGACCTCAATCACTCAGCTAGGTCAATCAAGAAAAATAGACCACCAAGATAGATGAAAATCAATCAAAAATAAGATAGCGGTCCTGCTATTAATTTAACCTGGTATAGCGACCAGGGTCGATCTTAAAGAGCACGGGTTGGCCTTGCGGCCTACGAAGTAGTCAAAAAGGAAATAAAATAAAAGAATAAAATATTTTTGGTGGTTTTAATTATTTTATATTTTTTTTGATTTTTGATATATTAAGAAAATAGGAAAGGCAAAGAAACTACACACTTCAACAATTTATTAAAGGAAATAAAAATCAACCAAAAATTCTAACAAAAATGTTTTATGTGTTTTATAATTTTTAGTGTTTTTGGTGAATTTTGGGATTTTTCTGATATTTATTTAATTTTCTAAAAATCAAACAAGGACTAAAATGATAGGTACTGTCCAGCCGAGCGAAAAGGGCCTAGATAAAATATCCAAAGACCCAAATTAGCTAGGAGGTAATTTTCCTGTAAAGAGAATAAAACAAGGAAAATTTAGGCACCTATATTATTATTTTTGGATTTTTGGTTTAATTATTAGAATTTTTATAAGTTTTAAGTGTTTTTCAATTTTTAGTGGTTTTTAGTAATGAAAAATAGCCAAAATTGGCTAGAAAATCAAGCACAACAAAATAGATAGTAGACAATTTTTTTGTAATTTTTAGATACTATTTAACATTTTTTTGTGGTTTTTAAAGTTAGACAGTATCAAAAATGGAGGTTTTTTAATTTTTAAAAATAACAAAACAACTCAGAAATGTCTCCAAAAATCCTCGAAAATTTTACACTATGGCAGGAGCCATGTGTCCAATTTTCGTTGGATTTGGAGTATATTTGCTATTTTATTCAAAAAATCAAAAGGGGGCACAGTGCACAGGGACCAAAGTGCAAATACCCGGAAGTCTGGGGGGTTAGGTGCAATTAACCCAGCAAAACACGTGCTACGCGCGTGCCTGGGGCACTCAGGGACCCAAATGTAATGAAAATAAGTCCCGAGGGCTATTTGGTAACAGGTACCAAAAGCCTAGGGGCTTATCTACAAAATACCCACAAATATTCGCACATGCTCAATTAAAATACGCACAGGGGTATAAATGCAAATAAACAAAAACTTTCATTCATTCATTAACAGTCCAAACTACAGGGGCATCAGATGCAAATATACCAGAAACTCACGTCTCGATGCACGTGTCAGACCATACACAAGGGCATAAATGCAAACTAAACAGAGTACGGGGTCCTCTATGCAAAAGTTCCAAAAACTAAACAACTATATTACGTATTTACAGGACTAACTACGAAATGCAATAAACAGAAGGGCCTAAGGGTAGTTTACCCTTTTGAAAAGCGAGAATGCGAGAGCCGCTAAATAGCGGTCTGACAAGTCAGACTCACTGTCGCTGATGCGACTGCTCAAACTTCCTCGGTCTTCAACAATTAACCCACACAATCAATCAGAGAATGAATAGCAAGGATTAAAATTTATTATACCCTACTAAAGATGTACAATGGCAAGCAAGTAGGGGTCGAACACAAGAAGCAAAGGTGTAAAGCACGGATAAAAATCCAAACCTAGGTCTAACAAGCTACTTAGCCAATCTAAAATTTTTGTGGGTTTTTTATTTTTATATTTTTTTATTTAATTTTTTTAATTTTATATTTTTGTATTTTGGTTTTTAATTTTCTGATTTTTATATTTTATATTTTATATTTTATATTTTTTTATCTTTTTCAATATTGGAAAATAAGGACAATGTAATAAAAGAGACAAAGAGGTATTTATAAAAATAGAGAAAAATATTCAAAAATTAGGAAATAAAGTCTTTTTGGTCATTTTATACTTTTTTACTGTTTTTGTGATTTTTGGGTAATTTTTAGGATGTTTTTGGTATTTTTAATTATCAAAATAAAGAAAACAGTGAATAAAATGCAAGGCCGAAGCTAAAATGGAGCAATAAAATAGAAATCAGTGGCAAAAATTCTCCAACTTAATTTTCAGTGAAATATAATGAAACCAAGAAAATTTAGGAAAAGAAAACACTATTTTTGAATTTTTTATGGATTTTATAGATTTTTATGAAGGTTTTTAGAGTTTTGCAATTTTTTGGAGTTTGGTTTTATATTTTTTAATGATTTTTGGCTGGTAGTTAAAACAAACCAAAAGACACAAAATATATTTTTTAGGGATTTTTCTGGAGCGTTTTTATATTTTTTAGTGATTTTCTAATGCAAACAGTGCTGAAAATGGATATTTTTGAATTTTTATAAATATAAAAGTGCAATAATTATGGAAAATAAAATTAGGCCGTTAAACTACACTACAGTCGGAACTTAAGTTCAAATTTTCAGAAATTTTGGAATTAAAATGATATCCCAAATAATTGCTACCAGCAAGCAAAACATACAAGGCCTGGGAGGGGTGTTTACGCAAATAGTCAGGATTCCAAGGGCTTAGGCGTAAATTTCCCACAAAGTAAATCGCTGCATCAAAAAAATTGCTGGACTAAATTCAAGTGCGCAAAACGCTAGGGCTATGCTTGCAAAAGTCCAAGGCCCACGTGCATGAGCACGCGCGCCTGGGAGGGGGTAACTTGCTATTATCAGAAATATCCAGGGCCAAGATGCAATATCGCCACAAAATAATACTCTTGAAATGGAATGTGCAGTACTTAATAGCAATGCGTGAACCCGCAAGGTCTTCCCCGCAAAATCCCCAGGGGGCGCGTGCTGGAGCACGTGCGCCTGGGGAGGGGTGCTCTGAGGTTCAAAAAAGTTCAAGGGGTCTTACGATAATTATTACAAAAATATAGCTCATCAACCCAGAGTTTATATGCTAGAGGTTGAATATCAAAAACGCGTGGGAAGCGATGACAAATTACCCACACACAGGAGCATCCAACGGTGGTGCGGAAATCCTTGGACACGTGTCGCGTCTGCAACGGCTGATACCCCTTCGTGTTCCACGACCACGATTAGAATGCTGACACTGATCGAACGGTCAAAACTCGCGGCTGATCGCACGGCTGCGGTTGGATCTGGAGGGGGTACCCGATCTGACGGACTCGAAGGGGCCAGCAAGAACAATGAAGAACTCGAGGGCGGCGAGTTTGAATCGACCGCCGCTCGAGCTCCCCAGCCCCTGCGACGTCTCCGACCCCTCAAGAAGGTTCCCATGGCTGCCCCCCGGCGGATGATGCCTTCGGTTGGTGCGGCGGAGCAGCAGCAACGGCTGGCGTACCTGGAGCAGCGCTGCGCTCCAGGTTCTCCCGGTCCAAGCAAATCTCGACCCCTGGAGGGGGTCCTTGAAGACCTGGGAACTGCGAAACGAAGGGGGTAAAAACGTTGGGGGCAAAATGCCCCAACGTCGCAGAGTATTTCGCACAGGAGAAGGGCTAGACGGAAATGTGGCAATGGCCGGCGAACTCGATGCCGGCCGCGGGAAGCGGGGTATTAGGACGGAAGCCGATCGAAGATCTCGGAAGGGGGAAAGTGATTTTAGCTTCTTAACACTAGAGCTTCACAGAGCAAGGAAGAAAAGAGGGAAAGAGAGGGGAAGAAACACCTCACCAACGCGCGCGGGGAAGGGGCTCCGGCGACCACTTCGGCGAGGGGATCTGCCTCAATTCGACGCCACCTCGGTCCAATGAGAAGCCCGACGAACTCCTGCTGTCACCAGGAGTGTCTTCAAGGTCTTAGGTTAGGATTTTGGTGGTGGAAGAGGGACCAAGAGGGAATGGAAGGAGATGGGGCGTTTTTGAACCATGGTCGAGGTGCGATGTTCGAGGGCGTGTCACGGGCGAATCCTTGGTCAAAATGCCAAAATGATGCATGGGCGAGCTAGGTGGATCAGAGATCTTCAAAAGTCGTGAAGAAACCGAGGCCAAACGGTGAAAGATTTGGCCTGGAAAAATCCGCGAAAACCAAGAAAAACTCGGTTCTGACACAGCCCAGGTGTTGGGCAGAGAGTTGACCGAGGTCAACTCTCCTAGCCCCCTGGTTGGTCCACGTGGACCAACCAGGAAAAACTTAGGGAAAAAGATTTGTAAAATCAAATTAAAATAGAAAACGATTTTATTGATTTTTTATTATAAAATGAAAAATGTTTATTTTTTTATGAATTATTTTATTATTATTTTTAATTATTTTTATGAGGTATATTTTTACAAGTTTGCATTTATACCCTTATAGGTATCTATATCTATGTATTTAAGTGTTCTATTTTTATTTAGGTATTTTTAATTTATTTTATTTTGGTTTTTATTTTCTAAAATTATAAAATACTTTTATATACACAAATATATTTTTATTTTAATTTTCTGATATATTTTATATACTTAATAAAATGAAAGTGTTATTTATATAGGTATAGCTACATGTATTATACCTATATATTAGATATATACAAGTATTTTTATTTGAGTTTTAATGATGTTTTTATTCTGATTTTAATATACATAATTATTATAAGTATTATTTACAACATTATAAAAATATAAAATTATAAAAATAATAAATAAATAATAAATTGAATATTTTAATATGTACAAGTATACAATGAGGGTCCAAAAGTCAACTTTCAAACCGTAGCTCCGCCAAATGCGAAACCACCGCCATTAATTAGATTATTTTCTTCTATATACAATTAAAGGTGAGTACGCTGCATTTGGAGTTTTTATTTGTGAGATACGGGTCTGGGAAGTTGGCGTTCTGGATTTTTATTCAGACCATAGCTTTTTATCTGTACATTATTTTTCTGTGAAATCAATCTTGTATTTTTCTGTATTAAATTATCTACAACTTTCATGTACAAAGTTTCTTTATTTGATGCACAAAAAGTGGAACCAAAAATAGGTCCCAAAATGAATAAAGAATGAATAAAAAGTATAGGTATTTTATCTGTATTTTGACCCTTATCTCCCCCTACTTTATTCCTTGTCGACCTATTCATCAAGATGCCTAGGTCTCGGGATTTCGGGTCATAAAATATTTACAATATTTTATTCTTTTTCTTTTCTTTATTCTATAATTTTGGCACTAAAAACCGCATTTTATACAATATTTACACATATATGCATGAATGCTAAAATGCCTATATTAAGCCTATTTACGCGCATTTACTAGGGTTTTTAAGGCCAAAATGATAGAATAAAGATGATGAAACGTGGATTCATCACCCCCATATACTTGCCTTTGCTAGTCCCTAGCAAACACTTATGCAATAAGTGCAGAAAAAGAAAAATAAAGAAAAGAAAAAGAAGAAAGATGGACTAAATTTTATTGTCGAACTTGTCTTCACAAAATCAAAGTTTGGAGCTTAAGTCGGACCTTTGGAATTTTAGTGCGGGCGGAACCTTATTGAGAACCGAATTTGAAATCCAACAGTCCTTGAGAATCCCAAAACTCTGTCCAAGTCTCCTCAATAGCCAGGTCAGAAATACTTCAACTCATACGCAAACCCTTACGACTATGAATCTGACTTGTACAGTGTAAGTGATGGTGGCTCTCCCCAACTAGAATGACAAAGAGACTGACTTCTCCAGTACGACAACCCAATGATTCCCCAATCCAATAACTCCATCCTCGAGGAGCGGGGTATTCCCTTCTAAGTTCAAGTGGCAACCAGCTCAAGAGGAGGGGGTGAAGAGAAGAATGGACGGTAGCCAGTGTAGCTACCTATCCCGGGATGCAAGACCAATGTAGTCAAGTCATCCAGCTGCAGGCTCACATGATATGACTTTGGAACTCAAGCTTGCTTATTGACTTTGTACATACTTTGCAGGCTTTTCATTTTTCTACATGCCTGAACTTTTTCTTTCTTTTTTTTTTCTTTTTTTTTGAAGTACTATATACAGCAGCATTTACATAAGGAGTTTTTCTTCTTGAGCCAGTAGACTATCCCTCTTTTGAAGCTTTATCGCAACCCACAGCCTCCTGTCTTTAGACTTCCTAATCACTGGACGGGTTGGGGTGCACTTCCCTCCCTAGAGGAGGACAAATGTTTCCACTTGTGTGCGTCTCATACCGGCAAATCCAATCCCCTCACCACTCCAACTGAGTTGAGCCATGTGAAAGGTGCAAGTGTCCAAGTTAGGTCATTATCAACAAGAATCGTGCGTGTGCTCCGAAATATTCTACTTAGGCAGTCAAGAATCCATTGAACCAAGTCCCGTGATACTCAAAGAATTAAGTCAACTAGACCTGAAGTACCTCAAACCCAGTTCCTATAAGGTTCCTGTTATTAGGTAGATTTTAAGGTCCAATCAAGCTTCAATCTCCGGATTTTATTTAGACTTGTTCAACTATCAAACTCAATCCGAAAAATGTGAATGCCATGCAATGCAATGCAGAAAATATTTTTGTGATGCAATTTTCAGAGATTTTGAACTTTTTATGAATTTTTGAAAATATGATGCATGCATATGCAGATGCATTTTTTTTTGTATTTTTCAAAAAGATTTTTCAAATATTTTTGGATTTTAATTTTGCAAATGTTTTTGGGAATTTTTGAAAACAAAAAGATTTTGGCTGAAAACAAGGTGAAAACTATGTACACGGGAGTGCTTCTTTATATATTCAAGAAGTGGATTTTAGAATTTACAAGGGTAAGTGATCAATTTTATACATATATATATATAGAGGATTTTGGTGTGATGTGAATATTCCTCAAACTTATTTGAAAATAATTTTCACACAATTTTTGAAAACTATAGTCCAAAATAGTTTTTACAAACATTTTACACACATTTGAAAATCATTTTGCAAAGGTTTTCAAAACAGTATATATAGGTTTTTTCAAATCATTTTTGCAACCATTTTTCAAACCATTTGCAAATCATTTTTCAAACATTTTTATTTCACACAAAGAAAAGAAGTTTTACAAACCACACAGGTTGAAAACACGAAACAAAATATTTTCAAAATAGTTTTCAATAAATGTTCACAAAGATTTTCAAACTATTTTTTCAAATATTTTGCAAAAAAACATTTTCACCTGATTTATTGATCAGTAAATAAAAAGAATTTGAGGAATAATCACATCTTTTTATTAAGAAATTTTAATGAATTTTAAAGAATTTTTAGCTATATTTATTAAGAAAATACGAAAGTACGAGTTATGGCTAAAGTATATACGTAGTATATACGACCCCCCTATACTTAGCTTGAGCTATGTCCTCATAGATCGGAGAGAAAAGAGAAGACATAACTCGTACTGAGTATAGGAAAATCTAAAGAATAAATAAATAAAGGAATGGATGAATGAATCAATGAATGAGAAGTTGACCGTCCCCCCTATACTTAGGATCAAATAATCCTAAGTATAGCAGACTGTACACAAAGCAGGGAGGGTCAAGGGTGGGAATGAACAGATCGTACTCAGATTGTCTCCCCCTATACTTAGGGTAAGATATCCCTAAGTATAGACAAGAAGAGGAGACAATGGAGAGGATCAAGAGGAATAGAAGAAACTCGGGGTGCACACCCCCCTATACTTAGGACAAAGTACGTCTTAAATATAGAAGACTGTCTACAAGGGGTACCACTTTTCTGATAGATGAAGAAGATAGAAGAGGAAAAGAAGAAAAGAAGAAAAGAAGAAAAGAGATGAGATTGGGCATGAACACTCGGGATGCACATCCCCCCTATACTTAGGATAGAGTACATCCTAAGTGTAGCAGTGATGAAAGGGATGGCATCAATTCGGTAGAATAAGATAAAAGAAGAAGAAAAGAAGAAAAGAAAAAGAGACGGAAAGGAAAAATCATTCAAAAATGTTTTGATGTGCTTTGCCTTCCTCTGTCTCCTTCGAGATATTCAGCTCATCCTCATAGATTACTTGAATCGAGTCAACGACGGCCATGAATGTGTCATGTTCGAGGTATGGCTTCAGAAGCTGTCCATTGACTACAAAAGGCTGTGCGTCAGCTGACAGATTGGATATCAATACACTTCCGTTGTCACGCACCTGCCTAACTACAAACGGCCCAGTCCATTTGCTCTTCAATTTGCCTGGAAAGATATTTAATTTCGCATCGAACAACCATACCTTCTGACCTGGATCAAAGGACTTGTGGCGGATGTGCTTGTCATGCCATGTTTTGACCTTTTCCTTGTACATCAGGCTGTTGTCATATGCATAATCTCTGAATTCCAGTAATCTGTTCAGATCCAATTTCCTGTGCTGTCCTGCTTGCTTGGAGTCCAAATTACAGATGTTAATAGCCCATAAAGATTTATGAATAAGTTCCACGGGCAAGTGGCATGGCTTGCCATACACCAGGCGGTAGGGAGACATTCCCAAGGGTGACTTGTACGCTGTTCTGTAAGCCCAAAGAACGGAATCAAGCAGCTGAGACCAGTTCTTACGATCCGGACGCACAAGTTTCTGTAGAATTGTCTTGATCTCCCTGTTGGAACATTCAGCTAAGCCATTGGACTGCGGGTGATAGGGTGAAGCAACACGATGCTCGATACAGAATTCCTGGGTCAGCTTCTTCACCTCTCTGTTTATGAAATGACTGCCCCCGTCAGATATGAGAATCTTGGGAATTCCGAACCGTGCTATGATGTGATCTCGTAAGAATCGACAGACAGTCCGACTGTCGGCGGCTCGGGCGGGGATAGCCTCCACCCAACGACTGACATAATCGACAGCAAGCAGAATATACTCATAACCCTGACTGTTAGGAAACGGGCCCATAAAGTCGATCCCCCATGCGTCAAAGACATCTGAGATCTGAATGTACTTCAGAGGCATCGTATCTCTCATTCCTATGGTTCCACCCATCTTCTGACAGTCAGTGCAACCTTTGACGTATTCATCTGCATCTTTAAACAATGAAGGCCACCAGAGGCCACTTTGAAGAACTTTTGCTGCCGTCCGTTTTCCTGAATGATGTCCTCCAGAATCTTGATCATGACATAAAGCGAGGACACTTGGAACCTCCTCCTGAGGAATACACCTTCTCCAGATGCAATCGGCTCCCTCACGAAACAGATACGGGTCTTCCCACTGGTAGAAATGGATTTTAGACAAAAATCTGTCTATTTTCAACTTAGGCCAGTCCTGTGGGATTTTCTTGGCAACTAGATAATTCACAATGTCCGCATACCAAGGAAGTGAGGCGACAGACAGAATCGATTCATCTGGAAAGGTCTCTGTGATAGGCTGTAAGTTTGGCTCAGGAGACTCCGGTTCAGGAAGTCTTGACAAATGATCGGCCACTACATTCTTTACCCCAGGTTTATCTCTGATCTCCATGTCAAACTCCTGGAGGAGAAGGATCCACCGGATGAGACGTGGTTTGGCATCCTTCTTCTGCTGCAAATACCGAATGGCCGAGTGATCAGTGTAAATGATAATTTTGGACCCAAGAAGGTAAGATCTGAACTTCTCCAAGGCAAAGACTACCGCTAGCAGCTCTTTTTCAGTGACAGTGTAATTCCTCTGGGCTTCATCGAGCGTTCGGCTAGCGTAGTGAATCGCAAATGGTATATTGTCTTTCCTCTATCCCAGTACAGCTCCGATGGCATAATCCGACGCATCGGTCATAATCTCGAAAGGCTGAGTCCAAATCGGTGGCTGTAGGACAGGGGCCTGCGTGATGAGCTCTTTCAACTGATTAAAGGCAAGGAGCACACGATCGTCTACAATGAACTCATTATCCTTGCCGAGCAACTCAGTCAGCGGTCTGGCCAGTTTGCTGAAATCTTTAATAAATCGTCGATAAAAACCGACATGGCCCAAGAATGACCGGACTTGCTTGATATTTGTAGGTGGCTCTAGTTTAGAAATTACATCCACCTTGGCTGGGTCAACCTCCATGCCACGTTTAGAAACAACGTGACCCAGCACGATTCCTTCGGTCACCATGAAATTTCTCTTCTCCCAGGAGAGCACAAGATTCACCTCGCAGCACCTCCGTAAGACTCGGTCTAGATAATCCAGGCATTGATCAAATGAATCCCCATAGACCGAAAAATCGTCCATAAAGACCTCGAGGAAGCTACCCACCATATCAGCAAAAACTGCAAGCATACACCTTTGAAATGTGGCTGGAGCGTTGCAAAGCCCGAACGGCATCCGTCTGAAGGCATATGTGCCAAAAGGACAGGTGAACGTGGTCTTCTCTTGGTCTTCAGGAGCAATAGCAACTTGATTATACCCAGAGTAACCGTCCAAGAAACAGAAATATTCCTTTGCGGCCAATCTCTCCAAGATCTGGTCGATGAAGGGTAGCGGAAAATGATCCTTCTTGGTGGCAAGGTTAAGTCTTCTGTAGTCTACGCACACTCGCCAAGAAGTCGGTACTCTGGTTGCGATCTCCTCTCCTTTGTCATTTGTCACAATGGTGATCCCTGATTTCTTGGGCACAACATGCAGAGGGCTCACCCATTAGCTGTCGGAGATGGGATAAATGAATCCCGCATCACACCATTTCTGGATTTCTTTCATAACCACCTCTCGCAGGTTCGGGTTTAATCTTCTTTGCAGTTCTCGAGAGGGTCTGCAATCATCTTCCAGAAAGATGCGGTGCGAACAGAGTGACGGATTGATCCCGTGGAGATCGGAGGTTCGCCAGCCTATTGCCTTGCGGTTACGTTCAAGAACCTCCATCAGACGAGATTCTTGATCTTCGGTCAGATGTGCATTAATGATGACCGGGTACATGTTCGGTTCTCCTGCAAGGAAGGCATACTTCATATTGGAGGGCAAGGGTTTCAGCTCTGGCGGTGTCTGAGCTGCTTCAGTGGTGACCTCAGCTATTAATGCAGGTTGTGATTCTTTCAACTGTGCGATGTCCACCATAATCTGTTCTGTCTCCTCTCTCAGATCCTGACAGAATTCTTCAATAATTTCATCTTCGTCCGAAGATGCTTCCAAACTCGGCTCTTGGTTCTGAAGGCATATCAACCCCACAACAGTGTCTTGTAGTGCATCAGCAAGTTCCTCATCTTGATTGATACAAGGGAATTCGACTGCGGTCTCCACTTCCTCCTCGGATCGGAGGAGTCCGTGGATCTCATTATCATCCAGGAATAAGTTGGTATCTTGAATCTCTGCTAGAAAATCACAATCTTCATCATTCTCGATCACCCTTGCACATGACGCAGATGTCGGTTCCACTGGCATTCCCTCAGACAGGGTCTCTACTTTGATAGTTTCATTTCCAGCACCGAACGTGATTTCTCCTGTCCCATAATTCACTACTGCGTTTGATGTACGCAGAAATGGTCTTCCCAGTATGATCGGGGTGAGGAGTAATGGAGAAGGGACGTCCATGTCTAACACCATAAAATCGGCCGGGAATGACTTTCCCTGAACCATGACAATTACGTCCTCCAGCAGGCCCCTAGGCCGCTTTACTGACTTGTCTGCGAACTGCAGAATCATCTTCGTGGGCTTGAGCGGTCCTAGCTTGAACTCTGTGAGTAGTGACGCTGGCATTAAATTGACAGAAGACCCGCTGTCGAGGAGTGTTCGTTCGAACTCTTGATCGAACATTTGACAACGTACAAGAGGTGCTCCCATATCTGGCTTTTTGTCCGGGAGGTTGCTGATAGCATTGACGGTGGCCATAGTGAGGATGTGCTTTTCAGATTTACCACCTTTGCTTCGGGAGTTATGGGGGGTTGGCCTGCGCTTGGTTGTACATGCCTCTTTAAGTCCTTTCTTCACAGCTGGCATGTACTCAAGAGCTTTCATTAATGGCATGTTTAACACCAAATTCTGAATGATTTCTATAATAGCAGGATCAGACAAAACACTTTTCAAATTTTTCATTTTTTTGTGTTTTTTCATTGCTTCAGGAAAAGGAATATTTACAAACTCTTCTCCAATTTCATTCAAAATAGTGTCCGTGTTGTTGTTTACAGGTAGATGACAAAAAGGAATGGATTCATCTATAATTTGTGGACCAAAAACGACAGGCTCGGCTTCGGGTGCTGGCGTTGGACTCGCTGCAGGTGCGGTGCTCCTCCTGTCAGGAGCTGACTGTGATGCGGGTGCAGGCGTCTCCAATGCTGGCCGGTCTCCACCGAGGTTACTGCTATCTTTTTGTATTTTTCTGTTTTCTTCATTTTTTTGTGATTTTCTGGATGCTGGTGCTGCTCCCAAAATGCTTGCTGGCCCTGGTGTTGGCTGGACTGACGATTCCCCGTCAGATGCAATATGCTTTCCTTTCGCCGTCGCCGATGGCCGGAGTGTCCTACCGCTCCTGAGAGTAACAGCGTTAGATAAAAAACAATTAAATTCACCTGATTCGGGTTGGACACTGCCAGCTACCTGCTCCTTGCGTCGGAAATTGTTAGGATTAGCTTCGACCTGGGCTGGTATGACGGTTTTGGCTGCCGTCAGGTCGTCGATCTTCTGGATCATCTCAGCCATGTTCTTCATCAACTGTTCCAAACAGGCCAGCGCCGGATTGATCGGTACAATCTCAAAAGATTCCCCCTGCTGGGGTCTAGACTGCTGATATGGCGGTTGAGATTGTGACTGGTATCCTTGTGCGAATTGTTGAGGAGGGTGGTTTGAGGAGTACTGTGATGGGTGTTGGTTGTATTGTGCAGCCGGTTGCTGGTGATATCCTTGTCCACGATATCCGGACTGTTGAGGCCCATGTTGGTAATTCTGCCTCCACGTGTTTCCATGTGAGGGAGGCTGGTACTGGTAGGGCTGCTGGAATGGTCTTCCACCCTGTTGTTGCTGCTGGAAGGGTCTGTTGCCCATGTTCTGACCCTGAGAGTGTCCCTGAGGACGGGTCAGCTGCGCTTCGTTGTTCCAGACGCCATTGATCTCCTGGATCAGCGGCGGGGGTGGAGAGAACTGCTCGGAGTAAGCAGGCTGGTGCTCGGGTTGATATACAACCATCTGTGTCGGAGGCTGCGGTTGCTGCTCCGGGACCTGCACGTAGTATACGTGCTGGACTGGCTGGGGCTGTGGTGGAGTCGGCTGAGGATTTTGCTGCATTGTAGGCTCCTTCTTCTCAGCGTTCGGCTCAGCAGAGGTGGACACAGCGTTGCACATGTTTGCATTCAGTGCTCGGACGAGCTGCTCCAGCTGCTGGGAAATCTGGTCGAGCTTCTCTAGCCCTTGGGTCCTCTTCTCTATAACTGCCAGTTTTTCGAGGTCCTGCGACCTCTTCTCGATGATGTCCACCTTGGACAAGTGACTACTGATGATACTCAGGTTGGAGCTTTCATCTTTGTCCTCAGTGTGAGAAGCCATGTTAACTGGCTTGCTGATGGCGGTCGGTGGCTTCATGTAGACCCGGGACGAGGATTGGGCTGCTTCTCCCTCAGCCATTTCTTCAAAGACATTCCACACCACATCCTCGTCCTTGTTAAAATGTGAACCGCCGCAAGCTGCATCCACGAGCTTTTGGCTCTCAAATGATAGCCCCCCAAAGAAGTGTTGCACGAGACTGGTCTTGGGTATTTCATGGTGGGGGCACTTCTCCTGGAGATCCTTGAATCTCTCCCACGCTTCATGGATCGTCTCGTGGGGCTGCTGGCAGAAACTGGAGATCCGGGCACGCATCTGGTTTAATCTCCCCAGAGGATAAAATTTATGGAGGAAAGCAGATTTCAGTTCCTCCCAGGTGGTGACGACCTTCCCGAGATGATCGACCCAGTAAAGGGCCTTGTCTTGGAGGCTGAAAGAGAATGCGGTCATCTTGATCACATCCAGGGGAACTCCGGGGTAGTGAGCAGTGGAGCAGATGCGGTTGAACTTCTTGAGGAAAATATATGGCTCCTCAGTGGTGTTCCCATGAAAAGTGGGAAGCAGTGACAGAAACTGTGGCTTCAGCTCGAAGTGAGCATGCATTCGTGGAATCTGAATCCACTCAGTAATGTGCCCTGCTCCTGGGTTGTATGTCTGCTTGAGTGTGGGCTTGGGCTGCGGTGGATCCTCTTCTGCTGCTTCAAAGTCGGGTCCCACTGAAAACTCATCATTGATTTCAAAGTTCGGCTCCTCCTCTCGTCGGCCATCCCTCGCATCGGCCCTCCTCCTTAGATCATTCAGCATGTCTTGGAAGGCTGTTTGAGCCAGGGCCTGATTAGTCAACTGCTGCTGAATGGCTTGAATGGAAGCCAGCAGTTGACTGTTAACCTCGCCCTGCGTGGTATATTGTCCTTCCGCTGCGTTATCTTCAGGCTCCTGCTGGGGCTGTGGTCCTTTTCCCCTTCCTCCTGCCATTTCTGTCTCTACTTGGTTGACTGTCTCGAGCTCTAAGTCTGCACATGGTAGAATGCCTCGATCAGTCTGAATTGCAGCACCAGATAGAGAGATGTGATCTGTGTCAAGGTCGACACAGAACTTTGTTAAGGATGGCGATGTGTAAGGAGTAAAATCAATGGCCATCCAAAACGGACAAAGTTCGGGACGAGAGTGGTCCCGGTTTATTGAAGAAGGCAGGGAGTCTGGAGGTCGGTTCATAGGGTTTGAACCGGTGTCTCGGGAATCGCCCTGAATTATTGGAGAGGGTGAACGAATGGAGCCGATGTGGGTGTCGACAGAGCCTCGACTAAACTGTCCATTCGTCGCCATCTCGAAGATCAAGAGGAAGATCGATGTGGATGAAAGATACGGGGGTCAACAAGGAACAAAAGGAATGTAAAACAGTAGAAGGCTCACAATGAGCGAGGGTCAACTGGAGGGGAAACAAAATTGCGCAACGGTGCGAGGTTGTGATCTTGACCTAAATATGATTAGCAATCAAACACAAGACAAGGGAGTTCACCAACTCAACGCGTGAAGCCGTGAAGGTTCGGCTTTTATCTTTGTAATTTTTATCTTGTTTTCAGGAATTTATCTTTCAACGAGTCCTTAGAGCGCTACGCCTATAGGAGCGAGAGTACTGCCGGAAAAGTATTCCCGTACTTGTCCTCCTCCTGTGTAACCTGTAACTTGCGCTTTTTAAGGTCCTTGTAACCCTTCCTGGATCCCTACTCAGCCAAAGAAATAGAGGGAGGAAGCCGATAGGCGAAACCGATACTTCAGATCTCGCTCGCAACGGAATCACCCGTGAGCGTGCAAGATCCTACTCGGACGCAGCCGGTGAGACAGACACCCCCGTGAAGGCGTGGCCTATGCTCGGTACTTCGGACAAGGTCGGCGCTCACACAATAGTGAGTCACCACTGGCGACCAAGCCCTACTCGACTACGTACGATAGTAGCGCCAATACTTCGGAAATCCAGGCGATACACAAGGCAGCCACAAGTTGGGTTTTGGGCTCTAATCCTTACGAACGCTCAACTCACTTGGAAGGAGACCTTCCCATGCAACCTGAAAACAAATGAGGGTGTTATTCTCCCCAATCAATGAGTCCAATTACCAATTTTTATTTAGGTCAAAGTTTTCTTAGCAGTCCCTTTTTTAATTTTTTTGTGTTATCGCTTCTTTTGAGTAGTTTCAAACAAGCGCCTAACGATTTTGTATTTTCTTTATCCTAAGGTATCCAAAATCAGAGGGAGAAAAGAGTCGGGAAAAGCCAATGCAAGTCGGCACCAAGATGGAAATCTCACCTTTGTGCCTATATGATGAATGCAAAGTAAGAAGACTTACAGTGAATCCCAGCTCTCTCCATGCGGGATGCAAGGCAGAATTTTATAAACCTAAGCTATATGCCGGTATGCAATGCGGAAATCGTCCTAAAATAGGCAACTGCTAGCGTGAAGAACCACGAGTTAACCGCTAACTCCCAATCCTAGTGTCCGGTCTAGGCTCACCCCTCCTCTGCTCAACACATTTGAGTTAGGAGAAAGCGCTTGTGTGGAGTGAGCTTGCGGCGCGTGGATCGAAAGCTAATGATTAACTACTTAATTAATCTAAGTCCAAATACGAACTATAGGAGCATGCAAGAGTTATTAGGGTGTTTGGACCTAGGTTACTCGAATCAAGCAGGACCTAATTCTAGAAGCTCAATCCACAAAAGAAAGGAAAAAGAAAACAAAGCCGGAAAATGACGGTCGAGAAAACACGAAAAAACCGCGGTGAGCCCCCGGGTGAACAAACACCCGGAAGTTAGGCCCGAAGTGTCCAAGTGTCTGAGTCCTGTATTATTACAAATTAATCAACTACTCTCTCTCACAAAAATAAAGCAACTCTCTCTCTCTAGTTCTCCTGCTCTCTCCTACCGGCTAGGGTAGAATAGCCGACTCCTCCTCCCAAGGCTGCTCAGGATCCCCTAGGCGATCCTCCTCGGTTGGCGGTCCCTCGCAAGAAAACAAAAGAGATGTCAGACAGTTCAAAATAGATAATACACAAAATACAAGTAAGCAAAAATGGCTAAGTGACTAGAAAGACCCAAAGGTACTCTACAAGCCGATGCTCCCCGGCAACGGTGCCATTTGAAAAGCGAGAATGCGAGAGCCGCTAAATAGCGGTCTGACAAGTCAGACTCACTGTCGCTGATGCGACTGCTCAAACTTCCTCGGTCTTCAACAATTAACCCACACAATCAATCAGAGAATGAATAGCAAGGATTAAAATTTATTATACCCTACTAAAGATGTACAATGGCAAGCAAGTAGGGGTCGAACACAAGAAGCAAAGGTGTAAAGCACGGATAAAAATCCAAACCTAGGTCTAACAAGCTACTTAGCCAATCTAAAATTTTTGTGGGTTTTTGATTTTTATATTTTTTTATTTAATTTTTTTAATTTTATATTTTTGTATTTTGGTTTTTAATTTTCTGATTTTTATATTTTATATTTTATATTTTATATTTTATTATCTTTTTCAATATTGGAAAATAAGGACAATGTAATAAAAGAGACAAAGAGGTATTTATAAAAATAGAGAAAAATATTCAAAAATTAGGAAATAAAGTCTTTTTGGTCTTTTTATACTTTTTTACTGTTTTTGTGATTTTTGGGTAATTTTTAGGATGTTTTTGGTATTTTTAATTATCAAAATAAAGAAAACAGTGAATAAAATGCAAGGCTGAAGCTAAAATGGAGAAATAAAATAGAAATCAGTGGCAAAAATTCTCCAACTTAATTTTCAGTGAAAGATAATGAAACCAAGAAAATTTAGGAAAAGAAAACACTATTTTTGAATTTTTTATGGATTTTATAGATTTTTATGAAGGTTTTTAGAGTTTTGCAATTTTTTGGAGTTTGGTTTTATATTTTTTAATGATTTTTGGCTGGTAGTTAAAACAAACCAAAAGACACAAAATATATTTTTTAGGGATTTTTCTGGAGCGTTTTTATATTTTTTAGTGATTTTCTAATGCAAACAGTGCTGAAAATGGATATTTTTGAATTTTTATAAATATAAAAGTGCAATAATTATGGAAAATAAAATTAGGCCGTTAAACTACACTACAGTCGGAACTTAAGTTCAAATTTTCAGAAATTTTGGAATTAAAATGATATCCCAAATAATTGCTACCAGCAAGCAAAACATACAAGGCCTGGGAGGGGTGTTTACGCAAATAGTCAGGATTCCAAGGGCTTAGGCGTAAATTTCCCACAAAGTAAATCGCTGCATCAAAAAAATTGCTGGACTAAATTCAAGTGCGCAAAACGCTAGGGCTATGCTTGCAAAAGTCCAAGGCCCACGTGCATGAGCACGCGCGCCTGGGAGGGGGTAACTTGCTATTATCAGAAATATCCAGGGCCAAGATGCAATATCGCCACAAAATAATACTCTTGAAATGGAATGTGCAGTACTTAATAGCAATGCGTGAACCCGCAAGGTCTTCCCCGCAAAATCCCCAGGGGGCGCGTGCTGGAGCACGTGCGCCTGGGGAGGGGTGCTCTGAGGTTCAAAAAAGTTCAAGGGGTCTTACGATAATTATTACAAAAATATAGCTCATCAACCCAGAGTTTATATGCTAGAGGTTGAATATCAAAAACGCGTGGGAAGTGATGACAAATTAATAAAAAAACCCACACACAGGAGCATCCAACGGTGGTGCGGAAATCCTTGGACACGTGTCGCGTCTGCAACGGCTGATACCCCTTCGTGTTCCACGACCACGATTAGAATGCTGACACTGATCGAACGGTCAAAACTCGCGGCTGATCGCACGGCTGCGGTTGGATCTGGAGGGGGTACCCGATCTGACGGACTCGAAGGGGCCAGCAAGAACAATGAAGAACTCGAGGGCGGCGAGTTTGAATCGACCGCCGCTCGAGCTCCCCAGCCCCTGCGACGTCTCCGACCCCTCAAGAAGGTTCCCACGGCTGCCCCCCGGCGGATGATGCCTTCGGTTGGTGCGGCGGAGCAGCGGCAACGGCCGGCGTACCTGGAGCAGCGCCGCGCTCCAGGTTCTCTCGGTCCAAGCAAATCTCGACCCCTGGAGGGGGTCCTTGAAGACCTGGGAACTGCGAAACGAAGGGGGTAAAAACGTTGGGGGCAAAATGCCCCAACGTCGCAGAGTATTTCGCACAGGAGAAGGGCTAGACGGAAATGTGGCAATGGCCGGCGAACTCGATGCCGGCCGCGGGAAGCGGGGTATTAGGACGGAAGCCGATCGAAGATCTCGGAAGGGGGAAAGTGATTTTAGCTTCTTAACACTAGAGCTTCACAGAGCAAGGAAGAAAAGAGGGAAAGAGAGGGGAAGAAACGCCTCACCAACGCGCGCGGGGAAGGGGCTCCGGCGACCACTTCGGCGAGGGGATCTGCCTCAATTCGACGCCACCTCGGTCCAATGAGAAGCCCGACGAACTCCTGCTGTCACCAGGAGTGTCTTCAAGGTCTTAGGTTAGGATTTTGGTGGTGGAAGAGGGACCAAGAGGGAATGGAAGGAGATGGGGCGTTTTTGAAGCATGGTCGAGGTGCGATGTTCGAGGGCGTGTCACGGGCGAATCCTTGGTCAAAATGCCAAAATGATGCATGGGCGAGCTAGGTGGATCAGAGATCTTCGAAAGTCGTGAAGAAACCGAGGCCAAACGGTGAAAGATTTGGCCTGGAAAAATCCGCGAAAACCAAGAAAAACTCGGTTCTGACACAGCCCAGGTGTTGGGCAGAGAGTTGACCGAGGTCAACTCTCCTAGCCCCCTGGTTGGTCCACGTGGACCAACCAGGAAAAACCTAGGGAAAAAGATTTGTAAAATCAAATTAAAATAGAAAACGATTTTATTGATTTTTTATTATAAAATGAAAAATGTTTATTTTTTTATGAATTATTTTATTATTATTTTTAATTATTTTTATGAGGTATATTTTTACAAGTTTGCATTTATACCCTTATAGGTATCTATATCTATGTATTTAAGTGTTCTATTTTTATTTAGGTATTTTTAATTTATTTTATTTTGGTTTTTATTTTCTAAAATTATAAAATACTTTTATATACACAAATATATTTTTATTTTAATTTTCTGATATATTTTATATACTTAATAAAATGAAAGTGTTATTTATATAGGTATAGCTACATGTATTATACCTATATATTAGATATATACAAGTATTTTTATTTGAGTTTTAATGATGTTTTTATTCTGATTTTAATATACATAATTATTATAAGTATTATTTACAACATTATAAAAATATAAAATTATAAAAATAATAAATAAATAATAAATTGAATATTTTAATATGTACAAGTATACAATGAGGGTCCAAAAGTCAACTTTCAAACCGTAGCTCCGCCAAATGCGAAACCACCGCCATTAATTAGATTATTTTCTTCTATATACAATTAAAGGTGAGTACGCTGCATTTGGATTTTTATTTGTGAGATACGGGTCTGGGAAGTTGGCGTTCTGGATTTTTATTCAGACCATAGCTTTTTATCTGTACATTATTTTTCTGTGAAATCAATCTTGTATTTTTCTGTATTAAATTATCTACAACTTTCATGTACAAAGTTTCTTTATTTGATGCACAAAAAGTGGAACCAAAAATAGGTCCCAAAATGAATAAAGAATGAATAAAAAGTATAGGTATTTTATCTGTATTTTGACCCTTATCTCCCCCTACTTTATTCCTTGTCGACCTATTCATCAAGATGCCTAGGTCTCGGGGTTTCGGGTCATAAAATATTTACAATATTTTATTCTTTTTCTTTTCTTTTCTTTATTCTATAATTTTGGCACTAAAAACCGCATTTTATACAATATTTACACATATATGCATGAATGCTAAAATGCCTATATTAAGCCTATTTACGCGCATTTACTAGGGTTTTTAAGGCCAAAATGATAGAATAAAGATGATGAAACGTGGATTCATCACCTTTATTAATGGAGCGGCTGGATGGAGGCCACGTGGAGCATCTAACGGTGGCGAACAACAGGCACTCCACAGCTGGGCTCCTCGGGAGAATCCGACGACGGGGGTTCCGCCACGTGGAGGATCAAACGGTGGTGGCTCTCTGCGGCTAACCCTCGTGCATCGAGTGGCTGGGATCGATCCTCCTCAGATCTGACGGTGAAGGCAGCTCCTGGAACGGACGATCCAGATGAAAACTGGAGCGGGAGGGCTGATCGGACGTCGGCTGAAGGTTGAGGAAGAACAGTTCACCGGCGAAGTTCGCCGGCCTCGTGCATGCGCTCCTGACCTCCTCGCGGGGCGCTGGGGATCGGAAAAGGTCTGGCGTGGGCCTCCACGTCTGATGGGGGTCTCCAATGACCAGGCCGAGCTCTGAGGAGCTCCGGCGAGGTCAGCGGAGCTGCGCCTCCTGGCTCGATGTCGAAGGACCTCAGATGACCCTCATTGAACCTGCAAAACAATCCAGAAGGCTCGCGGGTCGAGGGCAAACTGCCTCGACCCGGTTAGGCGGGTGAAGGTAGACTGTGGAGCGATATGGGCGAGCTCCGGCGAGGGGGGTAGACGGTGGAGCTCGAATCCCAGCTCCTGTGCGAGCTGGGTTGGATGGGTATATGGAGAAGGTGCGCAGGAAGGAGGCGATGGTGAATGTGGATCCCGATGATCGAATAGAGCTATGGAGTGGTCGGAATCGACATAACACGGCGGAGCGACGATTTGGGGGAAATGGAAAATCAAAGAAAAAGAAAGGCCTACGAGGTTACCCGGGTGGCTGATGAGACTAGGGATGAGCTAAGGGTGCTCTGGGTTTTCGCCTCGAGGAGCGTCTCCCTCCGAGGCTCGAGCTCCTGCTGGTGGCGAAGCAAGGTGGCGAAGCTTCGCCGGATCAGTGGTCACGCTCCCTCTCCTCGCTTCAACACCACGGGGGACAAGCTGTCACTCTCGCCTACGCAATGGAGCTCACGGGAGGTGGAATCGAATGGCCAAATATGAGAAATGAGGAGGCGGAGCTGGAGCTTTATATGCTGGAGAGTCCAGGAAGACAGGCGCGGGTAGAGCGTGGAAGCGCGCGGATCCAGATGCAGGAGCTCCGGCGAGGGTCTCGGGTATATCAAGATCAAATCGGACCCGGGGTTTGAGTGGGAGTGAATCGGGTTTAAGCGCTAAAAATCCGAGAAGATGGGTTACCCGCTAAGAACCCGTGTGAAGTGGTCCTGGGGGGGAAGTTGACCAGGCGGTCAACAATCCTCAGGACCAATGAGAGAAGGCCACGTGGTTAGATTTTGAAAATGAATTTAAAGGTAGGAAATGGCCGAATTAGTAAAAACTTAAAACATGAAATATTTTTATTTTATTTTTTTCTATTTTTTAGTGATTTTTAATTAATTTTTCAAAGTAAAAATAGTGTATTTACATAGTAGGTTCCTCTATAGGTATATATACAATATATAGGTTTTTAGTTTTTGATTTTTAATTATTATTTTTATACAATTTTATTCCCATTTTATATTTTATTTATTTATATTATAAAATGAGGAATAAAAAGACATTTTTATTTCATTTTTATTATTTATATACATATGTTAAATAAATACATATATACATTTATATACATGGTATATTTACAATATATTTTTGTGTTTTTAATTTTGTTATTTTTATTTTGTTTTTATTTTAATTGTTTTTATTTTATTTATTTACACTATATAATGTAGAATATTTACAAAAATTTTGGAAATTATTTTTATTTATTTATAAGGATAAATAGGGATGATGGAACTATGTACAAGGTGATCATGTACATGAATGAGATTTTTGGTTTCTTTTTAATTTTTATATTTTTATCTTGATTTTATATTTAGAACTATTTACAAATATTTACAAGCCTATTTAAGTCTATTTTTGTGAGGAAAATATTCTTATTTTATTTACATAAATACGTACACATGGGCCCCTATCTCCCTCTACTTTGGCTTTTATGAGGTCAGGCCCATGCTGAGCCCTCCCTTGGGTTAGGTTGCTCAATATTTATTCTAAATATTTCCCTCTTTTTCTTTTTAATCTTTATTCTTTTATTTTTGCACAAAAACATGCTAATTATAGGTTTTTACACAATGCATGCTTTTGGTAATTATTTGTATTTACACATATCTGCATGCATTTGCAAAGGTTTTTGTAGCTAAAATATAAAAATAAAGAGTGATGAATGAGTATTCATCACTGCTCCCACCCCTATTTTTCCCCAAAATTTTTTATTTTTTTGAGAAATAAAAATTTATATATTCATCACTATATCCCTCTAACATTCTATTAAAATTTCCTCAGAAACAGAGACTCTTAGACCCTCCATCCAGAACAGGTAATTTTAACGGTCTTATAATTACTGTAATCGAGCTGTTCTGGATGGAGGGTATAGGAGTCTCTGTTTCTGATGAAAATTTAATAGAATGTTAAAGGGATATAGTGATGAATATACAAAATTTTATTTACGAAAAAAAAATTTGGGGAAAAATGGGGGTGGGAGCAGCTCATTGGCTCCTCCCAAGAAGCAGCCCGTTGGCTCCTCCCAGGGAGCAGCCACATTTTACTCATATATATATATATATATAAATGGAACAAAAAATGGGGACGCCCCAGGCTACCCCCATCCCCATTTTTGTGCAATTTTTTTATTTTCTTGTAAAATATCACCATGTATATTCATCTATATATCTCTCCTATATATCAATCAATTTCGTCATAAAGGAGAGTCTTACGCTCGAAGTCTCTAGGTCTGTTTTCAAGCATGCTTGGGGGATTTCACTGTTGGGAACAGATTTCCCGTATAAATTGAATTGCAGAAAAATAACCAAAGTCGATAGGTGGATCCTACACGATATATCAACTACAAGAAAATATTTCAACCACAGAAAAAAATCAACCACAGATGCACGAAGAATTTTTAACGTGAAAAACCCTCAATATGAGGGGAAAACCACGGGGTTGATCGCAACCCAAATCCAAGCACTATAATCGAAGTAATCTCCTGTGAGGGTCTTATAAAAGGCCGACCCTCAATACAATACTACAAATCACCAAACAATGGAGAATAATAGAGAGGAGAAATATCACTCAATGGTAAATCTGTCACTAAACTGCAGGGAAGAATGTTGGAGAAGAATTGCTCCAAAGGTTACACCCTCCAAATTTCGCGGCAACTACGGACTTTCTTTCTTCTTCCTCTCTCTTATTTCTTTCTTGTGCTAGGAGAGCTTGTGTTGGGATGATCCTGGTATGCACCCCATAGCCTCTATTTATACTCCATGGAGATGAGCAAATAAGGAAATATAGACTCCTACTTCCAATAGGATTAGGAAAAGATGACTCCTAATTCTAAAAAGTAACTGATCTTTCCTTTTCCAAATAGGACTAGCAATGCCCTATATATATGGACTAGGTTCCCGCAAGGAGGAGAACCCATCCAACAAATCTCCCCCTCACCGACGATGTGGGAACTGCTCCAAACCTGTGAGGGAGCAACATCTCTCAAACTTTTCAAGCGGCAAAGTCTTTGTCATCATATCGGCACCGTTGTCATCTGTGTGGATCTTGTCAAGTACAAACTGCTTCGATTCTGACACATCACGTATCCAATTATATCTGACATCAATGTGCTTTGATCTTGCATGGAATGTAGAGTTCTTACTAAGGTGAATAGCACTTTGACTGTCACAGTAAAGGACGTACTTGTCCTAATGAAAATCAAGTTCTTGCAGGAACTTCTTCATCTACAACAACTCCTTGCACGCCTCTGTATCTGTAATGAACTCAGCCTCCATAGTAGATAAAGCAACACACTTTTGGAGACGAGATTGCCAAGAAACTGCACCACCGCAAAAGACATCATGTAACATGATATGGATCTTCTCCCATTAATGTCACCTGCCATGTATGAATCTGTGTATCTAAGAAGAATAGTCTTCTTTGCTCCAAAGCAAAGAGAGTAACTGCTAGTACCTCAAAGATATCTCAAATCCGTTTAACTGCTTCCCAATGTTGTTTTCCTCGATTTGAGATGAACCTACTAACAACTAGAACTGTATGAACAATATCTGACCTCGTACAAACTATGACATACATGAGACAACCTTTGGCTGATGCATAGGGAACTCTTTTCATATCTTTCTTCTCTGCATTGTTCTGTGGGCTATCTTTGAAATTTAACTTGAAATGTGCTCTAACAGGAGTGCTAGCTGGCTTTGCTTTCTCCATACGAAATCTTTGAAGTATCTTCTCAATGTACTTCTCTTGTGAAAGCTCCTTATTGCCCTGTCTCGAGTGATCTTCATGCTCAGTATCCGACTTGCATGCCCCAAGTCCTGTATAGCAAAGGACTTGCTCAACTCTTTCTCCAAGTCAGAAATTCTCTCTCCATTATTGCCTACAATCAACATGTCGTCAACATAAAGCAACAATATGATGAAATCATCACCGGAGAATTTCTTCACGAACACACAATAGTCTAAAGTAGTCTTGGAGTAACTATGCTCCCCCATGAATGAGTCAAACTTCTTATACCACTACTTGGGTGCTTGCTTCAAGCTATATAGACTCTTCTTTAGTCTGCAAACATAGTTTTCCTTTCCTTTGACTGTAAAACCCTCCGGTTGCAACATGTAGATTTCCTCCTCAAGGTCACCATGGAGGAAAGCTGTCTTCACATCCATCTGTTCAACCTCCAAATCAAGACTAATTACTAAGATGAGAACCACCCTGGTAGAAGACATCTTCACCACAAGAGAAAAGATATCCTCAAAGTCAACTCCCTTCCCTTGGTTAAAACATTTCACAACCAATTTAGCTTTGTACCTTAGATTTGTAGAGTATTCATCATATTTCACTCTATAAACCCACTTATTTCTCAATGACCGCTTGCCTTTGGGCAACTTGATAAGCTTGAAGGTATAATTGTTATGAAGGGACTCCATTTACTCTTTCATAGCTTCTACCCATTTCTCCTTGTTTGCATCTTGCAAGGCTTCTTCATAGCATCCAGGATTGTCACTGTCTGTCAACAAAATGTACTCATATGTAGAATATCTGGTGTAGGATCGCCTCTTCCTCACGGGTCTCTATGGTGGGAGAGACTCAGAAGAAGAAGAGCCCTCATCATTCTGCCGACCATCATCACCGTCGTCATCTACATCATCATCATCATCATCAGAAGTGGTGATCTGTGGTACATCATCTTCATGTCCTGCATCTGGTGCCTGCTCATATGCATCATCCGGCACCACACATGGAGCCCTCTGCAAAGGGACTGACTCCATATCATCTGGCTGATAACTTCTCGAAGGAGAGTCCTTAGTAGCCTTCTAGATGTCTTCAATAGTTTGATCTTTATAGAAGATCACATCCCTACTCCTCACCATCTTCTTATCAACTGAATCATACAACCTGTAGCCAAGCTCATCTTGTCCATATCCCAAGAAGATGCACTGCTTTGTCTTTGCGTCCAACTTGGACCTTTCATCCTTGGGAACATGCACAAATGCACGGCATCCAAAGATCCGCAAATAGTTTTATGAGACATTCTTTCCATGCCAAACCCTGTCAGGAATATCACCATCCAAGGGTACATGTGGAGATAGACTAATAACCTAAACAATAGTATAAAGTGATTCACACCAAAAAGAGTTAGGAAACTTAGCTTCAGAAAGGAGACAACTGACTCTCTCCATCAAGATCCTGTTCATTCTCTCTGCTATCCCGTTCAGTTGTGGCATCTTGGATGGAGTATCTTGTGTCTGATACCATGAGACCTGCAATACTCATCAAATGACCCAATATACTCACCACCATTATCACTGCAGATGCACTTAAGTTTCTTCCCAGATTGTTGTTCCACTAGCGTATGGAAGTCTTTGAAAATACCAATGACTTGGTCCTTCCTCTTTAAGGCATAGACCCAATCTTTTCTGGAGAAATCGTCAATGAATGTAACAAAATAAAGTGCACCACAAAATGAACTTACTTTCAACGGACCACGAACATCTGTGAACAAGCTCCAATGGTTACATCTTCCTAGAAGGTGAATGACTCTTGAAGTAGACTCTTATCTGCTTCCCATCCAAGCAGTGTGTGTGATGAGTCTGTGAATCATCACTTCAAAAGTCAAAAATAGAGCCTTGTTCCCGAGTAAATAGAGGCATATTTCCCTTTATAATGCATAAATAGCATTCATGCATACACACATAATACATTCATTTTAGCAGTCCATTTGCATTCAAATAAGAAGCCAAAAATCCCTTGTAAAATACCTATTCACTAAAATAACCTCTTCTTTATAATATGTACTCCTTAGTTAATAATATAGGGAAGAAGGCCAAAAATTCCCCCTTGTAATTTAGCCAATAAAGCCTCAGAACCCATGTAAACTAAAATGCACATAAATCCCTCGTACAAACTCCGAACTAGGTCTACTTACTCTTAGAATACTACACATTAAAAGACCTTTAAAATGAGACTTATTTCATCCAATTTGGAGCTCGTATGAGAAAGTTGGGTTTTTGGGCCACTTTGTATACTACATATATGTATATTTGTATCTTTGTACTTATGTATCATATTTGACCTCATCTCCGTCTTTGGTCAACATGAAACTTGTAGATCTCATCGAGATCTACAACTTTCATGTTTTGAGTTTTTCCAAATTCGGCCCCTCTTCTCTCTACACATGTATTTTCTTCCAGCCATTCACAGCAGGCCACGTGGCGCCCTCTGCTTGCGCCACGCGACCCGCACCCCTTGCCTCATCCGCCCGCAGCCACAGCCGTTGGATTACGCTCTAGATCCAACGGCTTGGCTGCTTCCACGTGCGCCTCAAATCCACACCGTCAGATCATCCCCTTGTCTCATCTGATCCGCCCATCCGCGCCTCTTCCAGAGCTCGCCACGTGGCGGCGTGTACACCATCTGATCAAGCCCGCGATCCTTCCATCACAGCCGCTCTTCCTTTGGCGCCTCTCGTCCCTTCGATTAACATCAACCCTTCATCCAAACCGTTCATTCGCGCCGCTGCCTCACCACGACACGTGGCAGCTTCCGCACCTTCAGATCGCATCGCCTTGACTTGATCCCAGCCGCTCGCTCGCGCTTCGCCCAGCTGCTTCCACGTGGTGCCATCATGGCCTCTTATCACCGCGCCTTGATCTAATCCCATAGGTCCCTTCGCGCTTTGATCTAGGTCGTTGGATCACAAGATCCAACGGCCAGGGCCTCGTCTCCTACCTCCGATCGTCTCTCTCCCACGATCTCGCCCTTGCGAAACAAGCCGCCCCCTTTCTATTTTCGCCACCACGCCTACCACCATCTCCGACCACCAATCACTCCACGTCCTTCCCCACTCATCCGTCATCCTCGTCAGCCACTTCATTTCCCACGTCGATCTCCAGCTACACCCCACTACCTCCATGAACTTCGCTCCATTACCAGGCCGCTCCTCTACTCCACCCTTTAAATACTCCACCACCGGCCAACTTCAGCCCTATCCGCCACCCCTGAGAGATACCCCGAGCTCGAGCAACCGTTTGGTGACAACAAGCGACCTATTCCTCGAGCGAAGACTGGTCATCTTCTCCGGCGAGATCCTCGGCCCACCGCTGTGTCGCAGCCACTCCTCCGAGCAGCTGCTTGAGCTCGGGACACCACCGGTCCCTCGAGCGACGACCTGGAACCCAAGAAGGAGTTCCAACCCCCATGTGAACCCTCCATTCTTCTCCGATCTTCTCTTCTTTTCTTCGTCGATTTTCTCGCTTTTTATTCTCCGCCTCCGGTCACTCCCATGCCTCCATTCCAATCTTCCGAATTCCGCATCGGAGCTCTCATCTTCGCGGCCACCTCTACGCCCGCCGACGACTCACTTCATCCTCCATCAGCTCCAGCTCCGCCACTTGGCCGGAGCACCATCGCCAACCCATCTCCATCACTCCTTAGGCCTCGCCGACTACCTTCACTTCTCCACAAGCACACGCACGAGCTCCGGCTCCATCTCTAACACTTGCAGGTGCCCCTCTGCTCATTGAACGGAAGCTCGCCAAAGACGACTTCGAGCTTCATCGCCATCGACGTCAGACCGCCCTCTGCCGCTCCTGAGACCACCAACATCTCCGCCGTATCGCCACGAGTCTTCTGGGATATCTCCGACAAGTCGGAGAGCGTCATCGACAAGAGGAAGGACGGGCGGAGCTAAGGCATCTTCGCCGGAGCCCCGCCATCTCCTCCGCAGGCGGCGGAGGATCGTCGGAGCAGACGCACAGCATCCGTTCGATCACGTTGATCGAACGGCCCTCAGCGAGCCACATCGCCTCTTCACCGGGCTTCGCATTAGTCGTTGGATTCACTTAGATCCAACGGCGCCTAGAGCGCCACGCGTCTTCCCTCCGCAGCAGCTCTCAACCGTCGATCTCTCACCAGATCTAGCGGTGTATCTCCAGCCACGTCGCCGTCTCCACCGAGCCCGGTAGCCGTTGGATCAGCATTGATCCAAAGGCCCGAGGTCAAGCCACGCGTCCACATCGCCATCCGTTCGATCACGTTGATCGAACGGTCCACAGCTTGCCACGCATCCTCGGCCCGAGCCTCTTCTCCGAGCCTCGGTTCGGGTCGTCCGAGCCTCACTCCAGACCTCCAGAAGCGCCCGAGCCTAGCTCTGAGCCTCCGCAGCCATCCGAGCCTAGGCCGCCCATGTGAGGAGCACGTGCGGCCTGGGAAATTTACACAGAGGCCCCTGAAGCTTTCCAATATTGCAAAAAGGTCCCTGTGAAGCTGAGCCCACGTGAGGAGCACGTGCCTGTTGGAGAAATTACACTTGAGTCCCCAGCATAATAGGTAATTGCATTTTAGTCCCTGTCCGCATAATTGCTTTATGTATTTTTATTTTCCTGTATTGCATTTACACCCATGTGTTTCCACGCATCCCTAGGTTGCATTTTACATCATTTTTTTTAAATCTAAAAATTGCATTTTGTTGAGAAACTTGTCATCTGTTTATTGGTCCACGTCACACATTTTTGTAATTTCAGTGGAATTATTAATGAATTAATTGGTATATTTTTGAAATATTTTGCCCAGTGACACCTTTTAATTTGTAGTTAATTCTCTGTGTTCCAAAAATTCTCAAAAATTCACAGTAGCTTAAGGACAGTATTCTTAACATGCCATAAAAATTTCATGCCATTTGCACACATATCGAGGCCTAAATAAATTGATGAGTGATTTTCCTATTTTAATTTTAATAAATTCATTTCACATTGAAATTAAGAACTGTCAATTTTTCTAGATCCCTTATCAGTAGTGCTATCTAGGATAATTTTATCTCTTGAAGAAATTGTGATTTGTTATTTATTAACAATTAAATAGTGAAAATTACCCTGTCTGCATATTTAATTCCCAGTAAATCCATTTAGTGTCTGAAAAATCCAAAAAAAAAATTAGGGTAACTCATTTTCATCATAATTAATCATCTGGCCAATTTTTAGAATTTTTGGACTTCATTTGATATCTTAATTGAATTAAACGTTAAATTGGCCTGCATTTTTGCACGAGTCTGCATAGAAATTAAAAAGACCAAAAAAAATAATTCCTCGAAAATCCAACACTTGGATACTTGCCAAAATTCACCTAAGGAGACAGATGCCTCCCTGAGATCGACCTTGGACTTCACCAAGTAAAAAAAAATTACCGCTTGACATTAAATTAAAGTGGTTTTTGATTAGCCCTCGTATCCGACTGCAACGAACGACATTAAACTTAATTTGGACATTAATTTGCTCGAATTAACTAAGGGTGTGGGACGCTTATCAAAATGGCGCCGTTGCCGTGGAGGCAAATGGCTTAGGATCATTTTAGAAATTTAGATTCGCATTTTCCATTCAATCGGATAGTCTGATCCCCGAACCACATTGTAATTATACCATTTTTTCCAATTATTTTCTTTCCCCTATATTTTTTTCTCTATTTATCTGACATTTTTATATCTTTTTGTGCGAGGGCCCGGTGGACTTGGAGCGGCTTTCTTGAAGTCGACGCATCTCGAAGTGCATCAGAGGCCGACTATTCGTGGATCAAGTCGGCTGTTGAGATGCCAGAAGGATTTTTCATTCTTTAACTTGTAAAAATTGTCTGCATTTACAACGGTTCCTGTTTGGGTTCTCGCGTCTGTAAAGATAGTGGAACTGTGTCCAGTGTGCTGTGTGGATGAATGTAAATTAGCTTGCACTAGCGGCTCCCCGAGCCAACCTAGGAATTGCTTGTGCCGTAATCATTAGGACCACACAACTCACTTAAAAGACACACTTAGACCGCAGTACTTTGCCAAATTAAACTGTTCTTCACGCTAATAGAACTGCTTGTCTAGGAGCGGCTTTCATCGCCTGCATTTGCATTTAGATAAAGTTTTCAATTCTGTTCTGCATCCTGCATAAAAAAAGCGAAGGGATCACTGTAAGTATTCTCTACTCAGCATACGCATCATTGATTTTAACACGCATCGGCTTTTCTCGATTTCCCCCCTCTGCATTTAAATTAAAAAGGAAATTGGGACTGTCCGATAGGCGTGCTGTGTGGTTGACTTAATCAGTGATAACCTAACTTAAAATCGGGACTGCTAAAAAGTATTGACCAAAAAAAGAATAAAATTTGAAAATTGTTTGCGGGAGATTAATCCCCGACCTTGTTTTCAGGCTGAGTGAGGGTACTTGAGTGTGTGTGAACACCTTAAGGTAGAGCCCAAATCCCCGCCTTCCATATCACGTTCTGACTGATCCTAGCAAATATCACAAGCCGAATAATTTCAGATTCACTGACTAGTACCAAGTAGCCTCCGCCTGTCTCAGGTAGATAGGGGCGAAATTGTGGTACTTTGCGACAAGCTGCCAGTAACCCCCCGGGGTGAAGTTCCGGCCTTGTCAGCCTCCGCCTGCTTGCAGGTAGATAGGGGTGTGGTCTTTGAATCCATCGACTTGGGATAGGAGCGAAGAAAGGAAGGACCGGTGGTATCTTAGGTGACATGTTAAACAGGGAAGACGCATCCGGCTCTTAGCCGACTTACCTATAGGCCGCGTAATCCTTGCTATCTTGCTTGAAAATCACACTTAAAATCAACAAGATTAATCGGACTCGGTTTCAGGTCCTTCACCGTGTTGAGTGTGAACTCAGGGTTTGCTCTTGTGTTTGTCTTTGAGTCTGTCTGTGTGTTATCCTGTGTAATTGCACATTTTCTACCTCCATCTGCTTACAATCATCCTTTCCTCTTCAAAGATGTCGGGATATTGGTCCCCATACCCTGTGACCTCTGGACACTCCTCCTCGACCATATACCGTTCATCTTCGCTTTCTCCTCCGCCGTCCACGGGAGACCCTTACCCGTGGTCGGCTCCCCCTCAACCCGATCATGAAGTCAGAACTCCGACTGACTTTTCCACTTCTTCGCATATCTCACCTACTCAATATTCTGACATTCCGGATCCACTTCCGTCTTGGGCTGATTGTACTTATTCCTGCGAGCTTGCAGGAATTAAAGAATCGAATGCAGAGCAAGCCACTGCTGAGACAGATGATTGGCAGAATTATATGCCCCCACATTATTCATTCTCACCTCAAGTAGGGACCATACCACCAGTTACATATAAACATCCTGACTTGACCTTAGGGCAAAACATGGTCAATCAAACAACCCGAATGGAGAGGCTTATACATCATGATTTCCCAGACTTGATTGACTTTAGTGATCAAGCTTCCATTAACCAGCCTTCTTTCGGAGAGCCTATACACTCACAAGATTGGACTCATGAGCTAGACTTATCAGTCCCTGTTTCATCATATGAGGCTCCGACTAATATTTGCCATCTAGATGGTCCATACTCGACCCGAAATTACATGCCAGAATCTAGGTATGTTGAGTATGAGACCCCAATATCTCAGCAGTGTCCTCCACTTGAGCAGAACTCTCCCGTGATTTGTCATGAGAATTTTGTGGAGGATGACATTTCCAGACTTATTGAGAAAAATGAATCATTTGGTAACAACTTGAAAAATGTCATGGAAATATTGAACTCAATTTCTGCCAGCTTGGGAATGAAAGTGGAAAAGGATATGAGTAATTTTGAGGTTGAAAACCGAGCAAGCATCAGGGAACCCACACCGTCTGTACAGCTGGAGTCCATTCAATCTCCCTCTTCTACTAACCCCCTGCCTTCCAATACAGAGTCTGATCATTCATCTATCCAAAATACCAAAAAAATTGAAAAACCAAAAAACCACATAAAAATTGAAAATGACCTAAAAAAATTAGATCCTGCCCTAAGGGAAGCACTCGATGAAGAACTGATTTTCAAACTTCCCTTAATAAAGGCCATAGATCACTTTCCCGACCTCAAACGATTTGTGAGAAGTAAATTGATGCCCAAGAGGTCGGGCAATAAGAGGACAAGGACTGAAAGACACATAGTGTCTATGGCCACCTCCTTAGTGATGGGGAGAAAGATCAAGAGCCGCAGAGTGAAGCGGTTGCCCCGAGTTGAATGTGAAATCAAAGACACCATATTTACCCATGCAAGAATCGATGATGACTCACCGATTAATATCCTCCTGACCTCTGTGTTTGACAAGCTCAAACTCAGGCCACTTAGGAAGTCGAGAGAGATCGTTCAGCTGGCTGACCGATCCATCAAACGGTCGAGAGGAAATATTTCAGTCATCATTACTTTCCAAGGTGATCTACTCCAGGTGGACTTCACGATCATTGACATCGAGCACCGAGGAGAGTTTTCCCAATCTCCGATTATTCTCGGGAAGCCGTTCTTAGCCTTGGCTAAGGCGACTATAGATTGCGAGACTCGGGAAATCGATTTTACAGCATTGGAAGCGCTTCAACCTCATCCATTCTTTGATAAACTTTACTCTAAGGTGACCTGCACATCCGCTGACAGTCATAACCATCGAGAGGTAGATGAGTCCCACCTCTCTGCTACACCTGAGAAACCGACTGTCCGGACGACCGTTGGATCAGAGACTCCCCACAGCTCCACTTCATCAACTGCTTGCACTACCACCGTGACAGCTTCTAAGGAGGACTCACGACCAGAAGCTATCATTGAGTCGGACACGACCTTTATGGATTGCCTTGATCATTTCGATGATCCGACACAAGAGCCCAATAATGCCAAGCCGACTGAGACCACTAGAACCTTCCCGAGACATGTGCTGACCCTTCAGGAATATTACAATCTTTATGGTGACTCATCTGATGAGGAAACCATAGTCAGCACCACACCACGACCCGGACCTTCTAAGGAAACAACCCAGACAAAATTGACTCCACTTAAAAACACGGTTGCTCCCTCTTCAAGCCGGCTATCTAGTGAGAGGAAGTCGAGAATTGATTCCTCGAGGTGTTCTCCCGAACCTCTCAAGGCGCGTCGCTCTCCACTCCCTTCAATGATTCAGGTTCTAGAAAACCGACTAAGAAAATTTCCTTCAACACACCGGAGAAGGAATTTTCGGAGGAGTCCTCATCTGGTCCATATAAGGTGATTTATATGAGTGAGCTCAGTTCGGCTGTTCTTAAGCCTTATCTAAGCAAGCAGCCATGTGTCGACCCGCGTTGGACGATCCCTACACCTCACTATTATTCATCTGAGGACGATTCCGACAGCAACACATATGTATATTATCCACCTCCTCGCGTCCGCAAGAAGGTTCGTCACAAACCTTCTTAATCCTTGTATATTCTCACTCTTTCTTGTACATATATTCTCTCCCTCCCTCCCCAGTGATTCGAATCACTCGCCCCGCTTCCATATCATCTCATGACTATACTTAGGATAACCAGATCCTAAGTATAGGGGGAGAGTGACCCGCATCTATTCATTGTACATCCTCCAGTTCACGTCGGTTCTCGCACTAATTCCTGTCCTATACTTAGGCTTACCAGAGCCTAAGTATAGGGGGGGACCGATGCCTGATGACACACCTGAGCACTCGGGTATAAGGTACTAGATAGGTCGTTGCGACCCAAGCGATCAAACTATGTCAATCAAGAAAATGAACCACTAATATCAATCAAATCACACTAAAGCGGTCCTGCTATTGGATTAACCTGGTATAGCGACCAGGGTCGAACTCAAGGAGCACGGGTTGGCCTCTCAGCCTACGAAGTAGTAAAAAGGAATAAAATAAAAGAACAAGATGTTTTTAGTGGTTTTTAATTTATTTTATATTTTTTTGGATTTTTTAATGTATAAAGAAAATAAGGAAAACAAGTAAGCACACACTTCAACAAATTATTTAAAGCACTAAAAATCAACCAAAAATTCAAACAAAATTTTTTTTATATGTTTTATAATTTTTAGTGTTTTTGGTGAATATTTGAGAATTTGTTGATATTTATTTAATTTTCTAAAAATCAAACAGTGACTGAAATAAATGGTACTGTCCAGCCGAGCCAAAAAGGCCTAGATAAAATACCTAAGGGCCCTAAAATGGCTGGGAGGTAATTTTCCTCTAAAGAACACAAAATAAGGAAAATTTAGGCACCAATTTTATTATTTTTGGATTTTTGGATTAATTACTAGAATTTTTATAAGTTTTTAGGTGTTTTTCAATTTTTAGGCGTTTTAGATAATGAAAAATAGCCAAAATTGGCTAGAAAATCAAACACAACCAAAACACACAAAGCCAATTTTTTTGTAATTTTTAGACACTATTTAATATTTTTTTGTGATTTTTAAAGTTAGACAGTGACAAAAATGAAGGTTTTGATTTTTTTAAAATATCAAATGAAATCAAAAATGTCCTCAAAAATCCACAAAACTTTTACACCATGGCAGGAGCCATGTATCCAATTTTCGTTGGATTTGGAGGTAATTTGCTATTTTATTCAAAAATAAAGAAGGGGCACAGTGCACAGGGACCAAAGTGCAAATACCCAAGAGTCTGGGGGGTCTGGTGCAATTTACCCAGCAAAACACGTGCCACGCGTGTGCCTGGGGCACTCAGGGACCGAAATGCAATAAAAATAAGTCCCGAGGACTTATTGGTAACAGGTACCAAAAGTCCAAGGGCTTATCTGCAAAATACCCACAAATATCACGCACATGTCGAAATAAATCACGCATAGGGGTATAAATGCAAATAGATAAAAACTTTCATTCATTCAAGAACAACCAGAACTACAGGGGCCTCTACTGCAAATAAACCAGACAATCGCGTGTCGATGCACGTGTCATACAACGCATAGGGGTATAATTGCAAGGAAAATAAAGTATGGGGTCCTCTATGCAAATGTACCAAAACTTAAACAACTACGCTAAATATTTACAAGACTAAAAAAGAAATAAAATAACTAAGAGGGCCTAAGGGCAAATTACCCTTTATTATGCGGACCGGCTGGATGGACGCCACGTGGAGGGATCTACGGTGTGGATCAGCTGCGGCTCCAACGCTAGGGTCCTCGATGTAATCCGACGCTCGGGGTTCAGCCACGTGTTTGATCAAGCGGCTGTGGCTTTCTGCAGCTAAACCCGGCGCATCGGATGGCTGGAATCGATCCTCCTGATGATCGAGCGGTAACTGCTGCTCCCCCGAAGGACGGTTCAGATGAAGTCTGGAGCTGGAGGTCGAATCGAACGGCGAAGGAGGATGCTGGAAGAACAGGTCCCCGGCGAGACTCGCCGGCCTCGGGTGTGCGCTAGGCTCCTCCTGGGAGCACTCTGAAGGTCGGAGAAGAAACGTGGAGTGCTCCCGCGTCTGCCGGTAGGCTCCGATGATCCAGCTGAGCTCCGAGGAGCTCGGGCGAGGTCGGCAGAGCTGGGTCTCCTGGCCTGAATGACCAAAGCCCTCAGATGGGCTTGGTAGCACCTGCAAAGACCACCAAGAGACTCGCGGGTCGAGGGCAAATTGCCTTGACCCAGTTAGGCGTAGCGACGGTGGCTGATGGGTCGAGATGGCGAGCTCCGGCGAAGGGGGTGGACGGAGGAGCTCGACTCCCAGCTCCTGTGCGAGCTGGGTTGGATGGAGGGGTGAAGAAGGTGCGGCGGAGAGAGGCAGATGCGATGGTCGACTCCGATGATCGAAAGGGATGATGGAGTGGTCGGAATCAAAGATGGACGGCGGCGGCGCGATTTGGGCGTAAATGGAAATCAGCGAAAAATAAGGACCTACAAGATTACCTGGGTGGTCGAAGAGACTGGGGAGGAGCTGGGGAAGCTCCTGGTCGTCGCCTCGAGGAGCGTCTCCCTCCGAGGCTCAAGCTCCAGCTGATGGCGGAGCGACGGCGGCGTAGCTCGCCGGATCGATGGACTCGCCTCCTCTCCTCGCTTCAACAGGCTCAGACGCGAGCTGTCACTCTCACGCACTCTCTGGAGCTCACAGGAGGAGGAAACAAACGGCCAAAGATGGAGCATTAGGGTGGCGGAGCAACGGCTATATATGGCTAGGGGTCCGACTAAGAGAGGTCCGGGCGTGCTTGTCGGAGCACGGATCCCCATAACCCACCCCGGGCGTGGATCAGGGATGCACAATGGTGGATTAGGACCCGGGGTTAGGTGGAATGGTGATCGGGTCGAGCGGGTAAAAATTTGAGAAACCGGGTCCACGACCCAGATCCGCGGGAGGTGGTCCTGGGGGGGTAGTTGACCGGGCGGTCAACATCCCCAGGACCCAATAGAAATAGGCCACGTGGCTGGATCTTCAAGTGCAAATTAAGGGTAGCTAGGGGCCGAATTTGCAAAAAGTTAAAACACAAAATATTTTTCTTTTTTTCCTATTTTTTAGTGATTTTTAATTAATTTTTGGAAATAAAAATAAGGTTTATACATAGTATGTACTATATAGGTATATGTGCACAATTAGGGTTTTGATTTTTGATTTTTAATTGTTATTTTTGTACAATTTTATTCGCTTTTTATATTTTATTTATTTTCATTATAAAATAAGGAATAAAAATGTATTTTTATTTAATTTTTATTATTTATGTACATAGGTAAAATAAATATATATGTTCATCTATATACATGGTATATGTACAATGTATTTTTGTATTTTTAATTTTGCTATTTTTATTTTGTTTTTGTTTTGATTGTTCTTATTTTATTTATTTACATTATAGAATATAGATTATTTACAAAAATTAGAAAAGTTAATTTTATTTATTTACAAGGTTAGATAAATATGGAAGAGTGGTTTATATACAAGATGAAAAAGGGGTGTTTTTGTTCTTTTTGATTTTTAACTTTTTCTTTTGGTTTTATATGTATAAATATATACAAGTATTTACAAGCATATTTTTGGTGAGGAAAATATCTTTATTTTATTTACATAAATATTTACACTCATGAGCCCCTATCTCCCTCTACTTTGGCTTTTATGTGGTCAGGCCCATGCTGAGCCCTCCCTTGGGTTAGGTTGCTACATATTTATTCTAAATATTTCCCTATTTTTCTTTTTAATCTTTATTCTTTTATTTTTGCACAAAAACATGCTAATTATAGGTTTTTACACAATGCATGCTTTTGGTAATTATTCCTATTTACACATATCTACATGTATTTGCAAAGGTTTTTGTAGCTAAAATATAAGAATAAAGAGTGATGAATGAGTATTCATCACCCCCCTATACTTAACTTTGCTAGTCCCTTAGCAAACACTTATTTGAAAAAGAAGTGAAAAAGCAAGAAACAAAAAGAAAAAGAGGATGTACATGGATCAAGGTTGATTATTAAACTTGCCTTCATTAAATTGGGGTATGGAGCTCGATCAGATCTTTGGATTATTAATTTGTCGGAACCTTATTTGGACTTAAGTCTAAAACTCAACAGCCTCTAAGTTCCACTAATCTATAACCAAGACTCCTCAATGCTCCAGATCAGAACAAGTCATCAATCACAAACCCTGAAGACCATGAATCTTTTCTTGTCCTGTGAATGTGAGGTCTAAGCTCTCCACCTCAGAAATGGCAACTTGACAACCCTCCCTAACAAGGTAACTCTATGACCTCAACATGGCCACTCTTTCCTCGGGGAGCGGGGTATTCCCTTCTAAGTTCAAGTTCAATCGGCTCAAGAAGAGGAGGAAGAAGAGAATGGGTCAAGGCCAGTGTAGCCAAGTACCCTTGGGAGCTTGACCAGTGTAGCCAAGTCTCCCTGCTGCAAACTACAACAGGTGGATCATGAAACTCAAGCTTTGCTTATTGCACTCTATATACATACTCCGGTGGGATTATCATTTTCTATCAGACCCACCACTTTTTTGGAGTTATTTTCTTTTTGCACATTTTTTTTTCAAGTGCATCTGTACAACATATACATGTGCAGCATGTATACAAGGAGTTTTTCCTCTTGAGCCAGTAGACTATCCCTCTTTTGAAGCTTTATTGCAACCCACAACTCCCGTCGTTAGACCTCATGGGAACCAGACCAAGTTGAGACGCACTTCCTTCACTAAAAGAAGAAGAGAGGTTCCGCCTAGAAGTACTACCCTCATATGCTACCCCAAGTCAAGGAAGACTGCCTCCTCACCACCTCATCCGTGGAGAGCTCGGTGCATAGTGCTGGTGTCCAAGTAAAGCCATAATCTATATGAGTCATGTGTTGTTGTTAAGTGCTCTACTTAGGCTCATTGAGATGACATGTGATCATAGCCTAGTGGACTCAAAGAATTAAGTCACCATGGACCTGAAAAGCCTTAAACCTAAGCCCTATAAGGTTCCTCTTAAAAGTTAGGTGGATTAAGATCTTAATCAAGCTCCATTTCTCAATTTGATTCCAGGCTGGTTTAAATGTCAACTATCATCCAGAAAAACTATATACATATGTACAAAAAGATGCTTATTTACACAAATTTTACAATCATGCAAAATTTTTGAAAAATGTTTTGAAATCATGAATGGATGATGCATGAAGTGCAAGTTTTGTAAAAAGATATTTACACACATTTACACAAGATTTTTGCAAACTTTTGATTTTCAAAACATTTTGGAAAAATTTTGTACTATATACATAATTTTGATACAAAAATATTTACACAAGCTTTACCCAAAAGATTTTTGAAATCATTTTTACAAAAATAATTTGTACACTAGCCATTTATGTGCAAATAAAAGAGTGTTTATGTACATGAGATTTTTTTAATTTTTGTGATTTTTAGCCATTTTATTTATTAACACACTCGCACAAAGTACGAGTTATGGCTAAAGTATATATGAAATATATACACACCCCCTATACTTAGCTCGAACGATGTCCTCAGAGTCAAGAGCGATGAAGAAGACATAACTCGTGCTAGGTATAGGGAAGTGAAAAGAAAGGCTAAATACAAAGACGAATGAATGAAATAGAAACGTCAAGAGGGTCTCGGGTCTTCCCCCTATACTTAGGATCAAGTAATCCTAAGTATAGCAGACTGTGTACTAAGGGAAAACCGAGTGGAGAATGTACAGGGTCTACCCCCCCCCCCCATACTTAGGGTGAAATATCCCTAAGTATATGCAGCAAAAACAGGGGTAGGCAGAAACAAAAGAAATACCCAAAAGGTCTCACATCCCCCCTATACTTAGGGTAAAGTGCACCCTAAGTATAGCATAATCACAAGATGAGTAAAGGGATGTGGGACTAAAGAATGTAGTGATATGGACATCTGGATCTATACAAGGCGGAAGATCAGTGAAACTCAGGCGTGAGATGCATTAGATGTGAGTCAAAGACCACATCTCACGCAAAATGAATAGGGGCAAGATCAGCGACCCGCGACTCATGATCTAGAAATGGTTTGAGCCGCTGGCCGTTCACTCGAAAGATACTCTCAGAAGACAACTCAGATATGTCAATGCTACCGTTGTCGTGTACCTTTCTGACCAAGTAGGGTTCCTTCCATTTGCTCTGTAGCTTCCCTGGAAACAAACGTAGCCTCGCATCAAACAGCCACACTCTCTGTCCAATCTCAAAATGCTTGTAACTGATATGAGAATCATGCCACTCCTTCACTCTCTCCTTATACTGTAGGCTGTTCGAGAAAGCTGTATCTCTAAGCTCCTCCAGGGCGGCTAACTCTGCCCTCCTCTGGTCTCCCATACCATCTGGATCCATAAGAATATCTGTAACTGCCCAAAGTGACTTGTGCCTCAGCTCAACAGGTAAATGGCACGGCTTGCCATATACGAGGCGAAAGGGAGATGTGCCCAATGGTGTCTTGAAATACGTCCTATATGACCATAAGACTGAATCCAAAAGCTGTGACCAATCCTTTCGATCAGGGCGGACGACTTTCTGCAGTATAGTCTTGATCTCCCTATTCGACACCTCGGCTAGACCATTCGTCTGTGGATGGTAAGGTGTAGCAACACGATGGTCTATACCGAACTCGCTAGCAAGGGCCTTCACCTGGTCGTTGATGAAATGAGACCCCCCATCAGAAATCAGAACTTGTGGAACCCCGAACCGCGTGATGATATGTTTCCTCAGAAATCTGCAAACTGTCCTCGCATCAGCGGCTCGGGCGGGGATAGCCTCCACCCAACGACTAACATAATCCACAGCCAACAGAATGTACTCAAATCCCTGACTCTTAGGGAATGGACCCATGAAATCGATGCCCCACGCGTCAAAAACCTCACAGAAGTGAATGGGCTGCATCGGCATCATATCACGCTGTCCACAAGTGCCCATCCTCTGACAGTCAGTACACCTCTTCACGAACTCATCTGAGTCCTTGAAGAGGGTAGGCCACCACAAGCCGGATTGGAGCACTTTCTGTGCCGTTCTCCTCCCAGAATGATGTCCTCCTGCCTCAAGCTTGTGGCAGTAAGTGAGGACACTATGGTGTTCCTCCTGAGGAATACACCGACGCCAGACGCTATCCCCTCCTTCGTGGTAAAGGATGGGATCCTCCCAGTGGTAGGACTTGGCCTTCGCAAGGAAGGTCTCAAGCCTCTACCTGGGCCAATCTTGTGGGACTTTCCCAGCAACGAGAAAGTTCACAATATCGGCATACCACGGGAGTGAGGCGATAGCAAGGATCGCCTCATCTGGGAAGGTATCTCGAATGGGGTCAATCTGCTCAGACTCCTCAGGCTTCTCTAAACGGGAGAGATGATCCGCCACCACATTCTTGACTCCAGGCTTATCCTTAATCTCAATGTCGAACTCCTGGAGTAGAAGGATCCATCTAGTGAGTCTAGCCTTGGCATCCTTCTTTGCCATGAGGTACCTGATGGCGGTGTGATCTGTATACAAAGTCACTCTAGATCCAATGATATAAGATCGAAACTTATCTAGGGCGAACACTACGGCTAGCATCTCCTTCTCTGTGACCGTGTAATTCCGCTGGGCGGAATCCAATGTGCGGCTAGCGTAGCGAATGGCAAATGGAACTCCATCCCTCCTCTGTCCCAGCACTGCCCCTACGGCAAAATCGGAGGCATCCGTCATGATCTCGAATGGGAGAGACCAATCAGGCGGCTGGAGGACAGGAGCCTCAATCACACACTGCTGGAGAGTCGCAAAAGACGAAAGACACTTGTCATCGACAAGGAACTCGGTGTCTTTCATCAAGAGGTCAGTCAACGGCTGGGCAATCCTGCTGAAATCCTGAATAAATCTCCTATAAAATCCAACGTGCCCCAGGAATGACCGTAGCTGCCTCAAATTGGACGGCGGTACGAGTTTTCTAATGACATCAACCTTGGCCGGATCAACCTCCATGCCCCTGTTGGAGATGATGTGGCCAAGCACCGTCCCTTGAGTCACCATGAAGTGACTCTTCTCCCAAGATAGAACCAAGTGGTACTCAATACATCGCTGGAGTACTCGGTCTAGGCAGTCAAGACAAGAGTCGAATCTGTCGCCGTAGACCGAGAAATCGTCCATGAAGACCTCCAAACACTCCCCTACCATGTCCGAAAAGATCGACAGCATGCACCTCTGAAAAGTCGCAGGGGCGTTGCATAGCCCAAATGGCATGCGTCGAAAGGCATATGTACCAAAGGAACAGGTAAAGGTGGTCTTCTCCTGATCCTCAGGAGCGATGGCCACTTGGTTGTAGCCCGAGTACCCATCCAGGAAGCAATAATGGCTCTTCCCTGCCAGTCTCTCAATGATCTGGTCAATAAAAGGCAGGGGGAAATGGTCCTTCTTGGTGGCCTGGTTGAGTCTCCTGTAGTCAACACAGACCCTCCAAGAGGTGGGTACTCGTGTAGCAATCTCCTCTCCCGACTCACCGATCACAGTCGTGATGCCCGTCTTCTTGGGCACCACATGCAAGGGGCTAACCCACTTGGAGTCGGAAATGGGATAAATAAAATTTTCACTCCACCATTTTGATATTTCCTTCATCACGACCTCTCTCAGGTTGGGGTTCAGTCACCGCTGGAACTCACGCGACGGCTTCGCCCCCTCCTCGAGATAGATATGGTGGGAGCACACTGATGGACTAATCCCATGGAGATCTGCTACGCTCCATCCGATTGTCTTGCGGTTCTTTTCAAGAACCCCATCAAACAGGATTCCTGCTCTCCAGTCAGATCGGCGGAGATGATGACTGGGTACATCTCAGGCTCGCCCGCATGGAACCGATACTTCAGGGAAGTAGGGAGCGGCTTCAGCTCTGGACAGCTGGGTGCTGGCAAATCTGGCTGCGGAAGGAAATGTGTCAATGCTGCTAAGTCTGCCAAATCTGCCTGGGAGAAAGAAAGCGAACTCTCGCAAACTGGATCTGGAGAAGGCTGCTCAACTGTGCTGTCTCTGATCTGCTCTGCATCTACCTCCTCCTCATCTGTAGGCTCAGGTGGACTCAAGTCTAGCATCTGATCATCGCAATCTGGCCAATCAGACTCTGAATCCGAGGGATCTGTATCAACCGCGGTGGCATCAGTACCACCGTAAAGTTGGGTGGCCTCAGCACCACCATCGCTGAAAACCGTGTCGCGGTAAAGAACCGGCTCTGCTACCTCTGTGGTATCCTGAACCAGGGCTGTGCTCTCTAGACTCTCCTCTGCTATCATCTCGGCATCAGCTGTATCTGAAAATGAGAGGATGGCCTGTGCTGCAGGATCTGCCCATGCTGCCTCGTCGTCTGTGATCACAAAATCACAGTCCTAGTGGATGTCTGGCTCGACGTCTGTCAGCTGCTCTGAATCTGTGCTGGCCTCTGAGCGTGCTCTCTCTCTGGCTCTGTAGTCCTCGACCGTCTCTATTTGTATACTATCGCCCTCGACGCGAAAGTATACCTTCCCGCTATCATGATCAGTCACCGCCTTGGCTGTGGCCAAGAACGGACGACCGAGGATGATGGGGGTATCGGCCACTGAGTCAGGGATCTCCATGTCCAACATTACGAAGTCCACGGGGAATTTCAGGCCCTGAATCGTGACGATAACGTCTCGCAACAACCCCTTCGGCCTCTTGACAGATCGATCAACAAACTGAAGGACTGTCCTGCTCTGTCTAAGAGTGCCCAACTCGAAGCGGTCGAGAAGGGCTGCCGGAAGGAGGTTAATCGACGATCCTCTATCCAATAGAGTCCGGTCGAACCTATGCTCACTAATCTGACATCTGACATGCGGGGCCCCTGAATCTGGCCTCTTGGTCGGCAGACGGTTCTGAATCGCGAAACATGTGGCTTTCGTCAGCACATGAATCTCTGAAGTGTGGTTCCTCCTCCTCCTCCTGACTGTGGTCCTGTCTCTCAAAGATCGCTGAAGAAGGGGGATGTGCTGCAAAGCCTCCTGGAGGGTCAGCTGGATGTGAAATCTGTCGATCATGCTCTGGCTGAATTCCTCCTGCTCTCTCTTTTTTCGGTCTTTTTCTTTTTTCTTCCCCTTTCCCATCTGAAGGGCTCTAGGGAAGGGGATAACAGGGTCCTTCTCAGATGAAGGACTAGGAAAAGGCCTAGACGGCTCGACGACCGGATCCGCACATACATCAAGCACCACAGTGGGACCAGAAGAAGCTAAACCTTTTCCTTTATTCAAAATATAGTTCTGAGGTACATCCACACGAGGAAAGACAACATCTCTATCAAAACAAACACTGGTGGCCTCAGTACCACCTCGGGCTGGCTCTGCAACTGGATATCTCGCGGTCTCAGTACCGCGGGCTGGCTCGGCTATACTGGTGGCATCAGTACCACCTCCTCGAACTGGTGAAGCGGCGGCCTCAGTACCGCCGGTGGAATCAGCATCCTTGGTGGCGTCAGTACCACCGTCGTCATCGTGTGCGGCCTCAGTACCGCTCTCCTCCTCGTCATCTGGCGCCCTGGGTGGATCCTCGAGTCATCGCTCAGATGAGGCGTCGCCTGCTGGTGCTCTACCACTCCTAAGTGTAACAAAATCAGCATCAAATAGATCCGAAGACATATCATCAAATGGATCACTAGGAGTGGCATGCTCAGTGTGAACTACCTGCTCAGACTTCCTCTTCAGGTTGTTCGGATTCGGCTCGATCTGTGCAGGAATGGCGACCTTCCCTCTCACAAGGTCCCGCATCTCCTGGCGGAACTCATTCATCTCCCGTCTGAAGGTAGCCTGCTGGTCCGTGAGGAGGCAGGCTATGTCATCCAAGGCGGGGCTCTCATGGGAGCCCGACGGGTAGCCTCTCTGGTGCTGAGGCTGCTGGAACTGGTGCTGCTGGTAAGAGGGGTAGGAGGAAGGGTGCTGCTGCTGGTGTGGTGGGTGAGCCTGCTGCTCACGTCTCCAAGACTGTCCCTGCTGCTGATAGGGACGAGGAACGAAGGACGACTGCTGGTGTGACTGATAGGCTGGGGGCTGCTGCTGCGGCTGGTGATCTCTCTGCTGGCCATACTGCCCTCCCTGACCTGATGACTGCTGCTGGGGCTGGTTACCTCCACTCCCCCACCTGAATCCGGGATGGTCTCGTCGGATCCCAGGCTGGGGGCGGTCATACCAAATCCCGTTGACATCCATCAACGGCTCTGCATCGTAGGGGGCTGGCGGGAGTACTGCCAGAGGCTGATCCGGCTGGTATACCACCATCTGCATGTCTGGAGATGGTGGGGACTGGTAAGAGGGCTGCTGCTGCTGGTACGGCTCCGCCTGTACAAGATGAACCTGTCTAGGCTGCTGAAAGGTGCTGGAGCGCTGGGACGAGCTGCTGCTGCCGCCGGAGTCGCCTCGCGACTGAAGACGGGGCTCTGAAGCCGTCTGTGCCTCCTGGAGACACATGAGCTGGCTCTTCATGTCGCTCAGAGTCTGTGCCATCTGCTCCATCTGCGTGATGCTCTGGCACTGCTTCTTCTCAATCAGCTCCATCCGGTCCAACTTCTCGCTGATGATGCCCATATCCGCAGCGGACGACTCTGCCTGTGCTGCTGCAACTGCGGAAGAACTGGATGGACCGGCGTCGACCCGTGCTATCCTCTGGTACTGCACGGGTCCTGGCTGCTGCTGGGGTCTCCCTGAGTGTACAACCGGGTCTGGGACATCACCATGTTATTCTCAGCCATCTCCTCGTAAATGGCCCAGACCTGGTCATGGTCTTGGCGAAGTAGGACCCGCCGCAAGAAGCATTCACCAGGCCCTGGATCTCTGGTGTCAACACGCTGAAGAAGCTCTGCACAAGGTTCGGCTTCGAAATGTCGTGGTGCGGGCATCGGTCTGTGAGCTCTCTAAACCTCTCCCATGCCTCATGAAATTGCTCGTTGGGGAGCATGGAGAAGTTGTTGATCAGGGCCCTCGCTGCATTCGTCCGTCCGAGTGGATAGTACTTGTTCAAGTACTCAGTGCGGAGCTGCTCCCAGGTGTAAACAAACCTCCCCAAATGCTTCAGCCAGGTGGCTGCTCTGTCTGCTAAGGAGAAGGGGAAGGCGATCATCCTGATCGTGTCCTGGTCCACCTGACGGTCGTGGACAGTGCTGCATATCATCAAGAACTCCTGGAGGTGGAGATGGGGCTCCTCTGTCGCGAGTCCGTGGAAGCGGGGGAGTAGCTGCAAAGTGTTCGGGGGGAACTTGAAGTCCCCCACGATCGCTGGAAGTACTACCCAGTGGTGCGTCAGCATCGATCCGGGGTTGTGTAACTCCCGCATCGGTCTCGGTGGTCCTCCAGCCGCGGCTGCGGCGGCTGCTGCTGATGCGGCTGCTGCATCCGCATCATCTGGGATCCTTGGTCCCTCTCTCCTCTGCTCTCGCTCTGCTCTCTCTGCTCGCATCTGCTCCATCTCTCTCCTCATGTCGATCATGAATGCTCCCTGATCCCTCAGCTGCTGCTGGACGGTCTCTAACGAGGCGATCAGGGTGGAGTTGATCGCTCCCTGATCCAATACGAAGTGCTCAGGCTGATGGGAGCGATCCTCAGAACTGCCGGCCATGACGTCTGCAAAATCAAATGAGCCCAACTCAGGTGCTGTCAAATCCATCAATCTCTCCTCGAGCTCATGTCGCTCAGGTCCGAAAGAAAGGGGGTCGAGGGGGAACAAGGCGGAGTCGTACTCGGGCTCGGAGAGCTGGTCTTGGCTCTCGCGGGCCAACCTAGATGATTGGGTAGACGTGCCCGAAAGCAGTGCAGCCAGAGGCTGCCTAAGAGAGCGTCTACCCATCATCTTGATCTGGCGAGTAGGGCGGATGAGATCTGGAGAAACTATGATCACAATGCAAACCCCCGGTTCACCAACGCAACGCGAGCTGAAGACCGTGAAAGTTCGGTCAAATTATCTTGTCAATTTTTATTAGGTGAACACACAAGATATCAGAGCGCTTACGTGACCTGTTAGGATACCCGATGCTACCCCAACCGACTAGCCCGCACGGAAGAGTCGGTAATCAGTCGGGACTAGCACCGGAGGGCTCTACCTAGGGTGCGGGTCACTCTCTCGCGCATCCAAACCATACAATGAGGGGGTTGCTCTCCCCAAGACAAATTTTTATGGTGAATGTCTTTTAGGATCAATAGTGTTAACCAGTCCCAATTTTATGGTTTTTCTTTTTAGTATTTTTCAAATAAAAACAAACGGCCTAACGAATTTTTCGGTTCTCCTGGTTATTTAGTCCAAAACAGGGGGGAGAAGACGAAAAAGCCGATGCGCGATGAAATCAATGATGCATGTTGAGTCAGAAATGCGTACCTTGCCTCCAGCACTCTACATGCAAGTGATCCGCGCAGAATTTAAAGACAGAAAAGGAAACTACCCTAAATGATGCAGCGGGAAAAACCGAGTCCTAGATGAGCAATTTCTATCGCAGAACCGTCTAATCGGTCACCGACCTCCAAGCCAAAGGGTCCGGTCTTGGCCCACCCCTCCTCTGCCCGACAAATCGGGGGTAGGAGAAAGCGCTTTACAGGGTGAGCTGCGGCACGTAGGCTACGAAGGAGATGAGTCGATTATTTTTATTAGTTGATTATTAGTAGGTCCAATTAGCGCACTATAGGAACATGCAAATAGTTAAGTGTGGCGACCCTACTAATTACGACACAAGCAAGAGAAATTCCTAGATCTAGGGGCTCGATGAAAACCGCGTAAACACTGAAAAAGGCAGTAAAAATAGAAAAGAAAAACAAAACCGCGTAAAAAGCCGCGAAAATCCTAAGGGTCCCCCGAGCACACCGGTGCTCGGCGAAACAGACCCGCTAAGTGCAACAGTCCACAAGTGTCTAGTCTGAGAGTTCCTGTATTATTACAATAATTAATAAAAATAAAACCTAATCTAACCTCACCCACTCAACTCTCTCTCTCTCGCTCTCTCCTGCGGCTTCGTAGAGAAGGAAGCCGCCTCCAAGTTCCTCGGTTGCATCGGCTCCTCGAAATTCACCTCCATGGTCCTCGGGCCCTCGCAAGAGACAGAGACAAGTGGTCAGACCAGAGTAATCAAATAATAATAAAGAAAATAAATGAAACTAAAAATGAGGGTATATATGCAAAAATACAAAATAAAATAAACACTCAAAATAAAACAAAAATAAAAAATAAAAGAAAAAGAAAATAAAACAAAATAAAACAAAAATAAAATATAGACAAAAGCCGCGAGCTCTGAAAGAGCCGCGAGAAGCCGCGAAAACAAAAACGAAAATAAAAGGAAAACTACTAAGCCGTGCTCCCCGGCAACGGTGCCATTCTGATGACACGCCTGAGCACTCGGGTATAAGGTACTAGATAGGTCGTTGCGACCCAAGCGATCAGACTATGTCAATCAAGAAAAATGAACCACTAATATCAATCAAATCACACTAAAGCGGTCCTGCTATTGGATTAACCTGGTATAGCGACCAGGGTCGAACTCAAGGAGCACGGGTTGGCCTCTCGGCCTACAAAGTAGTAAAAAGGAATAAAATAAAAGAACAAGATGTTTTTAGTGGTTTTTAATTTATTTTATATTTTTTTGGATTTTTAATGTATAAAGAAAATAAGGAAAACAAGTAAGCACACACTTCAACAAATTATTTAAAGCACTAAAAATCAACCAAAAATTCAAACAAAAATATTTTTATGTGTTTTATAATTTTTAGTGTTTTTGGTGAATTTTAAGAATTTTCTGATATTTATTTAATTTTCTAAAAATCAAACAGTGACTGAAATAAATGGTACTGTCCAGCCGAGCCAAAAAGGCCTAGATAAAATATCTAAGGGCCCCAAAATGGCTGGGAGGTAATTTTTCTGTAAAGAACACAAAATAAGGAAAATTTAGGCACCAATTTTATTATTTTTGGATTTTTGGATTAATTACGAGAATTTTTATAAGTTTTTAGGTGTTTTTCAATTTGTAGGCGTTTTAGATAATGAAAAATAGCCAAAATTGGCTAGAAAATCAAACACAACAAAACACACAATAGACAATGTTTTTGTAATTTTTAGACACTATTTAATATTTTTTTGTGATTTTTAAAGTCAGACAGTGACAAAAATGAAGGTTTTGATTTTTTTAAAATATCAAATGAAATAAAAAATGTCCTAAAAAATCCACGAAAATTTTACACCATGGCAGGAGCCATGTATCCAATTTTCGTTGAATTTGGAGGTAATTTGCTATTTTATTCAAAATAAAGAAGGGGCACAGTGCACAGGGACCAAAGTGCAAATACCTAAGAGTCTGGGGGGTTTGGTGCAATTTACCCAGCAAAACACGCGCCACGCGCGTGCCTGGGGCACTCAGGGACCCAAATGCAATAAAAATAAGTCCTGAGGACTTATTGGTAACAGGTACCAAAAGTCCAAGGGATTATATGCAAAATACCCACAAATATCACGCACATGTCGAAATAAATCACACACAGGGGTATAAATGCAAATAGATAAAAACTTTCATTCATTCAAGAACAACCAGAACTACAGGGGCCTCTATTGCAAATAAACCAGACAATCACGTGTCGATGCACGTGTCATACAACGCACATGGGTATAAATGCAAGGAAAATAAAGTATGGGGTCCTCTATGCAAATGTACCAAAACTTAAACAACTACGCTAAATATTTACAAGACTAAAAACGAAATAAAATAACTAAGAGGGCCTAAGGGCAAATTACCCTTTATTATGCGGACCGGCTGGATGGATGCCACGTGGAGGGATCTACGGTGTGGATCAGCTGCGGCTCCAACGTTAGGGTCCTCGATGTGATCCGACGCTTGGGGTTCAGCGACGTGTTTGATCGAGCGGCTGTGGCTTTCTGCAGCTAAACCCGGCGCATCGGATGGCTGGAATCGATCCTCCTGATGATCGAGCGGTAACTGCTGCTCCCCGATGGACGGTTCAGATGAAGTCTGGAGCTGGAGGTCGAATCGAACGTCGACGGAGAGAACAGGTCCCTGGCGAGACTCGCCGGCCTCGGGTGTGCACTAGGCTCCTCCTGGGAGCACTCTGAAGGTCGGAGAAGAAACATGGAGTGCTCCCGCGTCTGCCGGTAGGCTCCGATGATCCAGCGGAGCTCCGAGGAGCTCGGGCGAGGTCGGCGGAGCTGGGTCTCCTGGCCTGAATGACCAAAGCCCTCAGATGGGCTTGGTAGCACCTGCAAAGACCACCAAGAGACTCGCGGGTCGAGGGCAAATTGCCTCGATCCAGTTAGGCGTAGCGACGGTGGCTGATGGGTCGAGATGGCGAGCTCCGGCGAAGGGGGGTGGACGGAGGAGCTCGACTCCCAGCTCTTGTGCGAGCTGGGTTGGATGGAGGGGTGAAGAAGGTACGGCGGAGAGAGGCAGATGCGATGGTCGACTCCGATGATCGAAAGGGATGATGGAGTGGTCGGAATCAAAGATGGACGGCGGCGGCGCGATTTGGGCGTAAATGGAAATCAGCGAAAAATAAGGACCTACAAGGTTACCTGGGTGGTCGAAGAGACTGGGGAGGAGCTGGGGAAGCTCCTGGTCATCGCCTAGAGGAGCGTCTCCCTCCGAGGCTCAAGCTCCAGCTGATGGCGGAGCGACGGCGGCGTAGCTCGCCGGATCGATGGACTCGCCTCCTCTCCTCGCTTCAACAGGCTCAGACGCGAGCTGTCACTCTCACGCACTCTCTGGAGCTCACAGGAGGAGGAAACAAACGGCCAAAGATGGAGCATTAGGGTGGCGGAGCAACGACTATATATGGCTAGGGTCCGGCTAAGAGAGGTCCGGGCGTGCTTGTCGGAGCACGGATCCCCATAACCCACCCCGGGCGTGGATCAGGGATGCACAATGGTGGATTAGGACCCGGGGTTAGGTGGAATGGTGATCGGGTCGAGCGGGTAAAAATTTGAGAAACCGGGTCCACGACCCAGATCCGCGGGAGGTGGTCCTTGGGGGGTAGTTGACCGGGCGGTCAACATCCCCAGGACCCAATAGAAATAGGCCACGTGGCTGGATCTTCAAGTGCAACTTAAGGGTAGCTAGGGCCGAATTTGCAAAAAGTTAAAACACAAAAATATCTTTCTTTTATTTTTTTCTATTTTGTAGTGATTTTTAATTAATTTTTGGAAATAAAAATAAGGTTTATACATAGTATGTACTATATAGGTATATGTGCACAATTAGGGTTTTGATTTTTGATTTTTAATTGTTATTTTTGTACAATTTTATTCATTTTTTATATTTTATTTATTTTCATTATAAAATAAGGAATAAAAAGGTATTTTTATTTAATTTTTATTATTTATGTACATAGGTAAAAAAAATATATATGTTCATCTATATACATTGTATATGTACAATGTATTTTTGTATTTTTAATTTTGCTATTTTTATTTTGTTTTTGTTTTGATTGTTCTTATTTTATTTATTTACATTATAGAATATAGATTATTTACAAAAATTAGAAAAGTTAATTTTATTTATTTACAAGGTTAGATAAATATGGAAGAGTGGTTTATATACAAGATGAAAAAGGGGTGTTTTTGTTCTTTTTGATTTTAAACTTTTTCTTTTGTTTTTATATTTATAAATATATACAAGTATTTACAAGCATATTTTTGGTGAGGAAAATATCTTTATTTTATTTACATAAATATTTACACTCATGAGCCCCTATCTCCCTCTACTTTGGCTTTTATGCGGTCAGGCCCATGCTGAGCCCTCCCTTGGGTTAGGTTGCTCAATATTTATTCTAAATATTTCCCTCTTTTTCTTTTTAATCTTTATTCTTTTATTTTTGCACAAAAACATGCTAATTATAGGTTTTTACACAATGCATGCTTTTGGTAATTATTCCTATTTACACATATCTACATGTATTTGCAAAGGTTTTTGTAGCTAAAATATAAGAATAAAGAGTGATGAATGAGTATTCATCAATGCCCGCTGTGTATATACTCCTCCATTTCCCCTCTTTTCCTCGTCCGCCCCATTTCTGATCTTCTTCTACACTTAGGCTGCCAGAGCCTAAGTATAGGGGGGCACGGGACGACTTCTATACTTTTTGTTATTTTAGCTCTCCTACGCTTAGCTCGAGCTATTTCTTTTTAGCCGCTTTCGTGCTCTGAGGACATAGCACACGCTAAATATAGGGGGGCGTGTATATATTACATATATACTTTACCCATAGCTCGTACTTTTGCGTATTTTCGCATATTTTGTATATATTTTACATTAATTATGGGTGGGTAAAAATCGAAAAAAAAATTTATACTTGCATAATACTTGTAAACCTTTAAAAAAATAATAATAAAAAATTTTGTACACTTGTATAATATGTACTATATGTATAATACTTGTATAAAAAGTTGTAAAATTCGTGTAAAACATACTTTTGTAAAATTTGTTGTATACCAAAAAAAATCGTGTATACTATGTACAAATTGTATCAACTAAAAATTGTTGTAAATAATAAAAATTTGTTGTATACCAAAAAAATGAAACAAAAAGGCTTCTTATTTACTCTTCCATATTATCTTGCATTTTCCAAAAAAAAAAGAAGTCTTGCATTTCATTCATAGCATGTCTCATCTGCATATCTTGCATATGCAAAGTGAAAAGCTAGTGGGTTCTGCACCAAGTTATGAGTAGATATTGAGGATGGACTTGATTTGACCTTAATCCACCTAATTTCAGAGGAACCTTATAGGAACTGGAGTTAAGATTTCTCAGGTCAAGTGACTTAATTCTTTGAGTCCGCAAGTCTATGTTCACATGTCATCTTGATTAGTCTAAGTAGAATATCTCGTGCATACGCAGGATTCTTTTAGATAATGACCTAACTTGTACAAGCACGTAGCTCTTCATTGATGAGGTGGTGAGGAGGTAGAATCCTTTAGCTTGGAGTAGCACATGGGTGGAAACATCCGTCCTCCTCTAGGGAGGGTAGTGCATCTCAACCTAGTCTGGTGGTGTTGACGTCTGAGGACAGGAAGCTGTGGGTTGCAATAATGCTTCAAAAGAGGGATAGTCTACTGGCTCAAGAGGAAAAACTCCTGATCTACATGCTGCACCTTGTATATAGTTCCAAAAAAAAGAAGAAGAAAAAAAGAAAAAAAAGAGAAAAAATGCAAGAACTCCAAAAAAAAATCAGACAGGTTCAAGTAAAAAAAATTAATACCTGTCGGAGTATGTATATTAGCAAGAAGTCTGCAGCTGGATGACTTGGCTACACTGGTCAGGCATCCCGGGATAGGTAGCTACACTGGCTACCGTCCATTCTTTTCTCTACCCCCTCCTCTTGAGTTGGTCGCACTTGAACTTAGAAGGGAATACCCCGCTCCTCGAGGAAAGAGTTACTGGACCGGGTTATTGAGTTACCTTGTTAGAGGAGGCTGGTTCTGAGCCATTTCTGATGTGAAGAGTTACATTTCACTTACACAGTACAAGTAAGAATCATAGTCATCAGAAATTCGCGTTTGAGGATTTGTTCTGACCTGACTATTGAGGCGTCTTGAATAGAAGACTTGTGAATCTTGAAGTCTGTTAGGTCTTAAATTCAGATCCCAATAAGGTTCCGCCACACAATTAATCCAAAGGTCAAGTCAAGCTCCATTTTTAACTTTTGTTCATGACCTTGGTATGGAACCCAAAATCATTTCACTCTTGCATTTCATTTAGTTGCTCGGGGACGAGCAAGGTTTAAGTATAGGGGGTTGATGAGTCTGTGAACCATCACTTCAAAAGTCAAAAATAGAGCCTTGTTCCCGAGTAAATAGAGGCATATTTCCCTTTATAATGCATAAATAGCATTCATGCATACACACATAATACATTCATTTTAGCAGTCCATTTGCATTCAAATAAGAAGCCAAAAATCCCTTGTAAAATACCTATTCACTAAAATAACCTCTTCTTTATAATATGTACTCCTTAGTTAATAATATAGGGAAGAAGGCCAAAAATTCCCCCTTGTAATTTAGCCAATAAAGCCTCAGAACCCTGTACACTAAAATGCACATAAATCCCTCGTACAAACTCCGAACTAGGTCTACTTACTCTTAGAATACTACACATTAAAAGACCTTAAAAATGAGACTAATTTCATCTAATTTGGAGCTCGTATGAGAAAGTTGGGTTTTTGGGCCACTTTGTATACTACATATATGTATATTTGTATCTTTGTACTTATGTATCATATTTGACCTCATCTCCATCTTTGGTCAACATGAAACTTGTAGATCTCATCGAGATCTACAACTTTCATGTTTTGAGTTTTTCCAAATTCGGCCCCATCTTCTCTCTACACATGTATTTTCTTCCAGCCATTCACAGCAGGCCATGTGGCGCCCTCTGGTTGCGCCACGCGGCCCGCACCCCTTGCCTCATCCGCCCGCAGCCACAACCGTTGGATTACGCTCTAGATCCAACGGCTTGGCTGCTTCCACGTGTGCCTCAAATCCACACCGTCAGATCATCCCCTTGTCTCATCTGATCCGCCCGTCCGCGCCTCTTCCAGAGCTCACCACGTGGCGGCGTGTACACCATCTGATCAAGCCCGCGATCCTTCCATCACAGCCGCTCTTCCTTTGGCGCCCCTCGTCCCTTCAATTAACATCAACCCTTCATCCAAACCGTTCGTTCGCGCCGCTGCCCCACCACGACACGTGGCAGCTTCCGCACCTTCAGATCGCATCGCCTTGACTTGATCCCAGCCGCTCGCTCGCGCTTCGCCCAGCTGCTTCCACGTGGCGCCATCACGGCCTCTTATCACCGCGCCTTGATCTAATCCCATAAGTCCCTTCGCGCTTTGATCTAGGCTGTTGGATCACAAGATCCAACGGCCAGGGCCTCGTCTCCTACCTCCGATCGTCTCTCTCCCACGATCTCGCCCTTGCGAAACAAGCCTCCCCCTTTCTATTTTCGCCACCACGCCTACCACCGTCTCCGACCACCAATCACTCCACGTCCTTCCCCCACTCATCCGTCATCCTCGCCAGCCACTTCATTTCCCACGTCCATCGCCAGCTACACCCCACTACCTCCACGAACTTCGCTCCATCACCAGGCCGCTCCTCTACTCCACCCTTTAAATACTCCACCACCGGCCAACTTCAGCCCTATCTGCCACCCCTCAGAGATACCCCGAGCTCGGAGCAACCGTTTGGTGACAGCAAGCGACCTATTCCTCGAGCGAAGACCGGTCATCTTCTCCAGCGAGATACTCGGCCCACCGCCGTGTCGCAGCCACTCCTCCGAGCAGCTGCTTGAGCTCGGGACACCACCGGTCCCTCGAGCGATGACCTGGAACCCAAGAAGGAGTTCCAACCCCCAGGTGAACCCTCCATTCTTCTCCGATCTTCTTTTCTTTTCTTCGTCGATTTTCTCGCTTTTTATTCTCCGCCTCCGGTCACTCCCATGCCTCCATTCCAATCTTCCGAGCTCCGCATCGGAGCTCTCATCTTCGCGGCCACCTCTACGTCCGCCGACGACTCACTTCATCCTCCATCAGCTCCAGCTCCGCCACTTGGTCGGAGCACCATCGCCAACCCATCTCCATCACTCCTTAGGCCTCGCCGACTACCTTCACTTCTCCACAAGCGTACGCACAAGCTCCGGCTCTATCTCTAACACTTGCAGGTGCCCCTCTGCTCATTGAACGGAATCTCGCCGGAGACGACTTCGAGCTTCATCGCCATCGACGTCAGACCGCCCTCTACTGCTCCTGAGACCACCAGCATCTCCGCTGCATCGCCACGAGTCTTCTGGGATATCTCCGACAAGTCGGAGAGCGTCATCGACACGAGGAAGGACGAGCGGAGCTAAGGCAGCTTCGCCGGAGCCCCGCCATCTCCTCCGCAGGCGGCGGAGGATCGTCGGAGCAGACGCACAGCATCCGTTCGATCACGTTGATTGAACGGCCCTCAGCGAGCCACGTCGCCTCTTCACCGGGCTTCGCAGGAGTCGTTGGATTCACTTAGATCCAACGGCGCCTAGAGCGCCACGCGTCTTCCCTCCGCAGCAGCTCTCAACCGTCGATCTCTCACCAGATCTAGCGGTGGATCTCCAGCCACGTCGCCGTCTCCACCGAGCCCAGTAGTCGTTGGATCAGCATTGATCCAAAGGCCTGAGGTCACGCCACGCGTCCACATCGCCATCCGTTCGATCACGTTGATCGAACGGTCCACAGCTTGCCACGCAGCCTCGGCCCGAGCCTCTTCTCCGAGTCTAGGTTCGGGTCGTCCGAGCCTCACTCCAGACCTCCAGAAGCGCCCGAGCCTAGCTCCGAGCCTCCGCAGCCATCCGAGCCTAGGCCGCCCACGTGAGGAGCACGTGTGGCATGGGAAATTTACACATAGGCCCCTGAAGCTTTCCAATATTGCAAAAAGGTCCCTGTAAAGCTGAGCCCACGTGAGGAGCACGTGCCTGTTGGAGAAATTGCACTTGAGTCCCCAGCATAATAGGTAATTGCATTTTAGTCCCTGTCCGCATAATTGCTTTATGTATTTTTATTTTCCCGTATTGCATTTACACCCCTGTGTTTGCACGCATCCCTAGGTTGCATTTTACATCGTTTTTTTAAATCTAAAAATTGCATTTTGTTGAGAAACTTGTCCTCTGTCTATTGGTCCACGTATCACATTTTTGTAATTTCAGTGGAATTATTAATGAATTAATTGGTATATTTTTGAAATATTTTGCCCAGTGACACCTTTTAATTTGTAGTTAATTCTCTGTGGTTCCAAAAATTCTCAAAAATTCATAGTAGCTTAAGGACAGTATTCTTAACATGCCATAAAAATTTCATGCCATTTGCACACATATCGAGGCCTAAATAAATTGATGAGTGATTTTTATATTTTAATTTTAGTAAATTCATTTCACATTGAAATTAAGAACTGTCAATTTTCATAGATCCCTTATCAGTAGTGCTATCTAGGATAATTTTATCTCTTGAAGAAATTGTGATTTGTTATTTATTAACAATTAAATAGTGAAAATTACCCTGTCTGCATATTTAATTCCCAGTAAATCCATTTAGTGTCTGAAAAATCCAAAAAATTAGGGTAACTCATTTTCATCATAATTAATCATCTGGCCAATTTTTAGAATTGTTGGACTTCATTTGATATCTTAATTGACTTAAACGTTAAATTGGCCTGCATTTTTGCACAAGTCTGCATAGAAATTAAAAAAGACCAAAAAAAATAATCCCTCGAAAATCCAACACTTGGATACTTGCTAAAATTCACCTAAGGAGACAGATGCCTCCCTGAGATCGACCTTGGACTTCACCAAGTAAAAAAATTACTGCGTGACATTAAATTAAAGTGGTTTTTGATTAGCCCTCGTATCCGACTGCAACGAATGCCATTAAACTTAAGTTGGACATTAATTTGCTCGAATTAACTAAGTATAGGGGGACGTGTATATATTACATATATACTTTACCCATAGCTCGTACTTTCGCGTATTTTCACGTATTTTGTATATATTTTACATTAATTATGGGTGGGTAAAAATCGAAAAAAAAATTTTATACTTGCATAATACTTGTAAACCTTTAAAAAAATAATAAAAAAAAATTTGTATACTTGTATAATATGTACGATATGTATAATACTTGTATAAAAAGTTGTAAAATTCTTGTAAAACATACTTTTGTAAAATTTGTTGTATACCAAAAAAATCGTGTATACTATGTACAAATTGTATCAACTAAAAATTGTTGTAAATAATAAAAATTTGTTGTATAGCAGAAAAATAAAACAAAAAGGCTTCTTATTTACTCTTGCATATCATCTCTGCATTAAAAAAAGAAAAGAGAGAGAGAGCTCCGAATATCTGTAGGGGGTTGATGAATCTGTGATTCATCACTCTAAAAGTTAAAAATAGAGCTTTGTTCTCGAGTAATTAGCTGCATATTTCCACTTATATTGCATAATTAGCATTCATGCATGCATTGATAACATCTGCATTTTAGCATTCATATTGCATAAATAAGAAGCCAAATTCATCTGTAAAAATCACCTGTATATTCTCCATATTTACCCTATTTGTATATATTTTATACTAACTCCAAATCCAATAAAACCAACTCCATAGTGTATATATTACTAACACTAATAAAGGAAAAATATCAAAAAAATACTAACTTGAAAAATTGACCAATAAAACCCGAATCCAAGTTTGAGACCTTGAACCTTAAAACGCACATATCTCTCTCATACAACCTCCGAATAAGGTCTACTCACTTTTAAAGTAATATACATTCAAAGACCTTCGAAACAAGACCAATTTCATTAAAATCGGAGCTCGTATGCAAAACTTGGGATTTGGGCCCCTTTTGTATATTGTACAAATTGACCGTTTTGCCCTTGTATTTTACCATTTCATTTTCTTAATTATTAAAAATCCAGAAAAATTAGATTAAGTTGTAAATATTCTTCTCATATTTCCTCTATTTTTATTTTGATTTTTCTCTTATTGGAAAATGACAAAAAATTACAAAAGATAAAATGCGGTATTTTATATATATAAGGTACCACCCAAAAATACATTTTTGTACAGATAATTTCCTTTGATTTTCGACCCTTCATGAAATTTGTAGATCTCGTCGAGACAAGCAACTTTCGTGTTGACCACTTTTTGATTTAATCCTTTTTGTTATTTCTTTTTGATTTTGTTTACATTTAATCTTTGAATTTTCTGGGAGCGACATGTGGCAGCTCCTGGAGCCGCCACATGTCACCCCATTTACTTTATTTTCGAATTTATTTTATTATTTTCGGATTTATTATTATTAATTTTTTATTATTACTATTTTAATTATTTTTAGTAGCCTATTATATTATTATATTATTTTATTTATTTTATCCCCTTTTACCACTTCTTTTCTTATCGGAGATATCCCAGAAGACTCGTGGCGATGCGGCTGAGATGCTGGTGGTCTCAGGAGCGGCAGAGGGCGGTCTGACGTCGATGGCGATGAAGCTCGAAGTCGTCTCCGGCGAGCTTCCGTTCAACGAGCAGAGGGGCACCTGCAAGTGTTAGAGATAGAGCCGGAGCTCGTGCGTGCGCTTGTGGAGAAGTGAAGGTACTCGGCGAGGCCTAAGGAGTGATGGAGATGGGTTGGCGATGGTGCTCCGGCCAAGTGGCGGAGCTGGAGCTGATGGAGGATGAAGTGAGTCGTCGGCGGGCGTAGAGGTGGCCGCGAAGATGAGAGCTCCGATGCGGAGCTCAGAAGATTGGAATGGAGGCGTGGGAGTGACCATAGGCGGAGAATTAAAAGCGAGAAAATCGACGAAGAAAAGAAGAGAAGATCGGAGAAGAATGGAGGGTTCACCTGGGGGTTGGAACTCCTTCTTGGGTTCCAGGTCATCGCTCGAGGGACCGGTGGTGTCCCGAGCTCAAGCAGCTGCTCGGAGGAGTGGCTGCGACACAGCGGTGGGCCGAGGATCTCGCCGGAGAAGATGACCGGTCTTCGCTCGAGGAATAGGTCGCTTGCTGTCACCAAACGGTTGCTCTGAGCTCAGGGTATCTCTCAGGGGTGGCGGATAGGGCTGAAGTTTGCCGGTGGTGGAGTATTTAAAGGGTGGAGTAGAGGAGCGGCCTGGTGATGGAGCGAAGTTCGTGGAGGAAGTGGGGTGTAGCTGGCGATCGACGTGGGAAATGAAGTGGCTGGCGAGGACGACGGATGAGTGGGGAAGGACGTGGAGTGATTGGTGGTCGGAGATGGTGGTAGGCGTGGTGGCGAAAATAGAAAGGGGGCGGTGATGAATACTCATTCATCACTCTTTATTCTTATATTTTAGCTACAAAAACCTTTGCAAATGCATGTAGATAGGTGTAAATAGAAATAATTACCAAAAGCATGCATTGTGTAAAAACCTATAATTAGCATGTTTTTGTGAAAAATAAAAGAATAAAGATTAAAAAGAAAAAAGAGGGAAATATTTAGAATAAATATTGAGCAACCTAACCCAAGGGAGGGCTCAGCATGGGCCTGACTGCATAAAAGCCAAAGTAGAGGGAGATAGGGGCTCATGTGTGTAAATATTTATGTAAATAAAATAAAAAGTATTTTCCTCACAAAAATAGGCTTGTAAATATTTGTATATATTTATAAGTATAAAATCAAAATAAAAATTTAAAAATTTAAAAAGAAAACAAAAACACCTCTTGTATAGTCATCATGTATATAGAACCACCTTCATATTTATTTAGCCTTATAAATAAATAAAATTAATTTCTAAAATTTTTGTAAATATTCTATATTATATAGTGTAAATAAATAAAATAAAAACAATTAAAACAAAAACAGAATAAAAATAACAGAATTAAAAACACAAAAATATCTTGTAAATATACCATGTATATAAATGTATATATTTATTTATTTCACCTATGCATATAAATAATTAAAATAAAATAAAAATGTCTTTTTATTCCTCATTTTATAGTGAAAATAAATAAAAAATAAAATGAGAATAAAATTGTATAAAAATAACAATTAAAAATCAAAAATTAAAATCCTTTATAGTGTACATATTTCTATATATAACATATTATGTATATACCTTATTTTTATTTCGAAAAAAATTATTAAAAATCACTAAAAAATAGAAAAAAATAAAATAAAAACATTTCATGTTTTAAGTTTTTACAAATTCGGCCATTTGCCACCTATTATTTCACTTCCAAATAATATCCACGTGGCTATTCCCTATTGGTCCTGGGGATTGTTGACCGCCCGGTCAACTACCCCCCCCAGGACCACCTCCTGCGGATTTAGGCGCCCGACCCGACTTCCCTAATTTCTAGCGCCTAAACCCGATTGAATCCCACCTAAACCCCGGGTCCATTTCACTCCTGCCACATCCGACACCCTCGCTGGGGTATCCACATCGGGATCCGCGCGCCTCCACGCCCTACCCGACCTCGTCTAGCCGGACCCGCACCCATATTTAGCCGTTGCTCCGCCACCTCATTTCTGCATCTTTGGCCATTCGAATCCTTCCCCTGTGAGCTCCAGTGAGTGCACGAGAGTGACAGCTCGCGTCTGGTGCTGTCGAAGCGAGGAGAGGAAGAGAGACCATCGATCCGGCGAGCTTCGTCGTCGCTGCTCCGCCACCAGCAGGAGCACCGAGCCTCGGAGGGAGACGCTCCTCGAGGCGAAGACCAGGAGCTTCCTTAGCTCCTCCCCAGTCTCCTCGTCCACCCAGGTAATCACTTAGACCTTTCTTGTTCTCTGATTTTCGATTACGCCCAATTCGTGCCGCCGTCTCTAGCTGATTCCGACCATTCCATCACTCCGTTCGACCATCTGAATCGACCATCGCATCCACCTTCTTCTCACGCACATTCTCCGCACTCCCATCCAACCCAGCTCGCACAAGAGCTGGGAGTCGAGCTCCTCCGTCTACCCCCTTCGCCGGAGCTCGCCATATCGACCCACAGACCACCATCACCCCACCTGACTGGGTCGAGGCAGTTTGCCCTCGACCCGTGAGTCTTTTGGTCTACTTTGCAGGAGCTTCCCAGCCCGTCTGAGGTGTTGGGCCATCAGGACCAGAAGGCTTCCTCCGCCGTCCTCGCCGGGGCTCACCAGAGCTCGGCTGGACCATCGGAGCCCACCACCAGCTGCAGGACACCAGTGTGGAGCTTCTCCGACCTTCAGGCGCAGCAGAGGAGCCTCGGAGCGAGACCACCGAGCCAGCGAACCTCGCCGGTCATCTGTTCTTCGAGGACCCTTCTCCTCCGTTCGATCACTCCTCCAGCTCCAGACTTCATCGGGGCCGTCCATCGCAGGAGCAGCAGTCATCGTTGGATCTGAGGAGGAGAGATCTGGAGAGCCATCGTTCGCCACCGTCAGATGCTCCACGTGGCCTCCATCCACCCGCTCCATTAATAAAGGGTAATTTACCCTTAGGCCCTGTCTTTTCTTGTATTTAACGTTTAGTCTTGTAAATATTGAGTTTAGTTGTTTAGTTTTAGGGTTATTTGCATAGAGACCCGGGTACTTGCTTTGATTTGCTGATATGCCCCTGTATGTGATGTGACACGTGCTTCGACACGTGATTTTCTGGGTGTTTTGTATTTCATGCCCTTGTAGTTCTGGTTGTTATTAGTTGAATGAAAGTTTTTACTTATTTGCATTTATACCCCTGTGTGTGGTTTATTTGAGCATGTGCGACTATTCGTGGGTATTTTGCAGATAAGCCCTTGGGCTTTTGGTACCTGTTACCAATAAGTCCTCCGGACTTATTTTCATTACAGTTGGGTCCCTGAGTGCCCCAGGCACGCGCGTGGCACGCGTTTTGCTGGGTTATTTGCACCAGACCCCTAGACTTTTGGGTATTTGCACTTTGGTCCCTGTGCACTGTGCCCTTTCTTTATTTTTGAATAAAATAGCAAATTACCTCCAAATCCAACGAAAATTGGAAACATGGCTCCTACCATAGTGTAAAATTTTCGAGGATTTTTTAGGACATTTTTGTTTTCATTGGATATTTTTAAAAATTCAAAATCATCTATTTTCTTCACTGTCTAACTTTAAAAACCCCAAAAAAATATTAAAACTCATTTAAAAATTCCACAAAAATTGTATACTGTTTGATTTGCTTAGCTTGATTTTCTAGCCAATTTTGGCTATTTTTCATTATCTGAAACACATAAAAAGTGAAAAAAACCTAAAAAATCTTATAAAAATTCTAATAATTAAACCAAAAATCCAAAAATAATAAAATAGGTGCCTAAATTTTCCTTGTTTAATTCTCTTTACAGGAAACTTACTCCCAGCTAATTTGGCGGCTTTAGATATTTTATCTAAGCCCTTTTAGCTCGGCTGGACAGTACCTACTGTTTTAGTTACTTTTTGATTTTTAGAAAATTAAATAAACATCAGAAAATTCCGAAAAATTCACCAAAAACACTAAAAATTATAAAACACATAAAAATATTTTTATTTAAATTTTTGGTTGATTTTTAGTGATTTTAATAAATTGTTGAAGTGTGTGTTTATTTACTTGTTTTTATTTTCTTAACATATTAAATATCCAAAAAAATATTAAATAATTAAAAACCACCAAAAATAGTTTCTTCTTTTATTATATTTCCCTTTTTGACTACTTCGTAGGCCGAGAGGCCAACCCGTGCTCCTTGAGTTCGACCCTGGTCGCTATACCAGGTTAATCCAATAGCAGGACCGCTTTCGCATTTTTGATTGATTTTATCTCTATTAGTGGTTCAATTTTCTTGATCGAGCACATCTGAGTTATTGAGGTCGCAACGACTATTTTTGTACCTTTACCTTAGCTGCTCAGATCGTCTCATCAGAATGGCACCGTTGCCGGGAAGCACGTCTTAGTAGTTTTCATTTTATTTTCATTTTTGTTTTCGCGGCTTTTCGTGGCTCTTTCAGAGCTCGTGGCTTTTTCGCGGCTTCTGTCTAGATTTTATTTTTGTTTTATTTTATTTTATTTTCTTTTCTTTTGTTTTATTGTGAGTGTTTATTTTATTTTGCAATTTTGCATATATACCCCCATTTTTATTTCCATTTATTTTTCTGTTATTTTTCTTTGATTATTTTGGTCTGACCACTTGTCTCTATCTCTTGCGAGGGCCCGAGGACCGCGGAGGCGACTTTCGAGGAGCCTACGCAACCGCAGGACTTGGAGGCGGCTCCCTTCTATACGGAGCCGCAGGAGAGAGCGAGAGAGAGAGAGAGAGAGTTGAGTGGGTGAGGTTAGATTAGGTTTTATTTTGATTATTATTGTAATAATACAGGTACTCTCATACTGGACTTGAGGACTCTTGGACTTAGCAGGTCTGTTTCGCCGAGCACCAGTGTGCTCGGGGGACCCTTAGGAGTTTTTAGCGGCTTTTCTCGTGACTTTGTTTTCTTTCCTTTTTACTGCCTTTTCCGGTGTTTACGCAGTTTTTCATCGAGCCCCTAGCTTTAGGATTTTCTCTTGCTTGTGCCGTAATTAGTAGGGTCCCCACACTTAATTATCTGCATGCTCTTTATAGTTCGCTTAATTGGACCTACTAATAATCAATTAATAAAAATAATCGACTCATCTCCTTCGTAGCCTACGTGCCGCAATCCACCCTGTAAAGCGCTTTCTCCTACCCCCGATTTGTCGGGCAGAGGAGGGGTGGGCCAAGACCGGACCCTTTGGCTTGGAGGTCGGTGACCGATTAGACGGTTCTGCGAGTAGAAATTGCTGATCTAGGACTCGATTTTTCCCGCTGCATCGTTTAGGTAGTTTATTTCCTGTCTTTAAATTCTGCGCGGATCACTTGCATGTAGAGTGCTGGAGGCAAGGTACGCATTTCTATCTTAGCATGCATCATTGATTTCATCGCGCATCGGCTTTTTCGTCTTCTCCCCCCTGTTTTGGACTAAATAACCAGGAGAACCGAAAAATTCGTTAGGCCTTTGTTTTTCATTTGAAAAATATTAAAAAGAAAAATCATAAAAATTGGGACTGGATAAGACTATTGACCCTAAAAGACACTCACCATAAAAATTTGTCTTGGGGAGAGCAACCCCCTTATTGTTTGGTTTGGATGCGCAAGAGAGTGACCCGCACCCTAGGTAGAGCCCTCCGGTGTTATTCCCGACTGATTACCGACTTTTCTGTGCGGGCCAGTCGGTTGGGATAGCATCGGGTATCCTAACAGGTCACGTAAGCGCTCTGATATCTTGTGTGTTCACCTAATAAAAATTGACAAGATAATTTGACCGAGCTTTTACGGTCTTCAGCTCGCGTTGCGTTGGTGAACCGGGGGTTTGCATTCTGATCATAGTTTTTCCAGATCTCATCCGCACTACTCAACCAGATCACGATGATGGGTAGACGCTCTCTTAGACAGCCTCTGGCTGCACCGCTTTCGGGCACGTCTACCCGATCATCTAGGTTGGCCCGCGAGAGCCGAGACCAGCTCTCCGAGCCCGAGTACGACTCCGCCCTGTTCCCCCTCTACCCCCTTTCTTTCAGACTTGAGCGACATGAGCCCGAGGAGAGATTAGCAGATTTGACAGCACCTGAGTTGGGCTCATTTGATTTTGCAGACGTCATGGCCGGCAGTTCTGAGGATCGCTCCCGTCAGCCTGAGCACTTCGTATTGGATCAGGGAGCGATCAACTCCACCCTGATCGCCTCGTTAGAGACCATCCAGCAGCAGCTGAGGGATCAGGGAGCATTCATGATCGACATGAGGAGAGAGATGGAGCAGATGAGAGCAGAGCGAGAGCAGAGGAGGGAGGGACCGAGGTTCTCAGATGATGCGGATGCAGTAGCCGCCGCAGCAGCGGCAGCCGCCGCAGCCGCGGCCAGAGGACCACCGAGACCGATGCGGGAGTTACACAACCCCGGATCGACGCTGACGCATCACTGGGTAGTACTTCCAGCGATCGTGGGGGACTTCAAGTTCCCCCCGAACACTTTGCAGCTACTCCCCCGCTTCCACGGACTCGCGACAGAGGAGCCCCATCTCCACCTCCAGGAGTTCTTGATGATATGCAGCACTGTCCACGACCGTCAGGTGGACCAGGACACGATCAGGATGATCGCCTTCCCCTTCTCCCTAGCAGACAGAGCAGCCACCTGGCTGAAGCATCTGGGGAAGTTTGTTTACACCTGGGAGCAGCTCCGCACCGAGTACTTGAACAAGTACTATCCACTCGGGCGGACGAATGCAGCGAGGGCCCTGATCAGCAACTTCTCCATGCTCCCCAACGAGCAATTCCACGAGGCATGGGAGAGGTTCCGTGAGCTCACAGACCGATGCCCGCAGCACGACATTTCGAAGCCGAACCTTGTGCAGAGCTTCTTCAGCGGGTTGACACCAGAGCTCCAGGGCCTGGTGAATGCTTCTTGCGGCGGGTCCTACTTCGCCAATGACCACGACCAGGTCTGGGCCATCTATGAGGAGATGGCCGAGAATTATATGGTGATGTCCCAGACCCGGTTGTACACTCAGGGGAGACCCCAGCAGCAGCCAGGACCTGTGCAGTACCAGAGGAGAGCACGGGTCGACGCCGGTCCATCCAGTTCATCCACAGTTGCAGCAGCACAGGCAGAGTCGTCCGCTGCGGATATGGGTATTATCAGCGAGAAGTTGGACCTGATGGAGCTGATCGAGAAGAAGCAATGCCAGGGCATCACGCAGATGGAACAGATGGCACAGACTCTGAGCGATATGAAGACCCAGCTCATGTGTCTCCAGGAGGCACAGACGGCTTCCCAGCCCCGTCTTCAGTCGCGAGGCGACACCGGTAGCAGCAGCAGCTCGTCCCAGCGCTCCAGCTCCTTTCAGCAGCCTAGACAGGTTCACCTTGTACAGGCGGAGCCGTACCAGCATCAGCAGCCCACCTACCAGACATCACCATCTCCAGACTTGCAGATGGTGGTATACCAGTCGGATCAGCCTCTGGCAGTACTCCCTCCAGCCCCATACGATGCAGAGCCGTTGATGGATGTCAAGGGGATTTGGTATGACCGCCCCCAGCTTGGGATCCGACGAGACCATCCCGGATTCAGGTGGGGGAGTGGAGGTACTCAGCCCCAGCAGCAGTCATCCGGTCAGGGAGGGCAGTATGGCCAGCAGAGGGATCACCAGCCGCAGCAGCAGCCCCCAGCCTACCAGTCACACCAGCAGTCGTCCTTCGTTCCTCGTCCCTATCAGCAGCAGGGACAGTCTTGGAGACATGAGCAGCAGGCTCACCCACCACACCAGCAGTAGCATCCTTCCTCCTACCCCTCTCAGCAGCACCAGCAGCAGTTCCAACAGCCTCACTATCAGAGAGGCTACCCGTCGGGCTCCCATGAGAGCCCCGCCTTGGATGACATAGCCCGCCTCCTCACGGACCAGCAGGCTACCTTTCGACGGGAGATGGACGAGTTCCGCCAGGAGATGCGGGACCTGGTGAGAGGGAAGGCCGCCATCCCTGCACAGATAGAGCCGAACACCAATAGCCTCAAGAGGAAGTCTGAGCAGGTAGTTCACACTGAGCATGCCACTCCTAGTGATCCATTTGATGATATGTCTTTGGATCTATTTGATGCTGATTTTGTTACACTTAGGAGCGGTAGAGCACCAGCAGGCGGCGCCTCATCTGAGCGACGACTCGAGGATCCACCCAGGGCGCCAGATGAGGAGGAGGAGAGCGGTACTGAGGCCGCACACGATGATGATGGTGGTACTAATGCCACCAAGGATGCTGATTCCACCGGCGATACTGAGGCCGCCGCTTCACCAGTTCGAGGAGGTGGTGCTGATGCCACCAGAGGAGTCGAGCCAGCCCGCGGTACTGAGGCCTCGAGACGTCCAGCAGCAGAGCCAGCCTGTGGTGGTACTGAGGCCACCGGTGTTCATTTTGATAGAGATGTTGTTTTTCCTTCGGTTGATGTATCTCAGAACACTGTTTTGAATAAAGGAAAAGGTTTAGTTTCTTCTGTTCCCACTGTGGTGATTGATGTATGTGCAGATCCGGCCGTCGAGCCATCTAGACCTTTTCCTAGTCCTTCATCTGAGAAGGATCCTGTGATCCCCTTCCCTAGAGCCCTTCAGATGGGGAAGGGGAAGAAAAAAGAAAAAGATCCAAAAAAGAGAGAGCAAGAGGAGTTCAGCCAGAGCATGATCGACAGATTTCACATACAGCTGACCCTTCAGGAGGCTTTGCAGCACAATCCCCTCCTTCAGCGATCTTTGAGAGACAGGACCACAGTCAGGAGGAGGAGGAGGAACCACACTTCAGAGATTCATGTGCTGACGAAAGCCACGTGCTTCGCGATCCAGAACCATCTGCCGGCCAAGAGGCCAGATTCAGGGGCCCCGTATGTCAGATGTCAGATTAGTGAGCAGAGGTTCGACCGGACTCTATTGGATAGCGGATCGTCTATCAACCTCCTTCCGGCAGCCCTTCTCGACCTCTTCGAGTTGGGCACTCTTAGACAGAGCAGGACAGTCCTTCAGTTTGCTGATCGATCTGTCAAGAGGCTGACGGGGTTGTTGTGAGACGTTATCGTCACGATTCAGGGCCTGAAATTCCTCGTGGACTTCGTAGTGTTGGACATGAAGATCCCTGATTCAGTGACCGATACCCCCATCATCCTTGGTCGTCCGTTCTTGGCCACAACCAAGGCGGTGACTGATCATGATAGTGGGAAGATATACTTTCGCGTCAAGGGCGAGAGTATACAAATAGAGACGGTCGAGGACTACAGAGCCAGAGAGAGCACACTCAGAGGCCAGCACAGATTCAGAGCAGCTGACAGACGCCGAGCCAGATATCCACCAGGACTGTGATTTTGTGATCACAGACGACGAGGCATCATGGGCAGACCCTACAGCACAGGCCATCCTCTCATTTTCAGACACAGCTGATGCCGAGATGATAGCAGAGGAGAGTCTGGAGAGCACAGCCCTGGTCCAGGATACCACAGAGGCAACAGAGCCGGTTCTTGACCACGACACGGTTTTCAGTGATGGTGGTGCTGAGGCCACCTTGTGTTACGGTGGTACTGATGCCACCGCGTTTGATGCAGATCCCTCGGATTCAGAGTCTGATTGGGCAGATTGCGATGATCAGATGCCAGACCTGAGTCCACCTGAGCCGACAGATGAGGAGGAGGTAGATGCAGAGCAGATCAGAGATAGTACAGTTGAGCAGCCTCCTCCAGATCCAGTTTGCGAGAGTTCACTTTCTTTCTCCCAGGCAGATTTGGCAGACTTAGCAGCACTCACACATCTCCTTCCGAGGCCAGATTTGCCAACACCCAGTTGTCCAGAGCTGAAGCCGCTCCCTACTTCGCTGAAGTATCGGTTCCTTGCGGGCGAGCCTGAGATGTACCCAGTCATCATCTCCGCCGATCTGACTGGAGAGCAGGAATCCCGTTTGATGGGGGTTCTTGAAAAGAACCGCAAGGCAATCGGATGGAGCGTAGCAGATCTCCATGGGATTAGTCCATCAGTGTGCTCCTACCATATTTATCTCGAGGAGGGGGCGAAGCTGTCACGTGAGTTCCAGCGGCGACTGAACCCCAACCTGAGAGATGTTGTGATGAAGGAAATATCAAAATGGTGGAGTGCAGATTTCATTTATCCCATTTCCGACTCCAAGTGGGTCAGCCCCTTGCATGTGGTGCCCAAGAAGACGGGCATCACGATTGTGATCAGTGAGTCGGGAGAGGAGATTGCTACACGAGTACCCACCTCTTGGAGGGTCTGTGTTGACTACAGGAGACTCAACCAGGCCACCAAGAAGGACCATTTCCCCCTGCCTTTTATTGACCAGATCATTGAGAGACTGGCAGGGAAGAGCCACTATTGCTTCCTTGATGGGTACTCGGGCTACAACCAGGTGGCCATCGCTCCTGAGGATCAGAAGAAGACCACCTTTACCTGTCCCTTTGGTACATATGCCTTTCAACGCATGCCATTTGGGCTATGCAATGCCCCTGCGACTTTTCAAAGGTGCATGTTGTCGATCTTTTCGAACATGGTAGGGGAGTGTTTGGAGGTCTTCATGGACGATTTCTCGGTCTACGGCGACGGATTCGACTCCTGTCTTGACTTCCTAGACCGAGTACTCCAGCGATGTATTGAGTACCATTTGGTTAGATCTTGGGAGAAGAGTCACTTCATGGTGACTCAAGGGACGGTGCTTGGCCACATCATCTCCAACAGGGACATGGAGGTTGATCCGGCCAAGGTTGATGTCATTAGAAAACTCGCACCGCCGTCCAATTTGAGGCAGTTACGGTCATTCCTGGGGCACGTTGGATTTTATAGGAGATTTATTCAGGATTTCAGCAGGATTGCCCGGCCGATGACTGACCTCTTGACGAAAGACACCGAGTTCCTTGTCGATGACAAGTGTCTTTCGTCCTTCGCGACTCTCCAGCAGTGTGTTATTGAGGCTCCTATCCTTCAGCCGCCTGATTGGTCTCTTCCATTCGAGATCATGACGGATGCCTCCGATTTTGCCGTGGGGGCAGTGCTAGGACAGAGGAGGGATGGAGTTCCATTTGCCATTCACTACGCTAGCCGCACATTGGATTCCGCCCAGCGGAATTACACGGTCACAGAGAAGGAGATGCTAGCCGTAGTGTTCGCCCTAGAGAAGTTTCGATCTTATATCATTGGATCTAGAGTGACTTTGTACACAGATCACACCGCCATCAGGTACCTCATGGCAAAGAAGGATGCCAAGGCCAGATTGACTAGATGGATCCTTCTACTCCAGGAATTCGACATTGAGATCAAGGACAAGCCTGGAGTCAAGAATGTGGTGGCGGATCATCTCTCCCGTTTAGAGCAGCCTGAGGAGTCTGAGCAGATTGACCCCATTCGAGATACCTTCCCAGATGAGGTGATCCTTGCTATCGCCTCACTCCCGTGGTATGCCGATATTGTGAACTTTCTCGTTGCTGGGAAAGTCCCACAAGATTGGCCCAGGCAGAGACTTGAGACCTTCCTTGCGAAGGCCAAGTCCTACCACTGGGAGGATCCCATCCTTTACCATGAAGGAGGGGATAGCGTCTGGCGTTGGTGTATTCCTCAGGAGGAACACCATAGCGTCCTCACGTACTGCCACAAGCTTGAGGCAGGAGGACATCATTCTGGGAGGAGAACGGCACAGAAAGTGCTCCAATCCGGCTTGTGGTGGCCTACCCTCTTCAAGGACTAAGATGAGTTCGTGAAGAGGTGTACTGACTGTCAGAGGATGGGCACTTGTGGACAGCGTGATATGATGCCGATGCAGCCCATTCACTTCTGTGAGGTTTTCGACGCATGGGGCATCGATTTCATGGGTCCATTCCCGAAGAGTCAGGGATTTGAGTACATTCTGTTGGCCGTGGATTATGTTAGTCGTTGGGTTGAGGCTATCCCCGCCCGAGCCGCTAATGTGAGGATAGTTTGCAGATTTTGAGGAAGCATATCATCACGCGGTTCGGGGTTCCACGAGTTTTGATTTCTGATGGGGGGTCTCATTTCATCAACGACCAGGTGAAGGCCCTTGCTAGCGAGTTCGGTATAGACCATCGTGTTGCTACACCTTACCATCCACAGACGAATGATCTAGCCGACGTGTTGAATAGGGAGATCAAGACGATATTGCAGAAAGTCATCCGCCCTGACCGAAAGAATTGGTCACAGCTTTTGGACTCGGTCTTATGGGCATATAGGACGTCTTTCAAGACTCCATTGGGCACATCTCCCTTTCACCTCGTATACGGCAAGCCGTGCCATCTACCTGTTGAGCTGAGGCACAAGTCACTTTGGGCAGTTACAGATATTCTTATGGATCCAGATGGTATGGGAGACCAGAGGAGGGCAGAGTTAGCCGCCTTGGAAGAGCTTAGAGATACTGCTTTCTCAAACAACCTACAGTATAAGGAGAGAGTGAAGGAGTGGCATGATTCTCATATCAACCACAAGCATTTTGAGATTGGACAGAGAGTATGGCTATTTGATGCGAGGCTTTGTTTGTTTCCAGGGAAGCTACAGAGCAAATGGAAGGGACCCTACTTGGTCAGAAAGGTACACGACAACGATAGCATTGATATATCTGAGTTGTCTTCTGAGAGTACCTTTCGAGTGAACGGCCAGCGGCTTAAGCCATTTCTAGATCATGAGCCGCGGATCGCTGATCTTTCCCCTATTCATTTTGCGTGAGATGTGGTCTTTGACTCACATCTAATGCATCTCACGCCTGAGTTTCACTGTTCCTCCGCCTTGTATAGATCCAGATGTCCATATCACTACATTCCTTAGCCCCACATCCCTTTCTTCATCTTATAATTATGCTATACTTAGGGTGCACTTTACCCTAAGTATAGGGGGGATGTGAGACCTTTTGGGTATTTCTTTTGTTCCTGCCTACCCCTGTTTTGATGCCTATACTTAGGGATCTTTCACCCTAAGTATAGGGGGGGTAGACCCTGTACATGCTCCTCTCGGATTTTTCCTTAGTATACAGCCTGCTATACTTAGGATTACTTGATCCTAAGTATAGGGGGAAGACCCGAGACCCTCTTGACTTTTCTATTTCATTCTTCTTCTTTGTATATAGCCCTTCTTTTCACTTCCCTATACCTAGCACGAGTTATGTCTTCTTCATCGCTCTTGACTCTGAGGACATCGTTCGAGCTAAGTATAGGGGTGTGTGTATATATTTCATATATACTTTAGCCATAACTCGTACTTTGTGTGAGTGTGTTAATAAATAAAATGGCTAAAAATCACAAAAATTAAAAAATTTTCATGTACATAAACTTCTTTTATTTGCATATAAATAGCTAGTGTACAAATTATTTTTGTAAAAATGATTTCAAAAATCTTTTGTGTAAAGTTTGTGTAAATATTTTTATCAAAATTATGTATATAGTACAAAATTTTTCCAAAATGTTTTGAAAATCAAAAGTTTGCAAAAATCTTGTGTAAATGTGTGTAAATATCTTTTTGCAAAACTTGCACCTCATGCATCATCCATTCACGATTTCAAAACATTTTTCAAAAATTTTGCATGTTTGTAAAATTTGTGTAAATAAGCATCTTTTGTACATATGTATATAGTTTTTCTGGATGATAGTTGACATTTAAACTAGCCTGGAATCAAATTGAGAAATGGAGCTTGATTAAGATCTTAATCCACCTAACTTCTAAGAGGAACCTTAAAGGGATTAGGTTTAAGGCTTTTCAGGTCCATGGTGACTTAATTCTTTGAGTCCACTAGGCTATGATCACATGTCATCTCAATGAGCCTAAGTAGAGCACTTAACAACAACACATGACTCATATAGACAATGGCTTTACTTGGACACCAGCACTATGCACCGAGCTCTCTACGGATGAGGTGGTGAGGAGGCAGTCTTCCTTGACTTGGGTAGCATACGAGGGTAGTACTTCTAGGCGGAACCTCTCTTCTTCTTTTAGTGAAGGAAGTGCGTCTCAACTTGATCTGGTTGCCATGAGGTCTAACGACGGGAGTTGTGGGTTGCAATAAAGCTTCAAAAGAGGGATAGTCTACTGGCTCAAGAGGAAAAACTCCTTGTATATATGCTGCACATGTATATGTTGTATAGATGCACTCGAAAAAAAAATGTGCAAAAAGGAAATAACTCCAAAAAAGTGGTGGGTTTGAGAGAAAATGATAATCCCACCGGAGTATGTATATAGAGTGCAATAAGCAAAGCTTGGTTTCATGATCCACCTGATGTAGCTTGCAACAGGGAGACTTGGCTACACAGGTCAAGCTCCCAAGGGTACTTGGCTACACTAGCCTTGACCCATTCTCTTCTTCCTCCTCTTCTTGAGCCGGTTGAACTTGAACTTAGAAGGGAATACCCCGCTCCTCGAGGAAAGAGTGGCCAGATTGAGGTCATAGAGTTACCTTGTTGGGGAGGGTTGTCAAGTTGCCATTTCTGAGGTGGAGATCTTAGACTTCACATTCACAGGACAAGAAAAGATTCATGGTCTTCAGGGTTTGTGATTGATGACTTGTTCTGACCTGGAGCATTGAGGAGTCTTGGTTATAGAATAGTGGAACTTAGAGGCTGTTGAGTTTTAGACTTAAGTCCAAATAAGGTTGTGACACATTAATAATCCAAAGATCTGATCGAGCTCCATACCTTAATTTAATAAAGGCACGTTTAATAATCAGCCTTGATCCATGTACACTCTCTTTTTCTTTTTCTTTTTCTTTTCTTTCTTTTTCACTTCTTTTTCAAATAAGTGTTTGCTAAGGGACTAGCAAAGTTAAGTAGAGGAGGGTGATGAATACTCATTCATCACTCTTTATTCTTATATTTTAGCTACAAAAACCTTTGCAAATGCATGTAGATAGGTCTAAATAGAAATAATTACCAAAAGCATGCATTGTGTAAAAACCTATAATTAGCATGTTTTTGTGCAAAAATAAAAGAATAAAGGTTAAAAAGAAAAAAGAGGGAAATATTTAGAATAAATATTGAGCAACCTAACCCAAGGGAGGGCTCAGCATGGGCCTGACCGCATAAAAGCCAAAGTAGAGGGAGATAGGGGCTCATGTGCGTAAATATTTATGTAAATAAAATAAAAAGTATTTTCCTCACAAAAATAGGCTTGTAAATATTTTATATATTTATAAGTATAAAATCAAAATAAAAATTTAAAAATTTAAAAAGAAAACAAAAACACCTCTTGTATAGTCATCATGTATATAGAACCACCTTCATATTTATTTAGCCTTATAAATAAATAAAATTAATTTCTAAATTTTTTGTAAATATTCTATATTACATAGTGTAAATAAATAAAATAAAAACAATTAAAACAAAGACAAAATAAAATAACACAAAATTAAAACCACAAAAATATCTTGTAAATATACCATGTATATAAATGTATATATTTATTTATTTCACCTATGCATATAAATAATTAAAATAAAATAAAAATGTCTTTTTATTCCTCATTTTATAATGAAAATAAATAAAATATAAAAATGAGAATAAAATTGTATAAAAATAACAATTAAAAATCAAAAATTAAAATCCTTTATAGTGTACATATACCTATATATAACATATTATGTATTTACCTTATTTTTATTTCGAAAAAAATTATTAAAAATCACTAAAAAATAGAAAAAAATAAAATAAAAATATTTCATGTTTTAAGTTTTTACAAGTTCGGCCATTTGCCACCTGTTATTTCACTTCCAAATAATATCCACGTGGTTATTCCCTATTGGTCCTGGGGATTATTGACCGCCCGGTCAACTACCCCCCCCCCCCCCAGGACCACCTCCTGCGGATTTAGGCGCCCGACCCATCTTCCCTAATTTCTAGCGCCTAAACCCGATTGAATCCCACCTAAACCCCGGGTGCGTTTCACTCCTGCCACATCCGACACCCTCGCCGGGGTATCCACATCGGGATCCGCACGCCTCCACGCCCTACCCGACCTCGTCTAGCCGGACCCGCACCCATATTTAGCCGTTGCTCCGCCACCTCATTTCTGCATCTTTGGCCATTCGAATCCTTCCCCTATAAGCTCCAGTGAGTACGCGAGAGTGACAGCTCGCATCCGGTGCTGTCGAAGCGAGGAGAGGAAGAGAGACCATCGATCCGGCGAGCTTCGCCGTCGCTGCTCCGCCACCAGCAGGAGCACCGAGCCTCGGAGGGAGACGCTCCTCGAGGCGAAGACCAGGAGCTTCCTTAGCTCCTCCCCAGTCTCCTCGTCCACCCAGGTAATCACTTAGACCTTTCTTGTTCTCTGATTTTCGATTACGCCCAATTCGTGCTGCCTCCATCTCTAGCTGATTCCGACCATTCCATCACTCCGTTCGACCATCGGAATCGACCATCGCATCTGCCTTCTTCTCACGCACATTCTCCGCACTCCCATCCAACCCAGCTCGCACAGGAGCTGGGAGTCGAGCTCCTCCGTCTACCCCCTTCGCCGGAGCTCGCCATATCGACCCACAGACCACCGTCACCCCACCTGACTGGGTCGAGGCAGTTTGCCCTCGACCCGTGAGTCTTTTGGTCTACTTTGCAGGAGCTTCCCAGCCCGTTTGAGGTGTTGGGCCATCAGGACCAGAAGGCTTCCTCCGCCGTCCTCGCCGGGGCTCACCAGAGCTCGACTGGACCATCGGAGCCCACCACCAGCTGTAGGACACCAGTGCGGAGCTTCTCCGACCTTCAGGCGCAGCAGAGGAGCCTCGGAGCGAGACCACCGAGCCGGCGAACCTCGCCGGTCATCTGTTCTTCGAGGACCCTTCTCCTCCGTTCGATCACTCCTCCAGCTCCAGACTTCATCGGGGCCGTCCATCGCAGGAGCAACAGTCATCGTTGGATCTGAGGAGGAGAGATCTGGAGAGCCATCGTTCGCCACCGTCAGATGCTCCACGCGGCATCCATCCACCCGCTCCATTAATAAAGGGTAATTTACCCTTAGGCCCTATCTTTTCTTGTATTTAGCATTTAGTCTTGTAAATATTGAGTTTAGTTGTTTAGTTTTAGGGTTATTTGCATAGAGACCCGGGTACTTGCTTTGATTTGCTGATATGCCCCTGTATGTGATGTGACACGTGCTTCGACACGTGATTTTCTGGTTGTTTTGCATTTCATGCTCTTGTAGTTCTGGTTGTTATTAGTTGAATGAAAGTTTTTACTTATTTGCATTTATACCCCTGTGCGTGGTTTATTTGAGCATGTGCGACTATTCGTGGGTATTTTGCAGATAAGCCCTTGGGCTTTTGGTACCTGTTACCAATAAGTCCTCGGGACTTATTTTCATTACAGTTGGGTCCCTGAGTGCCCCAGGAACGCGCGTGGCGCGTGTTTTGCTGGGTTATTTGCACTAGACCCCCAGACTTTTGGGTATTTGCACTTTGGTCCCTATGCACTGTGCCCTTTCTTTATTTTTGAATAAAATAGCAAATTACCTCCAAATCCAACGAAAATTGGACACATGGCTCCTGCCATAGTGTAAAATTTTCGAGGATTTTTTAGGACATTTTTGTTTTCATTGGATATTTTTAAAAATTCAAAAACATTTATTTTCTTCACTATCTAACTTTAAAAACCCCAAAAAAATATTAAAACTCATTTAAAAATTCCACAAAAATTGTCTACTGTTTGGTTTGCTTAGCGTAATTTTCTAGCCAATTTTGGCTATTTTTCATTATCTAAAACACCTAAAAAGTGAAAAACACCTAAAATCTTATAAAAATTCTAATAATTAAACCAAAAATCCAAAAATAATAAAATAGGTACCTACATTTTCTTTGTTTAATTCTCTTTAAAGGAAAATTACCTCCGAGCTAATTTGGGGGCTTTAGATATTTTGTCTAAGCCCTTTTAGCTCGGCTGGACAGTACCTACTGTTTTAGTTACTTTTTGATATTTAGAAAATTAAATAAACATCAGAAAATTCTCAAAAATTCATCAAAAACACTAAAAATTATAAAACACATAAAAATATTTTTGTTTGAATTTTTGGTTGATTTTTAGTGCTTTTAATAAATTGTTGAAGTGTGTGTTTATTTACTTGTTTTTATTTTCTTAACATATTAAAAATCCAAAAAATATTAAATAATTAAAAACCACCAAAAATAGTTGCTTCTTTTATTATATTTCCCTTTTTGACTACTTCATAGGCCGAGAGGCCAACCCGTGCTCCTTGAGTTCGACCCTGGTCGCTATACCAGGTTAATCCAATAGCAGGACCGCTTTCGCATTTTTGATTGATTTTATCTCTATTAGTGGTTCAATTTTCTTGATCGAGCACATCTGAGTGATTGAGGTCGCAACGACCATTTTTGTACCTTTACCTTAGCCGCTCATATCGTCTCATCAGGCGGCTTGTTTCGCAAGGGCGAGATCGTGGGAGAGAGACGATCAGAGGTAGGAGACGAGGCCCTGGCCATTGGATCTTGTCATCCAACGACCTAGATCAAAGCGCGAAGGGACGCATGGGATTAGATCAAGGCGCGGTGATAAGAGGCCGTGATGGCGCCATGTGGAAGCAGCTGGGCGAAGCGCGAGCGAGCGGCTGGGATCAAGTCAAGGCGATGCGATCTGAAGGTGCGGAAGCTTCCACGTGTTGTGGTGAGGCAGCGGCGCGAACGAACGGTTTGGATGAAGGGTTGATGTTAATCGAAGGGACGAGGGGCGCCAAAGGAAGAGCGGCTGTGTTGGAAGGATCGCGGGCTTGATCAGATGGTGTACACACCGCCACGTGGCGAGCTCTGGAAGAGGCGCGGACGGGCGGATCAGATGAGACAAGGGGATGATCTGACGGTGTGGATTCGAGGCGCACGTGGAAGCAGCCAAGCCGTTGGATCTAGAGCGTAATCCAACGGCTGTGGCTGCGGGCGGATGAGGCAAGGGGTGCGGGCCGCGTGGCGCAACCAGAGGGCGCCACGTGGCCTGCTGTGAATGGCTGGAAGAAAATACATGTGTAGAGAGAAGAGGGGGCCGAATTTGGAAAAACTCAAAACATGAAAGTTGTAGATCTCGATGAGATCTACAAGTTTCATGTTGACCAAAGACGGAGATGAGGTCAAATATGATACATAAGTACAAAGATACAAATATACATATATGTAGTATACAAAGTGGCCCAAAAACCCAACTTTCTCATACGAGCTCCAAATTGGATGAAATTAGTCTCATTTTAAAGGTCTTTTAATGTGTAGTATTCTAAGAGTAAGTAGACCTAGTTCGGAGTTTGTACGAGGGATTTATGTGCATTTTAGTGTACAGGGGTTCTGAGGCTTTATTGGCTAAATTACAAGGGGGAATTTTTGGCCTTCTTCCCTATATTATTAACTAAGGAGTACATATTATAAAGAAGAGGTTATTTTAGTGAATAGGTATTTTACAAGGGATTTTTGGCTTCTTATTTGAATGCAAATGGACTGCTAAAATGAATGTATTATGTGTGTATGCATGAATGCTATTTATGCATTATAAAGGGAAATATGCCTCTATTTACTCGGGAACAAGGCTCTATTTTTGACTTTTGAAGTGATGATTCACAGACTCATCAGTGTGCATCTCTCCAACTTCTCTTTCTTTACATCTGTCAGCATATTCTTCCTCACCAAACACTACATTCCCTTCTCGCTCATGTGTCCCAATCGTCGATACCACAAATCAATGGATTTTGCATCTCCAGTCACATGTGCAACATCATGAGAGATGGATGCATTCGTGATGTAAAGATTGTTGCTATATTTCTTGCCACGAGCAACAACCAAGGATCCTTGGGTAAAATTCCATTGATCACCACGATAAGTGTTAAGGTATCCTTCATCATCAAGCTTGCCTGCAGAAATGAGATTTAAGTGCATGTATGGTGCATGCCTCACATTTTTGAGCGTCAACACAACTCCATTGACATTCTTCAATGCAATATTGGCAATGCCAATAATATGGGACAAAGAACCATTCCCCATCTTCAATGTACCAAAATCACCAGCTGTATACGAAGAGAAAAACTCTCTCGGAGATGTGACATGTAGAGCAGATCTACTATCAACAAGCCAAAAAGTACCATCCTATGCGACATTTACCATCTCCTCATCGCAAACAATGAGGAGCTCATGTGTGCAGCTACAGTAACTTGTTCATTCTTTTTCTCTTGCTTGTCGTCACCATTTTTGTTATCTCTCTTGAACTGGAGGCAATACTTTTTGAAGTGCAATTTCTTCTTGCAATAGTAACACTTCATATTCTGATATTTGGATCTGGACTTACTTCTGCCATTATCTCTACCTTTATTAGTCATGGTCCGGCTCCTCCCCATGTTCTCCGTGATAAGAACATCTGAATGTAAAGAGCTTCCTTGGGGTTTTCTTCGCATCTCCTCATTGAGAATGCGAGACTTGACTGTCTCCAAAGAAACGACCCCATTGACTGCAGAATTCGTAAGTGAGACTCGGAAAGTCTCCCATAAATCTGGTAGAGTAGCAAGCAGTAATAGTCCCAACATCTCATCTTCAAATTTTATCCACATGCTTGTTAACTGGCTAGTAATTCCTTGAAATTCATTCAGAAAATCTAATACAGAGATGCCTTCCTTGAATCTCAAAATCACTAGTCTATTGAGAATAAACAGTTTGTTACTTCCCATCTTGGAGGCGTAAAGATTTTCCAACTTCAACTACAAGCTTCTAGCGTGACTTTCATCTTGGATATGATTGTAGACATTCTCATCAACAAACTGTCTTGTGAAACTACAAAGCTGCTCATGTTCAAACTCACATTCCTCATTTGTTTTGGCTTCGGGCTTCTGTGTGGAGAACACCGGAAGGTGCATAGCCTTCACATATAAAAGATCCTTCATCTTGTTCTTCCATAAATTATAATTAGTCCCATAATACTAATCATCCTGCTCGAACCAAACTCCATCTTGTAATCCACCATTGAACCTTGCTCTGATATCACTTGTTGGGAACATATTCCCCATATAAATTGAATTGCGGGAATATAACCAAAATCGATAGGCGGATCCTGCACAATATATCAACTACGAGAAAGTATCTCAACCACAGAAAAAATCAACCATAAATGTACGGAGAATTTTAACGTGGAAAACCCTCAATGCGAGGGGAAAAACCACGGGGTTGGTAGCAACCCAAAATCAAGTACTATAATCGAAGTAATCTCCTATGAGGGGCTTACAAAAGGCCTGCGCTCAATACAATATTATAAATCACCAAATAATGGAGAATAATAGAAAGGAGAAATATCACTCAATGGTAAATCCGTCGCCAAACTGTAGGGAAGATGCTGGAGAAGAACTGCTCCAAAGGTTACGCCCTCCAAACTCTGCGGCAACCACAAACTTTCTTTCTTCTTCCTCTCTCTTATTTCTTTCTCGTGCTGGGAGAGCTTGTATTGGGATGATCATGGTATGCATACCATACCCCCTATTTATACTCCATGGAGATGAGAAAATAAGGAAACATAGATTCCTACTTCCAATAGGATTAGGAAAAGATGACTCCTAATCCTAAAAGGTAACTGATCTTTCCTTTTTCAAATAGAACTACCAATGTCCTATATATATGGACTAGATTGCCACAAGGAGGAGAACCCATCCAACATGAATCTCACTTTTACTCTTCATTAAATACACATTGGTGTATCGAGAAAAATCATCAATGAAAGTCATAAAATAGAAATGGCCTCCCAAACTTTTCAAATTAGATGGTCCCCAAACATCCGAGTGAACAATATTAAAAACAGACATACTTTTACTATTAGAGATTGGATAAACAGATCAGTGTGCTTTGAGAGCTCACACACTTCACAAAAACGAAAATATGATCCAACTTTATTGCATAAGTCAGGAAATAAACTATGTAGAATATGATAACCATGATGTCCAAGGTACTCATGCCATCGCTCTAGAGCCAACTTATCATCAGATTCTCTTGCATTAGTTGCAGAAACCCAAGCAGAAACCACATGTGCAGGAAGGCGATAGAGGCCATCAACAACCAAACCAATCCCAATCTACTTCCTCATCATCAAGTCCTGCAACACGCACGAAGTCTCATCAAAAATCAGCCGACAGTGTAGATCCTTGGCAATTCAATACACAGAGAGTAAGTTAATTGGAAAGTCAGGAACATGAAGAGCGTCTTTTAACATAAATTTATCTATGATAGATATTCTCCCTATAGATATTTAGGTAGACATCCCAGACACTCGGAGTATTCCCTTAGATATTTAGGCGATCATCAAATATGAGGTTTTCGAGGTCACCATCCACCCAATCTCCTACAATAAAGGTGTTCAGTTCACTCACAATAACACCTTGGCCACTCTGTCAAGTGAGGTATCAAAAACCCTTTCATCAGGCTATGGAAGATATCAGTGCATCAACTGATCGTGGAAGTCGATTCACCGGATATTTTTGAGAAGTTGGCACACACCTCTATGCAAGGAGCGGATGGTTCCTTGATTTGGTTTTATAAATGGTCCCCATCCTTTGGTGCCAAACGTATTGAATCCATTTCTGCTTACTGGATTGAGGTGGATGGTCTCCCTCTACACCATAGATATCCCTTTATCTTGACAAACATCGTCAAACAATTTGGAAAATTGCTTGATTATGATTGTTCAGATCTTTCAAATGACTGTGAGGATGCTTCTATTATTAAGCTCTTGGTCGATATCTCAGACCTCAAAAATATAGCGTGTGCTGTTGAAGTGTCCACACCGGATGGAATCTTCGAAGTCTCCTTTCGTCCTCAAGCAGACCACAGGAAGGTCAAATTTATACATTATGATTCTCCACTTGTTGAAACATCCACGCTTACTAACCTCAAGATATCTTACAAAATTGAGGAGGACCTCCAAGGAAAGGCGTTAAAATGGAACCGAAAGGATTCAAAGTCACTACCCATCACAGAACTCAAGAAGAAGAAATTTAATCTTTGCCTCGGTTCAGCGTGGGAAAATGTAAACTTAAATGTTTCTCCCTTTCCATCCCATCAAGGTTCCTCAAAACACTTTTCATATCTTAGCAAACCGACGCCTGTACGCTCAAATCTTGAAGAGGCGTTGATCTGGCTTCAGAGCAAGGGGAAAAAAATTGATCCTGCGGTATGGACCCACATCCCAAACCTTCCTCGGACATCTTCTGGGGCGCTGATAAGATGCCAGAATCATTGAACTTAAAAGTAGATCTTGATGTTCAAAATCAAACTATGGATAACTAACTACAAACCCCGTGAAACAACAAAGAAAAGGTACATGCTCTAATCAAAGCGCACTTGATTTTGTTTCGCCAAAGCATTCATTTTCTGAAACCACTATTCTTAGGATGAAAACTTTACTTGATTTCTTTGAATTTGATTTCCCAAGCTCAAGTTAAAAAAACAATTTTTTTCTCTGAGATCTTGGATAATGATAAAAATATTTGGATTAAGGATGGGATTGGTAGAAAACTAGATTTAATCTAACTTTGTCTAGTATATTCATCATTGTTGGACTTCTTATCATGGATATCAACCTTATCTCGTGGAATATTAGGGGAATTGGAGGACATGAGAAATGTAGTAGATAACTTAATCTGGTATCTGCACACAGATTAAATATCAACTGTTTATAGGATACAAAATCAAGGGCAATACCATTAACCCATCCACTTATTCACATGGAACATTTTAGTTGGCACTCGAATCTGCATTGTAAAACGGAGGGGCTACTTACTGGGTGGGATCAAGATTTCTTTGCGCTAAAAGTGTCTCAGGATTTTGATTTCTATTCCATTCTCAAACTCAACTGCATAAAAACTAACCTGATCTTTAGGTTGATAAACATCTATGGACCACCGTCTGATGAGGGCAAAAAGGACTTCCTTGATTCACTTGAACGATTGCCGGATATTTAAATTCCTTCCATATTAGTGGAAGACTAAAATCTTATACGGGATAGAAAAGATTGAATTTCGATGAGACCATTGAGAGCATTTGATAGAAAGTTTGATACGTGGGTAAACAAATTGGGACTTATCGACCTTAAAGGAAAAGACAAGCTTTTCACTTGGTCTGGCTCCAATGATTACAAATCTTGGGCCATTATTGATAGAGTATTCATCAACCTTGAGCTCCTAAATCTCAGCTCGAGAACTCTAGTCATGCGTTTAACAAAAACATATTCCGACCACAACCCTTTAGTCTTTTCCGGAGGTTGTTTCAGTCCTAAAGCGTCAATTTTTAGTATGGAATCCTACTGGCTAAAGAGATCTTCCTTTCTTCAAGTTGTAAGGGAATCTTGGAGTTTGGAACTCCCTTCTGATAACCCTTTCTATCGATAGGCTGCTAAGGTTAAACACCTTAAACCAATCATTAATAGACGGCGAAAGGAACAAGTTCCGGACATGAAATATAATGCACCGAAAATGAGATTGCATTGTTGGAATCCCAGTTAGTTAGAAACGTAGCGGAAACTGAGCTAAACCTCAAACTTTTATATCAAAACTTGAAACATTAAGAAAGGATAAGTTTGCGACATGGGAATAGAGAGCAAAATCGAAGCACATCATTAAAGGAAATGCTAATACCAAGTTTCTCAAGATTATTGCCTCAACCAAGGCCTCTAGAAACCATTTAAATGCCTTGAGAAGAGAAGACGAACTTTTGGTCATGGATGTTAGTAACATTTACGGGGTAATAGTGGATTTTTACCGTAAACTCTTTAAGGATCCTAATTCGGCTGAAAGTGACTGTCAAGTTCCTTCGAACCTCGTGATTAAAGTACAAGACCACACCATGTTCCTTCGACCTTTCGATCTCAAAGAAATACAAACCACGATTAAAGCTTTCAAGAAAAACAAGGCTCCTGGTTTGGATGGACTTATTGTGGAATTATCCGACATTGTTGGCCAGTCTTAAAGAAGGATTTTATGGACTTGGCTAGTTACCTTCACTCCTTAAATTTTGAAGGACAAAATTTGAGACACTTAAATAACACCATAGTTTCCTTAATTTTCAAAAAAAGGTGACGCCGACGACATTGAAAATTTCATGCCAATCAGTCTTATTAACCTACCCATCCGCATTCTCTCAAAAGCCATTGTAAACCGTTGGGTGCCTATACTCCAAGAGGCAATTCTGCCATCACAATGTGCTTTCTTAAAGAACAGATCAACGACTGATGCGTTTATCGTAACATCTACAATCGTAAACGATTGGGAATAGATTGAGTATTAAGGTGTTACTCTTAAAAATTGACTTTCGAAAGGCCTTCGATACCTTACGTTGGCCTTTAATACTAGGCACGCTGAAGGCTGCTAATTATCCTCCCATTTTCATATATTGGATAAGGACAATCCTAAAAACTACAGGAAAACCATTTAAAGTTAATGGAAAATCGGTGGGATTCCTCCATCCCGAATGGGGGTGCGTTAGGGTGATCCCCTTTCTCCTTTTTTATTCATCCATTCTCTATATGTGCTTGATGGTATGCTCTAAACTGGCATCGAATGGAAATATCCGTGGTTTTTTCAAAAAGGGCATGGACACTGCCATCACAAATATTCAATTTGCTGATGACTTGCTTATCTTCATGGAATATGAGGAAGATCACTTGAAAGATGTGCTTGCAACCATCAAAATTTCAGTGCAATCTATGGTCTAGAAATAAACTTCCAAAAATCCGAGTTTGTGGGTTTCAATCTGTCAAGGAGGAGACTTTTCGATCAAAAAATATCCTTGGTTGGAATGAGGGTTCATTCCCTTTAAACTACTTGGGATTCCCTCTTACCAAACGAAAATTATTAACCAAAGATTGGACATCAATTGTCGCAAAATTCTCTACCAAATTTCAAGGATGGAAAGGTCAAACTCTTCCACTCTGGCTCGTATAGATTTGCTAAATTCCTCCCTCACTCCTTTGATTACACACTTAATGTCTTGCCTCAAGATCCCCATATCATTACAAAGATTGATAAAACACGAAGAAAATTTCTCTAGGTGGGAAACACTACATCAAAACCAAGATCGAAGGTGGCTTGGGCAAAAATAACTCGACCAAAATTCAATGATGGTTGGGGCATCATAAACCCGCCTTTTCAACGATGCTTTGTTAACAAAATCAGCCATCTCTTTGATTGACCGCAAAAAATTGTGGCTTTCAAATTTCCTAAGTGTAGCTTCTTTTGGTAGTGCACCGATTGTCCTAAATGAGATTTATACAGCAAATCACTCAATGATTTGGAAAAGTCAGATTAAGAGATCAATCTCTTTTCAACCGATCTTGAGCAAAAAATCAACCTTGGGGAAAATTCTTCACTCTGGAATGGTTCATTGAACGGAAATAAACCTTTATGGAAAAGTTATTCTGCTATTTAGCCTTTTATCAAAAATTGAAAGATTTATGTCCGTAATGGACTTATATCCTGGAATGCAAAGCAAAATTGGTTCAAATGCCTACAATCTAGGTTACCAGTAGGGCTATGGTTGTTGGCTAAAAATCTAAATAATCATTAAACTCGATCAACCTGTCCATATTGGCCCAAGTAGTGACAACACTACTTTCCCAACATGAACGCTCTAGAATCGTCTTTAAACAAGCAAATCTACTTAACATTAGTTGATGGTGGCCTGCGTTCGTTTCTACCAAAAAGATTTTGGTCTATTCATTTGATCCTCGTGCATCTTACTTTATTTGGCTTCTAGCATACAATAAAATTCTCACTCAGGATCTTTTGGAGAAGAAAAAAATACATTCTGCAAATAGATGTCACTTATGTTGTAACCATTTAGAAAGCTACTTATATCTCTTCAATGATTGTAGATACACAAATATATTTTCTGGATCTGTGGGATAACCCCAAAATTCAGCGAGTTCTCAAATCTTATTACGGGTCATCCTATCCTTTTAAATTCCCATATTAGATGGAGCATGCTGGCTATTAAAGCAACGATTTGATGATGTATTTGGAAAGCTAGATGTAAGTTAGCCTACGAGGTATTCCAATCAATTATTCAAAAATCATTGTGGATGCTTCCTCCATTTGTGCAGCAATATCAGAAACTCATTTTGATAAAGATTGGAGATGCTTTAGAACTTTTGCCACCTGTCCTACTGACTAATTTATATGATCATTATTTAGATTTCAATCTTTTAACTTACTGCAGATTTACTCAAGGTGGTTGCTGCCCCAATTGGCATTCTGCATAGCAAAGCTTTCACACTCCATGTGTCCAACTCCAAAAAGCGTACTCCCTTGGCTCTACAGAAACGCTCAGGTTAGTGATCGAATTTAGAGCAGGTGCCACTTTTTTGGTGTGGATTTAAGGCAATGTAAACTCTATTTTGCACATGTTAGTTTGGTTTCTTTTTGTGGTGATAATTCGGAATTTTAGTTTATGCCACGCATCTGTGCGGACCCTGGACATCTCTCTCTATTCCATGATGATGTAATCTTGGTTTTCTTCGGTAATGATGATTGGACCTGATCTTTTTTTTAAACCATAACACCCCATTCTATGTCTGTCGCACAATGTCATAACCTCATTCCAAAAGGAGGACATGTCTTCGCAAGCCTTCACCAGGACAAGAGACACATATAGCACTAGACCTATTGTGGAGCTCGCGGTCGAAAAATTGACCTTTGCTGAGATGCGAACTCACCCGGATTGTCCATCCCGGTAAAGCCACAATGAACGAGACTGGAGAATTAGAGGAAAATGCATTTTATTATCAGATTTTCCTAATCATTTTCTTTTGGAATTCGAAAACGACAAGTTGCACTTACCCATCCCATACCATAGTTGGATTAATTAGGAGCGTGCATTGGGTGGGTACTCAGCTCGTTCAACCATGATTCGTCTCGACCCATCATTACCAGATCTACAGATCGATCTGACCTATTCCAGCGGATACCCGATTCTACTTGGTACCTGAATTGTTTCAACGAGTAACAGATACCCGCAGGTACTCATGAATAACTACAATAAAAAAACTGCCATCGTAAAATCTGCACTCGTGATGTGACATTCAATAATATTATTGATTGATGATATAAAAATTGAGAGATGAACATTTTTCTCCTTATCGTGTCATTTTCATGTATATTTTATATTGTGCCGCATATTTCCGATTTTTTGGGCAAGTTTTTTCTTCCAAAATGCACCGGAGACAACAACATTTAGGAGTCTTTTTGTATAACAAAAAAAATTACATATCATACAAGTAGGACCTTTGTGCAATAAATCTAAATAAGAAAAAGTGGAGAGGCAATGATGGCAAAAGGTGGCCGTGGTCCGTGAATGAAACAATGGATGTTGCAGATTTTCAATGGACGAATTTGGGTCTGAATGGGTCTGAACTAAAATAAAAGGTGGCTGTGGTCCGTGCACTGTTGTAGGCCCTCTATTTCCTTCCCACCAGAGGCATCCAAGCGGGTGATACCCAACTGGATACCAACTCTTCCGGTGGGTTTTCCAAGAGGCACAAAAGTTGAGCAAGACAGGTATCCGATCCGGATAGTTTGCTCGGGTACCCGTGAACTTCGAGTCAAAATAGCTGGGTCGGATTGAGTACCTATTTGACCCGGATATTGTGAACACCCCTAGGATTAATCTGATCTACTTCTTTGGATTTGGTTTTGACGCCTTGTACCAAAAAAAGATTTGAGTTTGGTTTTGACACCTCGTACTAAAAAAGAACCTTGCTGAAAGCTATTAAAAAGCGTAATGATCTTTGACCATTTGTGTTTTCTACAGGGTATTTCGATTAGAATTATAGAGATTCCATTGCTTTAATCCGTGGAACATTAAGGGATTGGGTGGCAACACTAAACTCAATTGCCTTCAGAATTTGGTTAGGATGAACTCTTTGAATCTCCTTTCTCTTCAGGAGACTAGGATGCTATCGGTTGCTAGGTCTAGATTACTTCAGCAAGTGTTCAAACCAAAGGGCGAAATCTTGTGGCATTCTGTTGGGCTATGATCCCTCCAACTTTAGATGCAAGGAAAGCATAGATCAAGATTAACGTTGGTTGTTACACATTCATAAATTAGACCAGAATCTTAAGTTCTATCTAGAAAACATCTACGGGTCCACTTGGTTGCGGGAAGTGATATTTCTATCTGATTTGCATGATTTTGCATCTTCAAAATCATCTCTCTGTATTGGTTGGAGATTTCAAGCTCACTAAGAAACCTAGTGGTATTTCTTTCGGAATTATTCTATCCCCATTCGATGGGGAATGGATTCAATGTCTTGGGCTATTATATCCCTACTCAACAGGGGTTCTGTTTTCCTATAGTTTGAAAAAGGGAAAAATGGGGCTGCCCACGCCCCATTTTTTTTCAATTTTTTTTTTGAAAAATATTGCCATGTAAATTCATCCCTATACCCCTCCTATATGCCATTCGAATTTCGTCATATTCCTACGGCCTCCATCCGGACGTCATTTTTTTAACGGCCGCAGGATTTTTTAAATCGACCATGTCTATATGGAGGCCGTAGGAGTATCTGTTTCTGACGAAATTCGAATGGTATGTAGGAGGGATATATAGATGAATATACATGGTAATATTTTTCAAAAAAAATAAAAAAATTGACAAAAAATGAAGCGAGACAGCCCATTGACCCCAAAAAGGGAAAAATCCCTTGTTACAAATTATTCTATCCAGTCAAGAACAGCCCAAGGCATTGAATCCAATCCACCAAAGCAAGTAAATTGAACCCCTATTAGAAACCTCAATTAAAGCACTATGCTCGATCCAACGTACCGTCAACATTACACCAAATCGATTTATCAGAGCATTTGATAAGCTCTCACTTCAATGAGGGCACGATCTAATATGGCCCGACGATCCAAATGGGAGCTATTGGTTCAAGCATAAGTTGTGCCCCAAGGCTTGTTTGCTATTGGAACGAAACAAAGTAAAGTCCCAATCAAAATTTGCAGGCCTGATTTAGATGAAAGCAAGTTTAAGTGATCTAAGGGGGAGTTTATGTTAATGCAATGAAAGCTTCTTGAAGAAGCTTTCTCGTTTAAATGAAGAAGCTTTCCATTAAATGAAGGACCGTAACATATTACGTGGTGGTCTCTTCATGAATTAGTGCAGCTGTTGTAGTCGCAGGCCTTCAAGGGTAAACGATGCACCTGCCCTCGCGGCAGATCAGCTCCCAGAATCAGTACTGCTTCGTCTTGCACGTCGACGGATTGGAGCTGTTAGCGCGGCGTTTACATGCCAAGCACGTCTTGGTGTCCTGCAGCGTCACCCCTTCCATGACCAGCTCCTTCTCCTGCCCCTCCAGGCAAGTATGAATAAAAGTTGGTATCCAGTATTCAGTTGACGAGACCAATGTGGAGATATAATCGGAAGTAAAGATCCAATAAAGTTATGGTGGAACCACTCACCTATTGCAACAATGGCAACGAAGAGGAGAGAGATGGGGAGGAGCCTCGACATTGTTGTGAGTTAAGATGGGAATGGATAGACACATGTGGCCATATAAAAAGAGGACATGCAGATAGGGGATAAAAATGAATATATTCGTATCCGAGTTGTATTCATTATATATATATATTTTTATTGACATTTGTATTCACTTTAAAGTGGATGGAAATGTGGATATTACTTTGATATTTGCTAATATTCGTAGTCATATATCTATTTTAATATATAAATGGAATTCAAGGTCATTCATTTTCGTAGATACAGTGTTTGGTAATGTATTTTACAAAGAGTCCCGTAAAATATAACCATTGATTTATCTATAATTGTATGTAACAACATTATATTATTGCATTCACCAATGTTGATATAATTATAAAGAGATAAATTTATTTGGTATATCTATTTTATGTGTAAATCATCCTAAACACGAACATTTTTGTTAATCTATTAAATAGTTATATTATTATGGTATTTTTACCCCACGAACCCTAGAAACTTGTAAGTTCTTCTTGACCGTGTAAATATCTTTATTAACCCCTTGACCCTGTTAATATACTCCATCTTACCCCAAATCCTGCCGTTAATTTGAGACTTCTTAAGTTAACTAAATTGAATTTATGTTGAGTTAATTAAACCATAGCAAATTCAACGGTTGGTTTCCTTCTACTCTATCCTTACTTCTCTCCCCCTCCTTCCTCTTCGTTATTAATACGACATTGGAGCTTCAGCGACTTGATAAAAACTCCGGAGGGAAAATACAACATTTGCATCACGCGAACCAGGAGGAAGCTCCATGACAACCTTATCTGTGTCATCCCCTTCCTCACAAGAAACTGGAGCTCCTCCGAGCAGTAGAAGCTCCATTCCAATTTCCACAATAGCAGCAACAAAACATTTTGGAGCTCCTCCGAGCAGTAGAAGGTAATTAACTTCGAGCAGAGCCTTCTCCGTGCCTCTAAATCTGGGCTCCAAGGTGAAGCTCAACTTTGGTGACGATGTGCCTCTGATTGGGTATGGCGCTGGAGGCAATGGTGTTCTAGCATGCTGCTAATGGCTTGAGACTGCTCCTTCTGCAGTCAAGACTTGAAAGCTTCACCCCGGTGAACACTGTTCCTCCTTTGTTTTTACCAGCAGGCGTTCAATGAAGATGAATGTAATAGGGATGTTGGGAGATGCTACATGGCCTTGGGGACACGCAGATGATAGCGTAGGCAAGCTAAAACTTGGAGATAATTAGGATGGGCCCCTCCTGATCTGCTTTTGCTCCGACGATGATGCAGTGAGCTTTGGTGTTTTGTCACGCAGTGATGCAGGGCTTGCTGTGGGCTTTCCTCGAAGATGAATGAAGGTGTGTTGTATAGATTTGTGGGTATCCGATGGTGAAAGTTGTGAATAACAATCAAAAGGATGGGTTTGCGACCCTTCTTTGGACATCCTGGAGGCATCCTAGCAGCTGAGTACTAGCTGTTGCGCAAGGGGCTGATAATGCTACGAGCAGTTCCCAGATCTTAATTGAAGGCCTCACTGGAAGTGATCAAATGGCTCCATTGTGTGGAGCTCTCTATTGTCAGTAGAAGATGACTTGAGGCTGCTTGATGCGGTTCTTTGACATCTGGATTGTGACCTGAAGTAGTAAGATCGAGATCGAGCTTTAAGGCCCGGTTATGGGGGTTAAGTCACAAAGGGGAGATGGTGGATGTGCTGGAATCTTAGCCACAGGCGGAGGATGTAGCCAAAGACCGTGGAAGGTTGCATGATGGAAGAAGAGAAAGCGTTGGATCTAGAGATGATAATGGAGGTCGATTTGACTTGTGTTGAGTAATAATTTTTAGTTGGAGGGAAAGAAGATGGTGAAGAGCTGCAGTTGAAGATCTAGAGCTGTAGTTTTAGTAAAGATTAAGGGGAGATTTAATATATTTTTGATGGAATCCGATCAATTTTAATAGTCAAATGAATGAAAGTTAACCACACGGTGTGTGAGGTAAATATTAACAAGTTTACATGGTCGGGGGAGTAATAACATTATTTGGAAGGTCGGAAGATAATTTAAAATGATTATAGGGTTCGTGGGGGTAAAATTTCCTATTCTTATTCGTATACAATTCGTATTCGTTTTATATTCGTATTTATTTTTAAGGTTATTGTAATAAAATTTTCATATTCATTGTATTCGTATTTTAAATTGAATAAGGATGTGATTATACCTATATATGTAGCCGTTGTTTTCATCCCTAGATGCAGTTCTTCTCGGGAGTGGTATCTTCTGCAATAACGCAATCAATTCCAACTTCATATAAAGATTTCGTTCCTTTTCTGCGACATCCATATTCAGCATCAATCTATGCTGATTGTTTAGACTCGTGATTTTTTTGTTAAATACAAGCCATAAATGGAATTTTCTGGAAGTTAAACCAATTAGCATCTGATGAATGAAATAAGGATGAAGAATGAATCGCAAAAAAAAAGGAAATTCAGTCAAACATAATTAATCGGTTTATTTCAATTAAGGACTCGAGATCAAAAAATATACATTTCGAATAATTGCCATTTCTGTTCTCAATCTATGATATGAGAAGCCATAATATACTATTCAATGCAGAATTCATGGAAAACTAGATTTTTTTTATGTAGAATCCCAAAGTTGGGTCATCTCCAGACCTGTAAACAAGTCGCAATTCTATCAAATTATGGTCATATACTTATGTTTATATTTTAGAACAACGATTGCACAATTTATGATAATATATGGTGTTAATGTGACTTGAATCCTAACCATTTGTTGGGCTGCGGATGTGGTTGATGTGCCTTGATTTTTGATTGGTTGATAGTTGTTGGGTAAGGATTGCTGAAATATCTGATCTGTGTCATGTCTTCTGATTGGCTGAGAGTTGTTGGTCAGGATTGCTGACATGTCTGATCTGTGTCCTGCCTTCTTATTTGCTGAGAGCTGATGGGTCCGGATTGCTGACTAATATGATCTGTGTCCTGCCTTCTGATTGGCTAAGAGTTGTTAGGATGGATTGCTGAATACAAATGGTATTCTTCTTCTGCAGTATAAAAGGGGTCATAAGGCCATCAGATATTGCAATCCTCATTTTGATCATGTTTCTCATCCCATATCTGTACCTACCTTCTTAGTATTCTCTACATTGCCTTTTTCTCCATATAATGAAATCGATCGCTGCCGTCCATGGATATAATCCATTTATAAGTGAACCTTGTAAATCCGTGTGTTTGTGTCTTACTTATTTGTTCGTGTTTTTGTTTGTTTGCTTCCACGATTCGCAACAAACTGCTATCAGAGCTTCATGTTTCGTCAGGATCATCCAGTAAGATGGCATCGCACAATCTGAAGATTGAAAAGTTCACGGGGAAGAATGGATTCAGTTTATGAGAAACAAGATGCGCGTCCTTCTGAAGCAGCAGGGCATCTGGGCATCATTAGATCAGAAGCAAGCGAAGGCACTCAAGCCATTTGAGTTGATCATGCAGGAAGGAGAAGGCGCACTCGACGATCATGCTATGTTTGGCAGACGAGATTATCGCGGAGTTTGCCGATGAGGATTCCGCAGTCAGTCTTGGTTGAGACTCAAAAGTCTATACATGACAAAGTCTCTGACCAAAAAGTTGGTCTTGAAGCAACATCTGTTCTCTCTCCACATGCATGAAGGTATATCTCTTAAAGATCATCTAGATCGCTTTAAATACATTATTGATGGATTTAAGAAATATAGATATTAAGATTGAAGATGAGGATGCTGCCTTGATTTTATTGGTTTCTCTTCCATTATCATTTGAGAATTTTGTTCAATCATTCATTGTGGGAAGAGAATACATAACCTTAGAGTAAATTTGCGCAAGTCTGCATACATGTGAACTTCGACATATGGCTATTGGAATGGAAGACTCTAACGCTGCAGGTTTGGTTATGACTCATGAGAAGAGTCATGCCGATCCTCACTACATAAAGAAAGAATGCATAAGTCCAAGTTGAAGACTTACAATGCTAGGGACATTTGCAATTACTGCAAGGAATCTGGACATTAGAAGAAAGACTGCCCAAAGAAGACCATAATTGCTGCAGTGGCTCAAGGTGACATAGATTCCTGAAGATGATTTTGTTCTCACCGTCACAGATCATAAGACACATGTACCACATGGATTCTTGAATCAGACCGTTCTTAATTTGTTCAGATCATCTCTGCGACGACGTGCACAGCTGCTCAAGCAATATCTTTTTCACAAAGAGATGTCATTTTATTGATTCCTTCCCGTTACTCCATGGTCATCAAAACTTTCTCTTCCCAATACTTGGTTAATGAATGAAATTAAAATAAAGCACAAAAATATATTAGCGTGGAGGTCTCCTCTCCTCTCATCATGAACTGGTGCAGTTGTGGCAGTCGCAGGTCTTTGGGTAAAGGGTGCACTTTCCGTGGCCGCAGATTGGCTCCCAGCAGCACTGCTTCGTCTCGCACGTGGACGGATTGGAGCCGCAGCAATTGCACGTCGCGCACGTCTTGGTGTCCTGCAGCGCCACCCCTTCCATGGCTAAAATGCCCAGATCCTTCTCCTGTCCCTCCATCGGCAAAGTACAATGCCGACGCGTTCCTCCCTGCGCAGATAAAAGTTGGTATTCGGTATTAAGACCGATGCGGAGAGATAATCATAAGTAAAGGATCCAATAAAATAATGGTGGAACCACTCACCTATTGCAGCAATGGCAACGAAGAGGAGAAAGATGGAGAAGAGCCTCGACATTGTTGCGAATAAGGACGTGAATGTATACGAGGTCACCCACCCACACATGTGGTCATATAAATAGAGGACAGTTCATCCTCCTCCTAAATCGTATCCTCTGCATTAATGCAATCAATTTCAGATGGAAAATAAAGATTTCCTTCCTTTTCGTCGACGTCCGTATTCAGGAGAACCCACGCTGATTGTTTGTCTCGCGCTGCGAATTTGTTGCCATAAATGGCATTTTCTGGAAGTTAAAAAAGGAAGATTGAACCATACAAATTAATTAGTTTCGAACAATTGCAATTTATTTTGTCAATATCTATTTTCGTTACCGGACAAACTTGTAATGCATCCTTTTATATATAGTCATAATACTTATGCTTATACCTCAGAGTGCCGATTAAGCAATATATGCAGAATGAGGGGCAATATTAATGTCAAGTCATGAAAAATATTAACGTACTTTCTGAACCCCACTCATATCATATCGAATGAAGATCTATTGGGACTCCTCCGTATATTCGTGGCTTGTTTATGAATGCCATGCTCCCGACACCAAATATAGTTGTAATGATCTATATTTTTGGATCTAGTGGGTATATCATCATATGCTAAATATATATTGATGAATATTATCTAATGTAAAATCACGATTTATACTTCAATTAGTTGATGTAGGCTACTGAGAAATTTAAAAACTCGTAGTATTGTTTGATGGGTCCTCTAGTGAAACGGGAAACACAAGATAAGAAGAAATATGTCTTAAATACTACGATTTTTTACAGTTACGTCCTCTTAGCTTTCGGAAATATCAGTTATGTCCATCTCTTTTTTGCAACATCAGTTGTGTCTCTACGTTCTTGAACTCCGTTCGTCGATTCCGACTCCGGGCTCCAAATGCCTCGCCGAGGGGTGCTTCTTATTCCTGGCGACCTCTCACGTGTGCAGGTAACCTCAGATGGGATCCAGATCCCAACGATGGGGACCTTGGACTCTTTGCAGTCCAGACGACCTGGAGCACCTTTTAGTCTTCGATTCGTCTCTACAAGTGGTCCTTTGGGGGTCAGACCTGCACCAAAATTTCCAGTGGCTCGAGGCAAACACCTCGGCCTAAAAATTGCACTTGGAAGCTGTCTGGCCACCCATAACCCTAGAGACTATCTTGTGATCCACACGAGGCAGGACCACTGGTCGTTATGATGACAGCCCAAGGAGCCCAAGTGACTAGGCAACAATTAACCCAGACTAAATAGAATCAAGCACAAATAATCATGTGTTAATCAAAATTTATTATACCCTACGATGAATGTGTATAGTGGACAAGCGGTTATGGGTCAAACTCAGGGAACAATACGCTGTAGCACATAATATTATTTATAAATAAATAATATGTATATAAATGTATATAGATATGTACACTATTTACTTAGTTTTTTTGTTTTAAATTTTTTAGTATTTTTTTTAATTTTTAAGGTTTTAAATAATTAAAATATTTATAATAATTAAAAATAACATAACTTATAATATATAGTTATAACTACATTATATAGTAATATAAATATATATAGTTAAAATCATCAAAAAATGCTAAGTTTTAAATATTTTTCTACTATATTTGTGATTTTTGGGAAATTGATGCTAATTTTTTGGATTTTAAAAATATGAAAAAGTATAAAACAATGACTTTTTAAATAGGTCGAATAGATTTGAGGACCAAACATAGCTAAAAGGTCAAAATTTCTCCAAATAATCTTTATTATATATAATATATATAAATATACATAAAGAACAAAAAATAAACATTTTGAACTTTTTGAAGAGTTTTTATGTTTTTATAAGGATTTTGGAGCTTTTTATTTTTTTTTATCATTTTTTATATTTTTAGGAATTGATCTGGAGGAATAAAATACAATAATAAAACTAATACTATTTTTTTGGAATTTTGTAATGTACTTTTATATTTTTTTGGATTTTAAAGTAAACAAGGAATATCCATGATGTTTTGGTTTTAAATGAATAGGAAAAAAAATCAAAAAATGCAATAAAAAATTAGAGCGTGAAAGATCAAGTAATCATGCACATTATCTTATTTTTTCATGATTTTTGGAGCACGGATTATATTTTTAGAAAATAGAATACAACACAAAAATTAATTTAACAAATAGGGGGTACATTTGCACTTAAAATACAAGTCAAGGGATATAATGTAAAATATCCAAAAGTTCTGAACTAAAATGCTAAATCTAAATATTAAATAGAATTATAAGAATAATAGGGGCTTATATGCAAAGGTCACACAAACTCACGCGCACAGGCATGCGAGCCTACGTGGCTTGGACTGTAACACAAATGTCTAAACTTATGGGTGTTTAGATGTAATTTTTACAAGATAAAACTTGCTCAGTCACGTGCCTTTTATGGTATGCAATTAAAATGAAGTAGGTCTAGTTATAAAGTTTTAGAATAAAGTCACGACTACACGCCTAATATGTAATTACAAATTAATATACGAAAAGTGGAGGGAGGCATGTGAAATATACCCCAAATCAAGATGCTGGTGGACTGCCCTAAAGCTTCCACATCACCTCACTTAATCAGATCCTACAATAACGATATGGTACCACTTCATTTAGCTTCAATGGCCCATATTAGATCTAGACCCTCATTCTTGATCCAACGACATCTAGCACCTCTGGAGGAACTCAGAAAAACACTTGTTTCTATGAGTTTCGATCGTTGATTCAGGTCAAGTCCAGCCTACAATCTTCATGCCGAAGGGATCAATAACTTGTTGGTGTCCTCCCGAAGCTGCAGGTGGGCTTTGATCAGGTCCAAGTCCCAACGATGGGGACCTAGACGATCTTCTGCCTAGAGCGAAAGATGAAGATTGAAGTGGCACCAAATGCATTGCTTCTGCTCCTACCTAAATGCAGAATGTTACTTGGCTTGAGACAATCATCTCAGCCTAAAAACTGAGGTCTGGAACCTCGTAGATGATGCAGGCGGTGAGCTCCGACAAAGCGGAGGAGGAGGAACTCTGATGGCTCAAATCCATGCATGAATCAAGGTGATAAGTGAGGCATTTTGCATAAAAATGGAAGGAGATCGAGATAGGGGTGAAAGATGGGTCGAAAACAATAAGGTTGACGATGAATCAAGTCCAGAGCAGAGCTCTAGGTGAACGTAAAACTTGGTAATATATTAAATCTACTGATTAACACTAAGAACTAAGCACATAATCAAAATCTCTGCTAAAAATGTTACCTAGAAAGCTATAAATTGGGGAGGGGGTCTCAACGTGGTGAAACCACGGAGCAGAACCTCATGACGACAAGGTTGCCGAAGATGGTGGATCAGCCCAATCCCGACTCCTCCTCGTTGCGAATCCCTTCCAGACGTCGCTGTCACCAATGCCAAGGAGATTAGGTGTATCAGAGGGTCTAAGACTCGAGAGAGAATGATCAAAATCAAAAAGAAGATGGAAGAGATTATTTATAGGTTGGTGGAGCAGAGGTTTTGAGGTGAGATAGTGTGAGATCGATCGGGAATTGGTGAGATGGGTATGGTTGTGATGAATCTCCATTTTATCACCTTTATTCTATCATTCTGGCCTTAAAAACCCTAGCTAATGCATGTAAGTAGCCTTAATTTGCACAAATTAACATTCATTCTTTGGTGTATAATTACTGTTTAAAATATTATCTTTAATGCCAAAATTATATAATAAAGAAAAGAAAGAAAAAATAATAAAATTTGTAAGGTATTTTATTGATCCTAAATCCCAAGACCAAGTCAAGAATTGATTTGTTCTACAAGGAATAAAGTAGGGGGAGATACAACAACAACAACAACAAAGCCTTTTCCCCACAATTAAGTAGGGTCGGCTACATGGATTCTTCGCCTCCATTCAGATCTATCTTGGGTCAATCTCGGACTTATATCCAGCAAACTAAGATCCCTTCGTATAGTCTCTTTCCAACACTTCTTGGGCCGTCCTCGCCCTCTCTTAGCTGGCTCAACATCCCAACACTCGCATCTCCTAACCGGTGCATCAGTTGACCTTCTTTGCAAATGACCAAACCATCTTAAGCGGTTTTCTCGCATCTTATCCTCGATCGGAGCTACACCAACTTTCTTTCTGATTGCATCATTCCGAATCCGATCTTTACGTGTATGTCCACACATCCATCTTAGCATTTTCATTTCTGCTACAGCCATTCTCTGTACATGTCTATGGTTCACAGGCCAACATTCAGAACCATAAAGCATAGCAGGTCTCACGGCTGCTTTGTAAAACTTTCCTTTAATTTTTAAAGGCATTTTCTTATCACAGAGAACAACGGAGGCTCCTCTCCACTTTAGCCAGCCTGCATTTATTCTATTAGTAACATCTCCATCAATTTCTCCATCATGTTGCAAAATAGATCCCAGATATCTAAAAGAATCTCTCTTCTGGATGTTATCGTCACCAATCTTCACCTCGATTCCTTCACCATTGCTTCCATCAAAGGTGCATTCCATATATTCCGTCTTAGCCCTACTTATACGAAAACCTTTAGTCTCCAATGCATGTCTCCAAACCTCAAGCTTCTCATTTACTCCATCTATAGTCTCGTCAATCAACACAATATCATCGGCAAATAACATACACCAAGGTAACTCATCCTGAATGTGACTTGTCAACTCGTCCATAATCAAAGTAAAAAGAAATGGACTCAAAGCTAAACCTTGATGTAAACCAATGTTGATATCAAAATAGTCAGTCTTCCCCGTCGGGGTCCTTACACAAGATAAAGCCCTATCATACATATCCTTTATGAGATTAATGTATAGGACAGGTACTTCTCTCTTCTCCAAAACTCTCCACAGTATCTCTCGTGGGACGGAATCATAAGCCTTCTCCAAATCAATAAAGATCATATGGAGATTCTTCCTTTTAGCTCTATAAATCTCCATTGTTCTCCTCAGCAAATGGATGGCTTCAATAGTTGAGCGACCTGGCATGAATCCGATTTATCAATGATTTTTGGCCCTTATCTCCCCTTACTTTATTCATTTTTGGGATCTATTTTATTTTCCAATTTTTATACATCAAATAAAGAAACTTTATACATGAAAGTTGTAGATAATAATATATAGAAAAATATAAAATTGATTTCATACAAATAATAGTATACAACATATTTTTTTACTCTAAATAAAAAGCCAAAATCCCAACTTCCCAAACTCATATCTCTCAAATAAAAACTCAAAATGTATCAAAATCACCTTTAATTTATATAACTTTTAATAAGCTATTTGATGAAGGTGGTTTCATATTTTATGAAGTTAAAGCGTAAAAGTTAGGTTTTGGACCCCTATTGTACGATATACCCAGATAAACTATTCATTTTATTTATTCTTTATTATTTTTATTATTTTTATATTTTTATAATTTTGTAAATATTTTTTATTAACATATTTACATATTAGAACTAGAATAAAAAAATAAACAAAACATTAAAATAAAACATGTATATATAATACATAGATGAAATACCTATACTAATATATATAGAGTTAATATACCTATTCATTTAAGTGTGTATATTACCTCAAAAATATATAATAAAAATATATTTAAGTATATAAATATAAGTTATAATTATATATAATAAGAAAATAAAATAATAAATGCAAAATACAAAATAAAAATAAAATATTTAAAACATAGGTAAATATACCTATAAAGGAAACCCTAAAAAAATTCTATAGAAAATAATAAACAATTTTATTATTTTATAACTTAAAATAAATAAAATATTTATTATTTATTATTGATTTTATAAATATTTTTTGATTGGGTTTTTTTGGTTGTTCCACATGAACCAACCAGGATCCTCAGTCAGTTGACCTCAGTCAACTCTTTATCGAGGCCTTAGGTTCTGACAGACCTGGCTTTTGATTCCGTTTCTCGATTTTCCCCTATGATTCTTTCACTAATTGGCATCGATTCCTTCTAACTTTTTTTCCTCGATCATTGGTGATTCACGTCGGCTTGACTCCTCGAGCTTTAGATCATTATGTCGATTGGACTTCCTCGATCTTTGGCCCGCTCCAGTCATCCTGTACATAAACATCTCTGATTTTCATTTTGATTTTGAATCGCCTTGGACCCCTTTTGCCCCCTCCCCTCTTTGGAGCTCTGGATCGAGGAGGGTGACAACCTCCTCTCCAGCTCTTTTGCGACGGAGTTGAGCGTGGTTTGAGCGACTTCCACCCACCTCCGGTGGAGCGCCGCCGTAAGGTCGATCTCGTTAGCTCCTCAGCAGACTCGAGGTAGCTTTTTACCATTTTCTAATTAGTTGTAATCTTAGGTTTAACTTACTGCCTTTATTTTAGCTTTTAAGTGTGTTTATTAGCCGTAAATCCAAACCCGTTGTTCGTCGGAGCTCCGCTCTAATGAACCACCCATCGTGTTTCCAACAGTATTTCACCCCGCAGACCACCCCATTTTCCTTCCTCAACGCCTTCCCACATCTTCGTCCTACTTCATTCACCTCGATTCCAGTTGAATCGAGCTAGCGGTGCTCCTTCCTCCGCCTTCGCCGGAGCACCTCCACCCGCTGCACCCGCACTCATTTCCACCTAACAAAACCCTCTGAACCCCTTGTATTTTCTTGTTTGAAGCTAATAGTGCAGGTTCGGAGTCAAAGGCCTCATCTAAAGAAGTTTTTGGTCAGCAGGAGCTCACTCTTGGTCTTGGACCTTGTTGGAGCTTCTCACGAGGTCCCAACCAATTTTGAGGAGCCTACTCGACGTGGAAGAACCCCATGAGCATTTTGCCTCCCATCCGAGCTCCTAGGGATGAAGGAGGCAAAGAAATACAAGCGATCAAAGCGACTCGGGGTCTTGTTCTTCGCGAGTTCATCCAAGCAACCTCGGAGCCATTGGATCGACCCCGGTTCCTCACGACAAGAAGCTATCGTCAGATCGTCGTGTGCCTCCACCATTGATCTCCCTCAGGAGATCTAATCTGGGACGTCGACTGCGAACTGGTACCGGGCGTCATGGAGCGGACACATGCTAGTGGGTGCATTTGCGCCTAGCTTTGGGTATTTTGCACATCTGACCCAACGTGTTTTTGTATATTTGGAACTCAATCATTCATCTACCATTATATTATTTTTGTGTATTTTGCAAAAAGACCCTCTGACTTTCAGTATTTGCAAATGAGTCCAGTCCACGTCACCTCACATGTCATCCCACGTGAGGTGGCATTTTTGCAGGTATATCCTCACGGGTATTCGTATTTCGTTTTAGTCCATTAATTTTAAATTCTTGTTACATAATTTGTGAAAATTGCTTCTTGGCCTCTGTGCTTTATTATATTTACGTTTATGGCCTTGCTAGGTTGTAGTTTCTTTTTGTGGTTTCTCATTTATTAAAATTATCTATTGTGCTCAGAAAAAATTCCCAAATATAGGATTAACTGCCTGACATGTTGCAGATTCATTCTATAATTTTACATCTCATTTTTTGGTACTTTTATTATTTTTAAAAAATCATGTAGAGCACAATTATTCCATGTTTATCTTATAAAATACTAAAAAATATAAAATATTTTTGAAAAAAATCCAAAAAATAAATTTTTTTATTTGTTTATTTATCTTATAACCCCAGAAACTAAAATCCAAAAAATAGAAAAAGAAAACTCTTAAAAATTGAAAAATTCCAAAATCCTTTATAAAAATCTATAAAATTCTTAAAAAATTCCAAAAATACATTTTTTTATTTTTATAATTTTCTTTATATTATTATCTTTATACAATCTGTCCAGTTTTGCTCCCTGTGTTCGTCCTCTACATTTACTTTCACCTATACACATCCTTGTTGTAGAGTTATAATATTTTTTTTAAGTCCCAATTTATTTTGCATTGCTTTATACTTATTTGTTAGTTAATTGTTGATTTTCTAGGTTTTTGTCTGAGGTCGCTTCAACGACGGTTGATCCGCCTTGTGGATTGATAAGACTTCGACAAAATCCCAATTATCAGGCCGGCGTGGATTGTTGGTGATCAGACTATACAGAGATGGAGCGGCTCGAGGGAGAAGAGGTAGGGTGGAAACGTACAAATAGAGAGAAAATTGGAGGTTCTTGACTTTTGACAAGAGTCGGAAGAGTTGGGGTTCAGTTGGCCCTAGGCAAACCTTTGAAGAGATCCGGTTGGTCCACGTGGACCATCCAGATAAATGCAAGGAAAAAATGCCTTGTAAAATATATAATAAATTACAAAAAGAATTAATTAATTTTGGGTTATAAAATAAAAAATATTTATTATTTTATGTAGTATTTAATTCCTTTTTTTATTTAGTTTTGAGATTGTTTATTATGATTTACTTTATAGAGGTTCATTTATATGTATATTTACCTATGTATTAGGTATATAGTTTCTCTTTTGTTTTTTTAACTTTTATTATTTTATATACATAATTTATATAATTATAAATATTTGAATACATCTGAATATATATTTATTATATTTTTCTGAGTTCATTTGTACACTTAATTAAATATAGGTATAAATTATATAGGTATATGTATAGTATATTCATCTATGTATTTTATATAATTTATTTTTTAATATATTTTTAATGGTTTTATTTTATTTTAATTTTTTACATATAATATAAATAATCTTTACAAAAATAAAAAATATAAAATAATGAAAATATAAAGAATAAATTTATGTGCATGACTATGAGTATATATTGTACAATGTGTGGGATATGTATCTCCTCTCGGCTGAAGCAGTAAAGGACAGTCTTCTCCAATATGGTGACCCTAATTCCCCAATCCAGTAACTCTTTCCTCGAGGAGCGGGATATTCCCTTCTAAGTTCAAGTGCAACTGGCTCAAGAAGAGGAGGTGGAGAGAAGAATGGACGGTAACTAGTGTAGCTACCTATCCTAGGATGCTTGACCGGTGTAGTCAAGTCATCGGTTGTAGATCACATACATTTGACTTTGAAGCCAAGCTTGCTTATTGGCTATATATACATGCTCCAACGAGAATTGATTTTTCTTTGACTTTTTCCCATCCATATTTTTTTGTAGTTTTTGAATATGCATTTTTTCTTCTTTTTTTGAATACTATATACACTGGCATCTACATAAGGACCTTTTCTCTTAATCCAGTAGACTATCCCTCTTTTGAAGTAATATTGCAACCCACAACTTCTGACATTAGACCTCATGGTTATTGGATCAGGTTGGGGTACAATAGCCACAAATGTGTGACTTTCGATGTTTCCGTTGGCTTGTGTTTCATGCCAGCAAATCCATCTTTCTACCACTTCAACTGAGGTGAGCAAAGTGCAAGGTGCAGGTGCACAAGCTAGGTCATTATCAGCAAGAGTCGTGCGTGTGTTCCAAAATGTTCTACTTAGCTAGTCAAGACGACATTGAACTAAGTCACGTGGTATCAAGGAATTAAGTCTAGCAGACTTGAAGTGCCTCAATTCCAGTTCCCATAAGGTTCCTGTGATTAAGTGGATTAAGGTCTAACTAAGATCCAATCTTCATATTTTATTTAGACTCGTTCAATTATCATCATCAATCCAAAAAATGCAAATGATATGTACAATACAACGAAAATATTTTTGTAATTCAATTTTCTAATTTTGAACTTCTTATGGAATTTTTGGAAAGGTATTGCATTTTTTGGTATTTTATTTTTATAAATATTTAGGGTTTTTTTCAAAAAAAAGAATTTTATCAAATAATTATGTGCAAATATTTACACAAGAGTACATATTGTTATTTATATGAATTGGGATTAAAGAATTTACACAAGGTATTAATAAGTTTGTAAAGAATTTTATCTGTTTAGATTATGTGTAGGGTTCTTACGATAATTTGAAAATATTTTTGCAAACATCTTGAATGCTTTATATTGCAAATTAATTCCATAAATAATTTTTACAAACATTTCCAAAATTTGAAAATCATTTTTTGCAATGAATTTTCAAACAATATGCATAGACTTTTCAAAATATTTTTACAACCATTTCGAAACCATTTGGAAATAGATTTTCAAAATATTTTATTCAAACAAACAAATAACTTTTCCACAATCAAAATATTTTTACAAAGGTTGAAAAGATTTTACAAAACATTTTTCAAATAGTTTTCAAAAGTTTTTTCAAAAAGATTTTCCAATCATTTTTCAAACATTTTACAAAAGTTTTTGATCTATTAATCAGTATATACAAAGATCTGAGTTTGTATTTCAATTTTTACTCATAGCTATATTATTATTAAAATACGAAAGTACGAGTTATGGCTAAAGTATATACAATATATATATGACCCCCCATACTTAGCCTCAGCTATGTCCTCATAGATTGAAGAGAAAAGGAAGACATAACTCGTACTAAGTAGAGGAAAATCAATACAACAACTGAATAAAGAATATGCAGTCGACCGTCCCTCCTATACTTAGGATCAATTAATCCTAAATATAACAGACTATATTCAACATGTTGGAAGGGTCGAGAGTGGGAACGAATAAAAAAACAACCCGTCATGTCTCCCCCTATACCTGGGGTAAAATATCCCTAGTATAGACAAAAATAATAACAGAAGAGGAGATTGGTGAGGGGATCAAAGTATGAACAACCCGAGGGCGCTCACCCCTCTATACTTAAGATGAAGGTTATCCTAAGTATAACACAAATAAATGGGGTGAGTGCAACAAGAAAAAAATAATTTGAAGAATGAAAATGAAAATAAGAAAAGAATAAAAAGATTAACTAATCAAAAATGTTTGTCTGTGCCTCGTCTGATTCTGCTGATGCTACGACATGAATTTCATCATCATTGACAACCTGTACTAAATCCACTAGAGATAGGAATGTATTATGCTCGAGATAAGGTTTAAGTAGCTGTTTTTTGATGGGATATTTACACCCATAACCCTGAGTAATCTCGTAATTACCCCGGATACCCTCTATAATTATGAATTACATCGAGGACCTTGAATAGTGCTTAACTCTTACACTCATGACCCTGTGTTAACTTTCATTCAATTTTCCATTAACTATAACAGTATCCGTTGGTTATTTTACATTTTATACCCTTTATGTTCACATTATTTACAAAATGAACCACTCCTCGTCTTGTTCCTCCTCATCTGTCGTGCCCGACCCCAACTCGTACTCCGTCGGCCATCGTCTCCCCCTCCTACTGCAAGCTCAAAGACCCCGTTCTCCCCCTCCCGGTCTCCGCCAGGAAGCTCGCAACCCTCCCCCCGCTCACCTCCGCTAGAAATCTCGAGGCCGTCGCCCGCCTCCTCCAGCAAGCTCGAAGCCCCCTCCTCCTGCAGTCGGCCCTCCACCATCGTCACCCCCAGCCTGCCCCCTCCTACTGCAAGTTCGAACACCTCGCTCTCTCCCCTCCCCTCCGATCTCCGCCAGGAAGCTCGCAACCCTCCCCCCTGCTTACCTCCGCTAGCAATCTCGAGGCCATCGCTCGCTCAGCCTTCACCTACAAGCTCGAAGCATCGTCGCAAAAGACCCCCCCCCCCACGCGTCTCCACCAGGAAGCTCGCAACCCTCCACCCGCTCGCCTCTGCCAGCAATCTCGAGGCCAACCCGCTCGCCTCCGCCAGCAATCTCGAGCCCCCCCTCCCCCATCTCGTCGGCCCTCCACCATTGTCGTCCCCGCCCACCTCCTCCTGCAAGCTCGAAGACCCTGCTTCGAGACCCCCCCTTTCTCCCTGCCTTCGCCTGGAAGCTCGAAGCCCCCCTCGCGTGGAAGCTCGACGCCCCCCTCGCCTGGAAGCTCGAAGCCCCCGTCGCCTGGAAGCTCGAAGCCCCCCTCGCTTGGAAGCTTGAAGCCCCTATCACAAAAGCTCGAAGCCCCCCTCGCCTGGAAGCTTGTAGCCCCCGTCGCAAAAGCTCGAATCCCCCCTTGCCTGGAAGCTCGAAACCCCCGTCGCAAAAGCCCTCCCCAGCCCACCTCCTCCAGCAAAGCTCGAAGAATCCCCTTGTATGGATGCCTCCACCATCGTCGCACCCCTCCCCACCACCTTCGTCGGCCAGTAAACCCCCACCACCCACCGCCTCCATCAAGAACCCCTGCCTTCAAGCCCCCAACGCACCTCCTGCAATCTCATCTCCTAAAGATTTTTTCTTTTTTTCTTTTTTTTTTACTTTTGATTAATCATAACCATTTGATCGTGACTTGTTTAGATTAACTCATTCATATGGTTGAGTTAAAGAACTAAACTAACGGAAGGTTATGCATGTAAAACGGAGCCTTTACTCAGGGTCATATGTGTAATTCGTGATTACAGAAGGTATCCGCGGTAATTACGAAATTACTCAGGGTTATGGGTGTAAATATCCCTTTTTTGATTACGAATGGTTGTGCGTCAGCTGATAGTCCAGATATCACGATGCTTCCATTGTCAGCACATGATTTACTATGAAAGGACTAATCCGCTTACTCTTCAACTTCCCTAGGAATAATTTGAGCTTTGTATTAAACAACCAGATCTTCTGACCAAGTTTGAAAGTCTTGTAGCGGATGTGTTTGTCGTGCCACCTTTTGACCTTCTCCTTGTACATTTAAATGTTGTCATATGCATACTCATGGAATTCGAGAAGTCTATTTAAGTCTAGCTTTCTATTCTTTCCGACCTTCTTGGAATCCAAATTATAGAAATTAATTGCCCACAAGAATTTATGAATGAGTTCTATGAGCAAATGGCATGGCTTGCCGTACACCAAATGGTAGGGAGACATTCCTAATGGTGACTTGTATACAGTCCGATAGGCCCAAAGTACGGAATAAAGGAGTTGTGACCAGTGTTTCCTATCGCGGTGCACAAGTTTCTACAGAATTATCTTTATCTCCCTATTCGAACATTTGTCCAGGCCATTGGAGTGGTTGGCATGGAGAGATGACACGATGTTCAATGCAAAATTCCTGTATCAGTTTATTCCCCTCTCTGTTGATGAAATGGCTACCCCTGTCAGATATCAAAATTTTGGGGACTCTGAACCTTGTAATGATGTTTTCTTTTAGGAACCGTCAGATGGTACGACCGTCGGCGGCTTAGGTTGGGATAGTCTCCACCCAACGACTAACGTAGTCGACAACTAGAAGAAGATACTCGTATTTCTGACTGTTGGGAAATGGTCCCATGAAATCAATACCACATGCATCAAAAATATATGAGATCTGAATGTACTTCATGGGTATTGTGTCTCTCATTACTATTGTTCCACCCATCTTATGATAGTCAATACATCGTTTGACGTAATCTTCTGCATTTTTGAAGCGTGTCAGCCACCAGAGGTCGCATTGGAGTACTTTAGCTTCCATACATCTTTCAGAGTGGTATCCTCCTGATTCTTTGGCATGGAAATGCTCGCGGACACTTTGAACTTCCTCTTGAGGAATGCACCTCCTCCATATGCAATCTGCCCCCTCTCGAAATATATATGGATCCTCCAACTGATAGAAATGAATATCAGACAAAACTTTGTTGACTTTCAGCTTCAGCAAATCTTGCGGAGTTCTATTGGATACAAGATAATTCACAATATCGACGAATCGGGGGAGTGAGGTAACTGATAGAATAGCCTCGTATGGAAAGGTCTCTGTAATAGGTAGTAGCTCTTCTCAGGAGTATCAAGCTTTACTAGTCTGGATAGATGATCTGTTTAAGAATCTCCATTTCATCATCTTTATTCTATCATTTTGGCCTTAAAAACCCTACTAAATGCATGTAAATACCCTTAATTCATGCATTTTATCATTCATGCATTTGTGTACAAAATGTATATAAAAACGGGTTTTAATGCCAAAACTATAGAATAAAGAAAATAAAAAAAAATATTGAAAATATTTTATGACCTGAAACCCCGAGACCTAGGCATCTTGATGAATAGGTCGACAAGGAATAAAGTAAGGGAGATAAGGGCCAAAATACCAATAACATTCCCATTCATTTAATTCATTTTATTCATTTTTGGGACTAACTTTTAGTTCCACTTTTTATACTTCAAATAAAGAAACTTCAACCAAGAAAGTTGTAGATAATAAAATATAGAAAAATACAAAATTGGTTTCATACAAAAATAATATATAGATAAAGAGATACACTTAGAATAAGTTTCCAAAATTCCAATTTCTCAGACCCATATCTCTCAAATAAAAACTCAAAATATATCAAGATCACCTTTAATTGTATATAACATTTAATAAGCTATTTAATTAAGTGGTTTCATATTTTTTGGAGTTACAGCGTGAAAGTAAGGTTTTGGACCCCTAGTCTATAACTATACCGATTAAAATACTCATTTTATTTATTATTCATTATTTTATAATTTTATATTTTTAAATTTTGTAAATATTATTTATAATATATATACATATTAAAATAAAAAATAAAATTATAAATAAAATATTAAAATAAAATACTCATAGAAAATACATTGGTAAAATACCTATACCAATACCTGTATAAATAATATACCTATTTATTTAATTATGTATAATATATAAGAAAAATAAAATAAAAATATATTTAAGTGTATAAAAATAAGTTATAATTATATAAAATAATAAACCAAATTAATAAAAAAACACAAGATAAAAGTAAAATACTAAAATATAGATGAATATACCTATATATGAACCCCTAAAAACTAACTTGTAATTCTAAGCCTCTAAAAACAAATAAAAATCATAATAAAATAATTTGGAAAATAATAAATATTTTTCTTTTTATAACCTAAAATCAATAAAATCATTTATTATATTTAATTGAACTTACAATTATTTTTTCCAGTGATTTTTTCTGGTTGGTCCATGTGGACCAACCAGATTCTCTCATTGGTTGACCTCAGTCAACTCTCTGACCGAGGTCTTCCATTGTCTGACACCTCGTTTTTGCCCATTTTCGCGGATGTTTCGAGTCCAAACCTTGCACCATTTCATGTCGCGGTCTTCTTGACTTTTCTCCCTGAGTATCGATGATTCAGGCCCAGGGGTTGCTTCGGGGAATGGAGCATCTATACGCCCGATCTTCTCTGATCTTCGGAGCCCTTCACCAACTCCATCCGCTGTTCATAAACCACATCTCAACCTTCTTCAAATTTTCGAGTCCCTACTGGCCTCTCTCTTTCTTCTCTCTTGCGCTAGACCAAACGTGGATGGTGACAACATCCACGCCTTGCACCTAGGGTGGTCGAAGGAGTCGAACAGGAGTGATTTTCGCATCTCCGGCAGAGCGCCGCCGTCGAGGTACCATCTCCCTGCTTCTAGGCCAGTGAGGTTTATTTTACTCCTTTTTATTTTTGCATTTCTAGCATAGGCATATCCTTAGGTATTTTCCCGCATTTTATTTCGCCTTTTACCCGACCAATCGCCTTCGTTCATCCCTCGCCGGAGCTCGCTCCAGGGAAACTTTGCTTTTCGCCATTCTCCTCCCAATCGCCCCACTACGAGGTGAGGCACTTTGCCCTCGACCCATAACTTTTTTTCAGGTTCAGGAGCACTTCACACACGCTTGGAGGCATTTTGATTCTCGATGGAGATACCTGGAGCCTCCAGGCTCCCTCGACCTCGCTAGCGAGCTCCGACCATCACCAGAGTGTTTTGGGACTTCCAATCTTTAGAGGACCACCCTAGAGGGTGATTGGGGCATTTTGGAACTTCAGATCTTGTCAGAGGAGGAAGATCTGGACGGGGAAGGCTCGCCTCGTCGCGAGTTCATCCCTGTTCTTGCTCACCCTTCGTACACCATCAGATATGCTCCAGTTCGTCCAGGCCATCCAGACACTGTAGGATCTTATCGCACCAGAACCGTCGGATCCCCAGTAGACCATCTAATCGTGACCATCAGGTGCGAACCTGCATCGGAGCATCGGAGTGAGACACATGGCGTAAGCAACGCAGATCAGTCATCCGCCTCCGCCTATTCTTGGGTATTTTGCAGTTTCCTCCTGAGAAGTTTTGTATTTAAATATTAGGATGTAAACTTTCATTCGCCTTATATAAATTTCTATATAATTTGCTCTAAAACCCCCATCTCTTGTAATATTTAAATTTCTGTCCTAGCCACATCACCTCACGTGGCCGATCACGTGAGGTGGTGATTTTGCAGCGGGACCCTTGGGGTATCTTGTATTTCTAATTAGTTACAAACTTTTCAATTCATTGTTCACTTTTTGTGGAAATTGTAAATAGGCCTGTAGGTTTCTGCTAATTGCAGTTAGACCCCCGTGATGAACGCGAAATTCACCTCTTTAATATTGATGAATTGTAGTATAGGAAGCGAATTTCGATCGATCAAAACACCACAAACTTTGAATGTTGTGGAGTATTTTTACTTGGCAAGTCTACCAAGGTCGAACACAGGGAACGGAGATTTTTAGTTGCGCAGTCTTGAATCAATTTAAATAATCAATCAATGTTCGATTAATTTCTGTGTTGAAAAATATACAGCAATGATGAAGGGGATGCAATATGGAGAAAGTTAAATAGAGAGAATGAAGCACTGGATCTGTGATTTAGTGATGTTTAATCCAAATAAGATTAATAAATAAATCCTCAAAATAAATCACAGATCAAAATGAAATATAAAATGTAATTTGTCCAATCAAATCCAAGTTGCAAGGAGGGTAATGAATTATCCCGTCAGGACTCAATGTAATTTGCTCCTCAAAAGCACAATTTAATCAAAGAAGTGATCGGGAAATTAATTAGCTTCTTCCTCGATTTATCCCCCTGCACAGATTAATTTATTGGGAATAATCCACAAAGATATCAAGAGGTTGATCAAAATAAAATCCTCAACAGAACTCCTGCAAAAAAATATCGTTAAATTCTCAAGCACAAATATGTCAAAATGAGCCTACACACGTCAACAGAAATCCTCAAATAATACTTATCAAAAAGCAATCTCAGATTTGTCTACAAATTATGCAAAGAGATAGAGCATGAATATAGCTTCAAAATGACATATTGTATGCTAAAATCGGAGTTCGTATGACAAAGATATGATTAAATGAAGTTTCAGGGACAAAAATGTAATTAAAATAAAGTTATTCCTGCAAAATGGTCCCTAGGAGGACTTATCTGTAATTTCCAAAAGTCAGAGGGCCTCGGACATAATTTACCCAGGCAGGGGGTATTTCTACAATTTCGGAGACCTTCGGGGGCTTTCTTGCAATTTATCCCCAAGCGCACGTGCGTAGCACGTGCGTCAGGAGGTTCGGGGCGGTGCTTGAGGCTCGGGCGTCCGAGCCTGAGGTTCGGCGACGAACCTGAGGTTCGGACCCGAGGCGTAGTTTCGGTCGGTGGTGGGAGCTTCGGGGGCCCCGAACCTCGAGGCTGGGGATGAGGCTCGGGCGGGGTGGCGTGGCAGCTCCTGGGCCGTTGGATCAAGGGCTTAAGGCCCGATCCAACGGCGGCTGTATGCTGCGTGGTGGAGGAAGAGGCGGACGGCGGTGGCGAGCGGGGCCCTCGCCGTGGCGGAGGGTGGCAAAGCCGATGGCGATGAAGGTCCCGCCGCGATGCGGGGGTGGTGGCGAGTGGCTGCTGGGGCTCGGCGGAGCTCGGCCGACACACGGCCGAGCGGCAAAGGGCGCAGTGGGGAAGGAGGCGTCGCTGAGGTCTGCGAGGCGGTCGAGCAGCGGTGCTGCGTGGCAGAGGAGGTCAAGGTGGAGACGCTCGGGGATGGTATGCGGTGGCCGAGCCTGGAAGGCGGAGAAGTCGGGGGAGCGGGAGCTCCGTTGAGAGGTGGCCGGCGTCTGGAGTGTACGACGGAGATGGTGCTGAGAGGTGACGAAGGAGCGAGGTGAGGTGGTCGTGTCCTGAGGAGGAGGCGCGGGCTGCTGTCGTGAAGCGCAAGGTGATGGATTCGCCTGGGGGTTGGAGGAGCAGAAGCTTGCTCCCGGTCTTCGCTTCAGCCGCGACGAGGTTGCGGAGGAGCTCAGCCCGCTCGCCGGAGCAAGGGGGCAGCAGAGATCGTGGACCTCTGGCTGTCACCGACCTGCAATGGAGAATTGGTGGATGAAGCTCAATGTCGGAGGAGGGAGGGGATTTATAGAGGTGCGAGGGTGTAACGCCGATGAGGGATGGTGATCGTAATGGCCGACGAGCGGCGCGACCGTTACTCGTGCAAGGCGGAGACGAAGGGGAGGGGGGTTGGCGCTGGGAAGGGGAAGGGGCAAGGTCACGTACCGCGCACGTGCACACGGGTGGGGGAAGAGGGCACGTGCGTGGCTCGTGTGCCTGGAGAGAGAGAAGAAGGTGGGGGTGCCACGTGGCACGCCCAGGAGCTGCCATGTGGCGCCCCAAAAAAATTTCAACTTAATAAAGGAGAAGAAGTAGAAGGAGACCTCGGATCAAAAAATTTCCTTCACGAAAGTTGTTCATTTTGTCGAGATCTACAACTTTTATGAAGGACCCAGGAGCAAAAGAGGTCATCTGTGAGAAGTGGTATTTTTGGTGCTTCTCCATGTGTATAGAGAACCTGGTTTTTGGGATTTTGTATTTTTTTGGTGGTTTTAGAGGGGATAAAAATTATAAAAAAAATACGATAAAATACAAGAAAATTATTTACACACTAATCTAATTTTTTTTGGATTTTTAATAAATACGAAAATAGGAAAATAAAATAGAAGTAAGAAACACACAAATTTTATACAGACTTGCAACGGACGCTTGGACTCAGTCAGTTTCTTTGATTTCAGTTTTGATCTAGATTAGGGTTTTTGTGTCGCTTAATAAAACTTTCATCCAAGAACACAAATGAAAAAGAAATAAAATTAAAAGGATTAATTATGTACATAAAAACTCAGGTCAAAAATAGCAAAAAGTTAAAATGCGCAAAAGAGGCCCAAAACCCAACTTTCACAAATGAGCTCCGAATTTTATGAAATTGGTCTTGTTTTGAAGGTATTTGAAAATGGAGTACTTTAAAAGTGAGTAGATCAAAATCAGACACTGTATGTGGAAGATATGCTCATTTTAGTCCGTCAGATGTGAAATTAGAGTTTGGGATTATTTGACACCTATTGGAGTTAGTATTTTTTTATATTTTTTATTTAATAAAGTTAGTAATAACTACATAATGGAGTTAGTTTTGGGTCAATCGGAGTTATGATGAATTAATTAAAAATATGAGAAGTTAGCAGCTTTTTGGGCTAATTTACACTTGGGATTTTAAATGCAATTTATGTATGATGAAATGCAGATATTATTTACACATGCATGATGGATAATAATGCTCTATTAATAATTAATTACAAGTGGATGATGGGGGACAGAGCCTAAAAGATCAATTTTAACATGATGAATACGAGATTCATCATACCCCTATACTTAGCCCATGCTTGTCCCCGAGCATGAATGAATGACTTAGTTGAATACATCCCTGACTGTGCATGCAAATTTTCAAGGCTTAATTCATAGAAGACCCTTAATTTGAGAAACCCTAAAATTCTGGGCTCAACCACGCTTTAATCAAAGGGAATCCAACCTCTCTAATTATCAGACTTCCTTTTTGTACATATAATATAAGGATATGAACTTAAGTGTACTGCATTTCATGAGAGTCGAGTCGGGGCATCACTCAAAGTTCCAGTCCCAAAGATCCTCCTCTAGACCTAATCCTCAACACTAGGGAATAAGTCTATTCTTGCTTCAGTCAACCGTCTCATTAGTTTGTCAGACTTGAAAGTGCAGATGGACGGCCATATGATGGAGGGCATAGGATAGTGTCTGATTTTCTCTCCCTTTCATTGGAACAAGGTGCCTCTCGAGTGCCTTATTACTTCAACACAAGTATATTTTATTTTGTTGATCAATGTGTCCGTCAAGAGAATTTGGAGTCGTCTGCACTTGTTTTTCTGGGAGTACACCAGGGTGTGTCTCTTTTGAGTATCTAATATACCTTCGACACCAAGATTTGTATCGCTTACGATGCAGAGCTCTTTTATGGTGTCAGCCCGACTCCTTGGTCCTAATTAGCGCTTGGTCCAAGTGGACACTCTAAAAATGTTTGGGAGCGCTCGCCATTAGTGGAAGCTCATTTGGAATTTGACTTTGGATGATAGAGCTTTTCTTTGACATTTCTTTTTCTTTTCTTTTGTGGGCTAGCTCCATTGCTTTTACTAAAAGTTGGCGCACACTGATCAACAATTTTCATTAAGTTTCATCATACCCTGGCACTTAGGTCAATATCAAAAATATAGCATATGAATCTTGTTGACATACTGGCTAGGGTTTTTGCTGACACTCAAATTTTCTGAAGCCTTCATTAACTTTATCCCATCCTCAAATATCATTAGATCGTGTCTAAACTCAAATCTCTAGTCCTAGTTCCTCAAGTGATATCTCAACTCATTTCATCAATCATGCAGTTGTGGAAGTGATTGTGCTGATCATATTCTTTTTGAAGGTAGAGATGAAGAGTGCAATATAGCGCTCAAATCTTTCAAACTAGGGAATTGTGGATTATTAAGTTCAAAATCCTAATGACTAAGGCAGGCTAACTCAGAATCTCAAGATCTCAGAAATCAAGTGTCCTAAAAAATCCTCAAGCCTTGAGTGATGGTGAATGTGTCAGGAATATATCGACCAAGGAATGCATGAAATGCTTGATGAAATGCAAGACCATGAGTGATGATTTTTTTTAATGCAAAAAGTTTTTTTTTTGTGTTTTTTTGGTGTTTTTTTGTTGTTTTTTGTTTTTGCTGTTTTTTTTGAAAAACAGGTATTATACACACTACTTATACCCATCCCCGACGTTAGATAAAAATGATTAAAGTACGAGCTATGGATAAAGTAGATAAAATATATACAAACACACCCCCCTATACTTAGCTTGTGCTATGTCCTCATGGCACAAAGTGAAATGTAGACATAGCTCGTACGAAGTATAGAAGGATCAAAAATAAAAGAAGAGAAGTGATGTACAAACAATGGTAGCGGTCCCCCTATACTTAGGCTCAGGTCATCCTAAGTATAATCAGATAATTACAGATGGGGAACCAGGTAGATTTGCGGATGTACAAGATCAAGGAGGTTTGCGACGGACCTTCTTGCGGGAGTGTGGAGGGAGATAGTATGGAGATGGGGAGTGTGATGAAGAGGGGGCCGATGAAGAAGACCCGCCATCGTCGGAGTCGTCCTCAGGAGAATAGTAGTCGTCTGCAGAGGATCTCCAACTTTTGTCGATCAAAGGTAAGTACCCTTGTATCAGAGCTGTACCTATTGCACTTATCTGATGAACCACATCATGATCGGACAAGGACTCTTCAGAAATCACCTGATGTCTAAGGTCAAAGGTGACTTTCTTGGTCGGTTTGTTTCTTTGAGAAGTATTGGGAGGAAGTTGGACAGTCTTTATCTCCCTGTCTTGAGTAACCGATGTGGCATTCGTGAGTTCCTAATCAGATGAATCCCCGTAAAAGTCGACCAATTCTTGAAGGGTCATGCGCTGCTTCGGTCGAGGGAGATTGTTCCTGGTGATTTTGTGATTTATGGCTGGGGGTGTTGATGTCACTTTCGGATGGTCATGAATTTTGGTGACATCGGACGTTTCCGGAGTCAGTTCCTTATATGGTTCAAGTATCTCTTGAATTACTGCCAACTCAAAGATTGGATCACTCAAATAATCGTGTTGATCTTCAATAATATGGTCCAATTCCTCATAAGCTCCAAAATCATGATTTTTCCTAGGAGCAGTGATAGGGTGGTGAGAATCCGAAGTTTGTCCAACAGTCAGTCTTTTAGGTGACTCTCCTAGGGTTTGTATCAGTGTGTCATGCGGAGATGTCTAATAATGTAAAATCTTTATTTTCTGATCATAACTGTCGGTTTCAAGTTGGTTTTCCTCAGAGCAGGATGTGTCATTGGGGTTGTGTTCATTGTGGTCCGAGTTCGGGAACTTGATTTCCTGAGTCTCGCAATCGATGATCGCCTTAGCGGAGGCTAAGAACGGCTTTTCTAAAATGATAGGAGACTCAGACATTCTTTCGGGGTGCTCAATGTCAAGGACAATAAAGTCCACTTTATGTTCTTTACCTCGGAAATTTACGACGACAGAAACGATCCCCCGCGGTCTTTTGGTAGATCGATCGGGTAATTGAACGATCACCCTAGTCTTTTTGAGTTGTCCGAATTTAAGTTGATTAAAAACGGACTTCGGGAGGATGTTTAATGTAGAGTCGTCGTCTAACCGAACATGAGTGAATGTAGAATCCTCAATTTCACATGTGATCCGAGTCAATCTCTTGACTTTACGGCTTTTGATTTTATGATTCATCACCAAAGAACTAGCCATAGATATAACATGATATTCAATCCTTGATTGTTTCTTGCCCGTCTTTTTGTGGTTCAGTCGACTCTTCACAAATCTCTTAAGATCGGGCACATATTCTATGGCTTTGATTAATGGAAGCTTTAAGATCAGACTCTTGCAAAATGCTTCCATTTCAGAATTGTCCATTTTTTTTGAATTTTCAAAATTTTCAATTTTTTTGGCATTTTCTATAATATGGTCAGTCGGGGTGTCAGAGGTCAGCGGTGGTTGTGTCTGATTGTGAGTCACATGATAATCAAGTGGTTCGTATGATGGTGGCCTCACTTCTTCTGAATTCTGCATGGACTGGATGAGATCATATATTCTCTCAGTTAAAGTGTCTGCTCTATGATTAATCCGAGCAAACTCATCCTCAAACATCTCATGACTAGTGATTGAATAATCATTCTCCATGAGTCGTGATTCTGGCATGTAACCTCGAGGAGAGTATTAATTGTTCATATACATTATGGTCTGGTCATGAGTTGAATTTCCTTGACTTTGGTTTTCTCGTGGATTGTCGAAGGAAAATTGATTGTACTCAAGAGGATAATTATCTTAAGCAGAAGATGGTTCAAGAAGTTGCGGGATTATAGTAACCGGAAATCGTGTTTAATTGTCAATATCGGTCACTCTATTGTTCATCCTCGATTCTGGTCTCACTCTCATGTCCATAAGATTGTCAGAATGTGAGAGAGGGTTATTTCAAGAAGAAAAGAAGTGTGGTCATAGGGTGGGATGTATGGGCGGGAAGAGAATGATGGTTAAGGGGAACTTGATTTTAAGAGCAGGCTCCCCTGAGGAGCGTGAGAAGCAGGACATCGAGACATGGTTGTGGAGATCGGAAAAGAAGACCACTGTGCCGACATCTTCTCAAGTGGGATGGAATGATCAGCGAACCATGATTTGCTTGCGATTGCAAGGTCTTTGACACACACAAATCAAACACAAAACAAACACGTAGATTCACCCACTCAACACTGGTGAAGGCACGTTAGGGTTCGGCCGCTTATCTTTTCAATTTTAATTTAATGACAAAACAATCTTGAAGATTAAGCGGAGCTGTTAGGTATCGAGATATTTCAAAAGACTGTCCCGAGTTCATACAACTAGTTGCACCTACTCTCAACCAGTATAGGTGTAAGTACGGACCGTTTAAACGGTTACCCGTGTTACTTGAGGATGGAGCCTTCCGCAGTGTCCTCTAAACCACCCACTCTGCTAAGGGAAGTCGGACCGTAAACAGCTACCCGAGACCTTCACTAAAAAGTAGCTAATTGTTTAAACTCAGTAGTCTGAACGAAGTATTTCGGTTTTTGGTTCTACCCTAAGGTGTGCGATCTTGTCCTTACAAACAATGAGTTTCTCTCCACCAAACACAGGTTAATTTTAGGTCAATTTTATTTACAGTCACCTTGATTAGCAGTCCCGGTTTTAAGTTAAGGTTATCACTGTAGTTTATGTGAACACAAAAATTCATGCCTAACGAGCAGTCCCAATTCCGTTTAAATCCTAAGTTGTAAAACTTTGAGGAAGGAGGATCGGAAAAGCTGATGCAATGTAAATCAATGATGCATGCTTAAGAGAAGGACTTACAGTGAATCCTCGCGTTCTTCATGCGGGATGCAAGACAAGGAATTTAAATTACACTAAATGGTATGCACAGATGGAAAACGCCCTAAATAGATAGTTCTATTAAGGGAAGAATAGATTTAAAAATTTGGCTAATGTTGAACGATCTATAGTTCGTATAGTTAGTAAATGTGTGGCCTAAGAATTACGAGCACAATCAAATAATTCTAATCTAGCTTATGTGCTCCTAAATTCTACGTCAAGCCACAGAGAGTCCAGTCCTGAATATTACAAATTGACAGGATACAAGGAGAGAGGGACCCTGCAGAAATTTAAACTTATGCTAACTCTCTCTCACAAAATTAAAATACAAATTAGTCTTCTTCGCAGGCCCTTGATTTATATCCAAAATTATCTCCGAGTAATCTGCGAAGAAAGAGAATGCGGTTAGTATCAGAAGAGAAAAAGAATGCAAAAGAAAAAAAATTCAAAAAACAAATGACACAAAAATTAATTTCACAAAAATCAATTACAGAAAATGATTTAAAACCCTAAAAATTCGCCGCTCCCCGGCAACGGGGCCATTTGATGAATGCGAAATTCACCTCTTTAATATTGATGAATTGTAGTATAGGAAGCGAATTTCGATCGATCAAAACACCACAAACTTTGAATGTTGTGGAGTATTTTTACTTGGCAAGTCTACCAAGGTCGAACACAGGGAACGGGGATTTTTAGTTGCGCGGTCTTGAAACAATTTAAATAATCAATCATTGTTCGATTAATTTCTGTGTTGAAAAATATACAATGCAATGATGAAGGGGATGCAATATGGAGAAAGTTAAACAGAGAGAATGAAGCACTAGATCTGTGATTTAGTGATGTTTAATCCAAATAAGATTAATAAATAAATCCTCAAAATAAATCATAGATCAAATGAAATTCAAAATGTAATTTGTCCAATCAAATCCAAGTTGCAAGGAGGGTAATGAATTATCCCGTCAGGACTCAATGTAATTCGCTCCTCAAAAGCACAATTTAATCAAAGAAGCGATCAGGAAATTAATTAACTTCTTCCTCAATTTAGCCCCCTGCACAGATTAATTTATTGGGAATAATCCATAAAGATATCAAGAGGTTGATCAAAATAAAATCCTCAACAGAACTCCTGCAAAAGATATCGTTAAATTCTCAAGCACAAATATGTCAAAATGAGCCTACACTCGTCAACAGAAATCCTCAAATAATACTTATCAAAAATCAATCTCAGATCTATCCACAAATTATGCAAAGAGATAGAGCATGAAAATAGCTTCAAAATGACATATTGTACGCTAGAATGAGAGTTCGTATAACAAAGATATGATAAAATGAAGTTTCAGGGACTAAAATGTAATTAAAATAAAGTTATTCCTGCAAAATGGTCCCTAGGAGGAATTATCTGTAATTTCCAAAAGTCGGAGTGCCTCAGACGTAATTTACCCAAGCGGGGGTATTTCTGCAATTTTGGAGACCTTCGGGGGCTTTCTTGCAATTTACCCCCAAACGCACGTGCATAGCACATGCATCAGGAGGTTCGGGGTGGCGCTTGAGGCTCGGGCGTCCGAGCCTGATGTTCGACGACGAACTTGAGGTTCGGACCGGAGGCGTAGGTTCGGTCGGTGGTGGGAACTTCGGGGGCCCCAAACCTCGAGGCTGGGGCTGAGGCTCGGGCGGGGTGGCGTGGCAGCTCCTGGGCCGTTGGATCAAGGGCTTAAGGCCCGATCCAACGACGGATGTATGCTGCGTGGTGGAGGAAGAGGCGGACGGCGGTGGCGAGCGGGGCCCTCGCCGTGGCGGAGGGCTACGAAGCCGATGGCGATGAAGGTCCCGCCGCGATGCGGGGGCGGTGGTGAGTGGCTGCTGGGGCTCGCCAGAGCTCGGCCGACACACGACCGAGCGGCGAAGGGCGCAGTGGGGAAGGAGGCGCCATCGAGGTCTGCGAGGCGGTCGAGCAGCGCTGCTGCGTGGCAGAGGAGGTCGAGGTGGAGACGCTCGAGGATGGTATGCGGTGGCCGAGCCTGGAAGGCGGAGAAGTCGGGGGAGCGGGAGCTCCGTTGAGAGGTGGCCGGCGTCTGGAGCGTACGGCAGAGATGGTGCTGAGAGGTGGCGAAGGAGCGAGGTGAGGTGGTCGTGTCCTGAGGAGGAAGCGCGGGCTGCTGTCGTGAACCGCGAGGTGATGAATTCGCCTGGGGGTTGGAGGAGCAGAAGCTTGCTCCCGGTCTTCGCCTCAGCCGCGACGAGGTTGCGAAGGAGCTCAGCCCGCTCGCCGGAGCAAGGGGGCAGCAGAGATCGTGGACCTCTGGATCACGCCATCCAGGGGCCGCTGTCACCGAGCTGCAATGGAGAATTGGCGGATGAAGCTCAATGTCGGAGGAGGGAGGGGATTTATAGAGGTGCGAGGGTGTAACGCCGATGAGGGATGGTTATCGTAACGGCCGGTGAGCGGCGCAGCCGTTACTCGTGCAAGGCGGAGACGAACGGGGAGGGGGTTGGCGCTGTGAAGGGGAAGGGGCAAGGTCACGTGCCGTGCACATGCGCGCGGGAGGGGGAAGACGGCACGTGCGTGGCACGTGCGCCTGGAGAGAGAGAAGAAGGTGGGGGTGCCACGTGGCACGCCCAGGAGCTGCCACGTGGCGCCCCCAAAAAAATTTCAACTTAATGAAGGAGAAGAAGTAGAAGGAGGCCTCGGATCAGAAAATTTCCTTCACGAAAGTTGTTAATCTTATCGAGATCTACAACTTTCATTAAGGACCCGGGAGCAAAAGAGGTCATCTGTGAGAAGTGGTATTTTTGGTGGTTCTCCATGTGTATAGAGAACCGGGTTTTTGGGATTTTGTATTTTTGGTGGTTTTAGAGGGGATAAAAATTATAGAAAAAATAAGATAAAATACAAGAAAATTATTTACACACTAATCTATTTTTTTGGATTTTTAATAAATATGAAGATAGGAAAATAAAATAGAAGTAAGAAACACACAAATTTTATACAGACTTGCAACTGACGCTTGGACTCAGTCAGTTTCTTTGATTTCAGTTTTGATCTAGATTTGGGTTTTTGTGTCTCTTAATAAAACTTTCATCAAAAAACACAAAAGAAAAAGAAATAAAATTAAAAGGATTAATTATGTACATAAAAACTCAGGTCAAAAATAGCAAAAAGTTAAAATGCGCAAAAGAGGCCCAAAACCCAACTTTCACAAATGAGCTCCGAATTTTATGAAATTGGTCTTGTTTTGAAGGTATTTGAAAATGGAGTACTTTAAAAGTGAGTAGACCAAAATCGGACATTGTATGTGGAAGATATACTCAATTTAGTCCGTCAGATGTGAAATTAGACTTTGGGATTATTTGACACTTATTGGAGTTAGTAATTTTTTTGTAATTTTTATTTAATGAAGTTAGTAATAACTACACAATGGAGTTGGTTTTGGGTCAATCGGAGTTAGGATGAATTAAATAAAAATGTGAGAAGTTAGCGGCTTTTTGGGCTAATTTACACTTGGGATTTTAAATGCAATTTATGCATGATGAAATGCAGATATTATTTGCACATGCATGATGGCTAATAATGCTCTATTAATGATTAATTACAAGTGGATGATGGGGGACAGAGCCTAAAAGATCATCTTTAACATGATGAATACGAGATTCATCACCCCGCTAGTGTAGCTCACGTGTTCAACCACGGGAGCTTGGCATTTTTGCATAGAGACCCATGCGGGTTGTGAAAATTGGGTGACTGATACTGTAACTTTCTGAGCACGTATAATATTTTGTGAAAAATACACTTTGGCCCCTGGATTTCTTGATATTTGCATTTATACCCTTGCTAGTAGTGTAGTTTCTATTTGTTGTCTCTTTTTATTTTACATAGTTGCATAACTCGGAAAAAATCCCAAAAATTAAGATAGCTTCCCATTGCATTGTTCTTTCACGGATATGTTTTTATTTTGCATTTTGAATTTCAAACATTTATTAAAAATAAAAAACTTCCTGTTTTGTCCCTGTTTGCACTAGAAAATACATAAAAATTATAAAACCTTTTTAAAAAATCCAAAAATATATATTTTATATTTATTTATCTATTTTACAGCTTCATATCAAAAATTACTAAAAAAAGTATGAAAGAAAACTCAAAAATAGGAAAACTTAAAATCTCAATGAAATTTATAAAATTATTAAAAAAATCCAAAAATTGTGTTCTCTTTTTTTATAATTGTATTTATATTACTATCTTTATTTTGAAATTAATTTGGAGAATTTTTTACTTGATTTTATATTTTTAATCTCCATTTTAATTTCTGGTATTTATTTTAACCCTAATTTTGGGTACTTTTGACTTTATTAGCAAAAATTCTTAAAAAGGTACAAAAACAGTAAAAAAATCCAAAAATATTTTATTTTCTTTATTTTACTTATTTTTGTTAATTTTAATATTAACCCGAGCTTATATTGCATATTTATTTCCTATACAGCTTTATACTTTTTAAAAGAAAAAGAAATTTAAAAAAGGAAAAAATAAAAAATAAAATCAGAAATTAAAAATCAAATATAAAAAATATAAAAAATTAAAAATAAAATAAAAAAAATCAAAAATTAAAAACCCCACAAAAAGAGTACATATAGACAAATACATCACACTCACTTTTGCCTAATTTTTGCCCCGATATATCCGTTTGCTCCTTGTGTTCGACCTCTACATACTTGCACATATACACATCCTTGTTGTAGAGTTATAATAAATTTTAACTTCGCATTTGCGTTTCATTTCTTGATCATCTGTTGTAGATTAGCTGTTGTCTTAATCTGGATTTCGTGTGGTCAATTTAACGACTGTGTTCCCGCCTTGTGTGGATCATACGATCGCTCCATTTTTAGGTTAAATAAATAGCGTCGTTGCTAGGGAGCAACGCCGCTTAGATTGGCTTTTTTCTTAATTGTGATTGTTTATCTATTTTTGCTCTATTTATTTTCTTATTTATTTTTATATATCTTGTTGAGCTGTCTAACCTCCTCTCTTGTTGACTTTGTGCGAGGTACCGTGGATCGAGGGATGCACTCTACTCAAGTCGCCTAAGCACCCATGTAAAGCCAGGTTGTGACTCCTGACCTAGCATCGAAGGAGACCTAGAGAGAATTTTGAAGATCAAGCTCTATTTGCACTTTTTATTTTATTTCATTTATTTTGTAATTTGATGTGAGAGAGAGACTCATTTATTATAATAAACATGACTCTGACACTACTTCACGCTTCACGAGGTCTAATGCCCGAGGGATTGTTCCCTTGGTGGCCTCATCGGTTATCCGCGGTTTCCTTCGTATTTTTTAATTTTATTTTTTGGTTTGTTTTCTTTCTTTTGTGTGATTGAGCCTTAGCTTTAGGAACTGCTTGTCGATAGTATTAAGGTCCAAACACCTAATTATATTTTCATATGCCTATAGTCTACGTTTGGATCTAGTCAAAATATAAATTGCTATTTATTTAGATTTGAAATCTTGCATCAAGAGAAGTGTTATACCGTGCTTGCAGGATCCGCTATGGCGGATGCCGATGGACTTCAGAGACCGGACCTTTGGATCTCTCTTCTAAATATCTAGCATCTTGTTCTACACGATAATAACAGTTTCTCATCCTAGGACGATTTCATCGGCTGCATTTACATATAGTTAGGTTTCAATTCTGTTGAGTATCTTTGCATGTAGAGTGCTGGAGGCAATGTGAGGATTTCTCTTTAGCATTCATCGTCAATTTGCCGCTTGCATTGCTTTTCCAACTCTCCCTCTGATTTTGACCACTTAGGTGCTTAAAGGAATTGATTCCCCGATAGGATTCATTCATTCTTATTAAAAATCCAAAGAAGTTGATAACAAATAAAATTGGGACTGCTAACATTACTCGACCGTAAAATCAACCAAAAAGAAAAATCTTGCTTTGGGGCGAGTAATTTCCTCATTGTCTTCGTTTTATTTGCTCACGTACACACTAAGGACTAGTACCCAAATCCCATCAAGCATCCTAAGTGTTTGTACAACTTTTGACTGCTCACCTAACTGTAAAGCAGATAAGATAAAAAGACCGCACTTTTGCGATATTCATCGAGTTGAGTAGGTGAATTGAGGGTTTGTTTTGTACGAGTTTGTTTGTGATTGTTTGCGTGAATTCTAGATCGCCCCTGCGCATTTGCGCCTTTTCCTTCACTTCTCTTGATTTGACCTGCATGCTCTCCCAATCACTTTCTCTTGTTTCGGAGATGGTCGACTGGAGTGCTTTTTATCCGGAATTTGCGGATCCCTCGTACCCTCCAACTGGTCCACCTCACTTTTTCCAGGAGGACTTTGCTCCTGATTTTTGTACATATCCACCCCAGCCACAGTTTCAACCTTCGAACTTTTATCCACATCCACCTCTGCCTACGTATTTTCACCTTCACGTCCACCCGAGACTGACTTGTTGGAGTCACCTCTCATGATTTCCGCATTGAGACCTTGACCCAGTTCATGGAGCATATGAATTCGAGGATTGATTACCTCACCAACCTAAATAAGAGCCATATTGATGCTTCACGATCTAATGATTTGGACTTGATTGAGGATCCTTGTGAGAGATTGCAATCGCCAAAAATACAAAAAATGAGAAAATTTAAAAACACAAAAAGATTTCGGGAGACACGTGATCGAGTCAGACTGCGAGGAGAGGTACCATCTTCCAGATCATTCACCCACACATCATTCACATCTAGTCCCATCTTTGACCCCGAGGATGCCGTTATACAGACTACTCTTGGATTCCCTCGTGTATATGATGATTCTGATCTCCTTCCTTGTATGGAGGAGATCCAAAAATTCAAAAAAATGTTGACTGAACCCGAAGTGGTGGCCGCTATTAATGAGATCATTGATGCCCCACTTCGTCAAGCCATGACCCAATTATCTGCTCCTCGTCGCAAGAAGAGAAAGCGTAGGAGCAGATTTGAGCGTCATATCTTGACCATGACCACTGCCTATGCCATCAAACACCGTTCCATCCCTAGGAAAAGGAGCACTACTACACCTTTCATTAGTTGCACCATCTCTGACCACACTTGCGATCACACTCTCCTTAACAACGGTGTTTCGATTAGCATCATACCCTTCTCGTTGGTACAGTCTCTTCACTTAGGGCATCTGAAGAAAACCAGGATGGTTGTCCAATTTGTTGATGGATCTATCAAGAGGCCAAAGGGTATCCTTGAGAACGCTGTCATTTCGATTCAGGGCATGAGCTACCATGTTGATTTTGTCGTATTGCCCATGGAGACCTCCTCTGGGGAGCACTCTCCAATCATCCTGGGACGACCATTCCTCGCCTCAGCGAGAGTCGTTATTGATTATGGATCATGAGAGATTCGCTTCCGTCTTGCTGATGAGAGCGAGGTGATCATCACTGTACCTACTGCCGATCAGAGACCTGCACCTGATGTGATTTCACCTATTCTAGCTGACCCCGAGGACCATGACCTTGACAAGAATGTTAGAGATTTTTGCTTTAAGTTGGACTCCACTGAGACCAGAGAATTCCTCCATGTGGAGGAAGACCCGAAAAGCATGGACCTCGGATTTCCTTCTTCTGGTGTTTGGCGATGTGTTGATGACATCCATAGGATTTACACGATTGACACCATTGAGCGGAGGGCAGATTCAGAGACTAGACATGATGGACATGAGTTGACTCCTTTCACTAATGAGTCTGTTCCTGTTCACTTAGATTCATATGATACTAAGGTCGAATTTGATGTCGTTGTTTTTATTCAGGAATTCAGGCCTTTTAATGAGAATGATGATCCTGTTGAGACTTTTGAGGATGAACTTGATTCAACTACTTCTACTAATGAGTTCGTTCCTTTTATTTTTGACCTAGAAGACACCTCACAGGATGACCTAGACTTTACTTCTTCCGATGATGATGAGTTTGTCCCTTTCCACTTTGATATCAACGAGACACCTAACGCCAGACCTACCCACACTACTTCCACTCACCCATCTGTGCCTTCACACCCTAGGACCACTGAGGATCTTCACCGTGTTGACCATGATCAGTTTGTGTCATCTGAGGACCCCGATGTCGACCTGCACCATATCAGATCTATCCCTTAGCGGTTTCGCAAGAATGTTCGCTTTCAACCTTCTTGACCTCTGTACATCCACTCTGTTGTTTATCCGCCTTCGTTTCCCTCTATCTATCTCTTGTACTGCTCATCCACCTCATTCTCGTGTGTGCCTTGCTTAGGACGTACTTTGTCCTAAGTATAGGGGGTGGATGAGCCGAGTGTCCACTCTTTGTCCGTTTCATCACTCTTATTGTTGCTTATACTTAGGGCTTCTTTTACCCTAAGTATAGGGGGGTGATGTGTACATCCTCTTCTATCTTCTTCCGTCTTCTGATCTCTTTTCTTCTTTTCCTTTTCTATTTTCTTTTTCTACGTAAAAGGTGTCATCCCTTTCTATCAGTCTTCTATACTTAGGACGTACTTTGTCCTAAGTATACGGGGGGTGTGCATCCTTAGTTCTTTCTACTCTTTGATCCTCTCCATTGTCTCCTCTTCTTGTCTATACTTAGGGATATCTTACCATAAGTATAGGGGGAGACAATACAAGTACGATCTGTTTATTCCCACCCTTGACCCTCCCTACTTTGTGTACAATCTGTTATACTTAGGATTATTGATCCTAAGTATAGGGGGATGGTCGACTTCTCATTCATTCATTCTTCTAATCTTTAGACTTTTCTATACTCAGTACGAGTTATGTCTTCTCTTTTCTCAAACATGTATGTCTTATTTGAAAATGGTTTTTCAAACAGTTTTTGAAAACTAAAGTCTAAAATAGTTTTTACAAATAATTTTCACAAACATGTACAAATTTGAAAATCATTTTGTAAAGGTGTTTCAAACAGTATATATAGATTTTCAAAATATATTTGCAACCATTTTCAAACCATTTGCAATTTATTTTTCAAACATTCTTACTTCACACAAATAAAATAAATTTTGCAAAACAAAACATTTTCACAAAGGTTGAAAATATTTAACAAAATGTTTTCCAAATAGTTTTCAAAAAAATTTTCAAAAAGATTTTCAAACATTTTGCAAAAAATATTTCTACATGATTTATTAATCGATAAATACAAACGAATTTGAGGGATAATAACGTCTTTTTATTAAGTATTTTTTAATGAAAATAATAGTGTTTTTAGCCATATTTATTAATAAAAATTCGAAAGTACGAGTTATGGCTAAAGTATATACGCAGTAAATACAAACTTTTTTTTTGTGAAAATAAATTTGATAATTAAATTTAATCCAACTTCTTTCTTTTTCTTTTCTTTTGTTTTTCTTTTCTGCACTTATTGCATAAGTGTTTGCTAAGGACTTGCAAAGGTAAGTATAGGGGGTGATGAATCTCTATTTCATCATCTTTATTCTATCATTTTGGCCTTAAAACACTAGTAAATGCGTGTAAATATCCTTAATTCATGCATTTTATCATTCATGCATTTCTATACAAAACGTATATAAAAAGCGGGTTTTAATGCCAAAATTATAGAATAAAGAAAATAAAAGAAAATGAATAAAATATTGAAAATATTTTATGACCTGAAACCCCGAGACCTAAGCATCTTGATGAATAGGTCGACAAGGAATAAAGAAGGAGGAGATAAGGGCCAAAATACCAATTAAATTCCCATTCATTTAATTCATTTTTATTCATTGTTGGGACTAATTTTTAGTTCTACTTTTATACTTCAAATAAAGAAACTTTGAACATGAAAGTTTTAGATAATAAAATACAGAAAAATACAAAATTGATTTCATACAAAAACAATATACAAATAAAAGTTACACTCAGAATAAGTTTCCAAAATCCCAACTTCCCATACCCATTAAAATACTCATTTAGGGTTTAGAGTTCATCCCTGTTCTTTCTTACCGTCTGTCCACCGTCAGACATGCCCCAATTCGTCCAGAACATCAAACACCGTCGGATGTTATCGCACCAAGATCGTCGGATCCCCAGTAGACCATCTAATCGTGACGATTAGGTGCGAACCGGCATCAGAGCATCGGAGTGCGACACGTGGCGAAAGCAGCGCAGATCAGTTGTCCACCTCCGCCTATTCTTGGGTATTTTGCAGTTTCCTCCCGATAAGTTTTGTATTTAAATATTAGGACATAAAACTTTCATTTGCCTTATATAAATTTCTATTTAATTTTGCACTAAGACCCTCAACTCTTGTAATATTTACATTTTGGTCCTAGCCACGTCACCTCACGTGGCCGATCACGCGAGGTGATGATTTTGTAGCAGGACCCTTGGGGTATCTTGTATTTCTAATTAGTCTGTATTTTTTTCAATTCAGTGTTAACTTTTTATGGAAATTGCAAATAGGTCCGTAGGTTTCCGCTAATTACAGTTAGGCCCTGCCAGCATGGCTCACCTGTTCATCTACGTGAGCTTAGCGTTTTTGCATAGAGACCGTTGCACATTGTGAAATTGGGTGATTGATACTGCAAATTTCTGAGAATGTTTAATATTTTTTGTGAAAACTGCACTTTGGTCCCTAGATTTCTTGATATCTGCGTTTATACCCTTACTAGTAGTGTAATTTCTATTTGTTGTCTCTATTTATTTTATGTAGTTACATAACTCCAAAAAATCCCAAAAAATAGATATAGCTTCTTGTTGCATTGTTCTTTCACGCTCATATTTCTATTTTACATTTTGAAGTTTTTTATTATTTATTAAAAATAAAAAACATCCTGCTTTGTCCCTATTTGCACTAGAAAATACATAAAAATTATAAAACCTTTTTGAAAAATTCCAAAAAATATATTTTACATTTATTTACTTATTTTACAACTCCATATCAACAATCACTAAAAAAATATAAAAGAAAACTAAAAAAATAGAAAACCCCAAAAACCTCTATGAAAATTTATAAAATTCTTAAAAATCTAAAAAATTGTGTTTTCCATTTTATATTTTTTTATATTATTATCTTTATTTTAAAATTAATTTGGAGACTTTTTGACTCGATATTATATTTTTAATCTCCATTTTAATTTCAGGAGACACGCGATCGAGTCAGACTATGAGGAGAGGTACCATCTGCCAAATCATTCACCCTCACATCATTCACATCTAGTCCCATCTTTGACCCCAAGAATGTCGTTGTACAGAATGCTCTTGGAATCCCTCGTGTATATGATGATTCCGATCTCCTTCCTTGTATGGAGGAGATCTAAAAATTCAAAAAATAGTTGACTGGACCTGAAGTGGTGGCCGCTATTCATGAGATCATTGATGCCCCACTTAGCCAGGCCATTACCCAATTATCTGCTCCTCATCCCAAGAAGAGAAAGAGGAGGAGCAAATCTGAGCGTCATATCTTGACCATGGCCACTGCCTACTCCATCACACACCGTTCCATCCCTAGGAAAAGGAACATTGCTACACCTTTCATTGGCTGCACCATCTCTGACCACACTTGTGATCACACTCTCCTTGACGACGGTGTTTCGATTAGCATCATAACCTTCTCGTTGGTACAATCTCATCACTTAGGTCCTCTGAAGAAAACTAGGATGATCGTTCAATTTGCTGATGGATCTATCAAGAGGCCGAAGGGTATCCTTGAGAACGCCGTCATTTCGATTCAGGACATGAGATACCATGTTGATTTTGTCATATTGCCCATGGAGACCTCCTCTGAGAGCACTCTCCAATCATCCTGGGACGACCATTCCTCGCCTCTGTGAGAGTCGTTATTGATTATAGATCAGGAGAGATTTGCTTCCGTCCTGCTGACGAGAGCGAGGTGATCATCACTATACTCACTGCCGATCAGAGACATGCACCTGATGTGACTTCACCTATTCTAGCTGACCCCAAGGACCATGACCTTGACAAGACTGTCGGAGATTTTTGCTGTATGCTGGACTCCACTGAGACCAAAGAATTCCTCCCTGTGGAGGAAGACCCAAAAAGCATGGACCTCAGAGTTCCTTCTTCTGGTATTTGGCGATGTGTTGATGACATCCGCAGGATTTACATGATTGATACCATTGAGCGGAGGGCAGATTCAGAGACTAGATAGGATAGACATGAGTTGACTCCTTTCATTAATGAGTCCGTTCCTGTTCACTTAGATTCAGATGAGACTAAGGCCGAATTTGATCTCGTTGCTTTTATTTAGGAATTCAGGCCTTTTGATGAGAATGATGATCCTGTTGAGACTTTTGAGGACGAACATGATTCAACTACTTCTACTAATGAATTCGTTCCTTTTGGTTTTTACCTAGAAGACACCTCGCAGGATGACCTAGACTTTACTTCTTCCAATGATGATGAGTTTGTCCCTTTCCACTTTGATATCAATGAGACACCTAAGGCCAGAGCTACCAACACTATTTCCACTCACCCGTCTGTGCCTTTACACCCTAGGACCACTAAGGATCTTCACCATGTCGACCATGATCAGTTTGTGTCATATGAGGACCCCGATGTCGACCTGCACCATATCAGATCTATCCCTTAACGGTCTCGCAAGAATGTTCGCTTTCAACCTTCTTGATCTCTATACATCCACTCTGTTGTTTATTCGCCTTCGTTTCCCTCTGTCTATCTCTCGCATTGCTCATCTACCTCATTCTTATGTGTGCCTTGCTTAGGACGTACTTTGTCCTAAGTATAAGGGGGTGGACGAGCCGAGTGTTCATTCTTCGTCCGTTTCATCACTCTTGTTATTGCTTATACTCAGGGCTTCTTTTACCCTAAGTATGGGGGGGTGATGTGTACATCCTCTTTTATCTTCTTCCATCTTCTGATCTCTTTTCTTCTTTTCTTCTTTTCCTTTTCTATTTCCTTTTTCTACCTAAAAGGTGTCACCCCCTTCTGTCAGTCTTCTATACTTAGGATGTACTTTGTCCTAAGTATGGGGGCGTGTGCACCCTGAGTTATTTCTACTCTTTGATCCTCTCTTTTATCTCCTCTTCTTGTCTATACTTAGGGATATCTTACCATAAGTATAGGGGGAGACAGTTCGAGTACGATCTGTTTATTCCCACCCTTGACCCTCCCTACTTTGTGTACAATCTATTATACTTAGGATTATTGATCCTAAGTATGGGGGGATGGTCGACTTAGCAAGGTGAGATTTGAATTTCTCCAGGGCGAAGACGACTGCTAGCACCTCTTTTTCATTGATCGTGTAGTTTTTTTAGCTTCATCTAGAGTTCTTATGGCATAGTGAATTGTAAATGGTAGATTGTATCATCGTTGTCCCAAAATCGCTCCAATGTCGTAGTCTGACGCATCTATCATGATATCAAACGAGAGAGACCAATCTGGCGGTTGAAGGACGGAGGCCTCGGTAATCTGTTTTTTCAGCTAATTGAATGCCTCGAGGACTCTCACATCAACAATAAAATCTGCCTCCTTGCTCAGAAGCTCAATCAGCAGGCGATCTATTTTACTAAAATCTTTGATGAATCATCGGTAGAAACTGACATGCCCTAGGAATGACCAGACTGGATTCAAGTTTGTTGGTGGCTCGAGTTTGAAAATAACGTCCACCTTCGCAGGGTCTACCTCCATGCCATGTTTTGATATGACATGGTCTAGCACAATACCCTCAGTCATCATAAAATGACACTTCTCCCACGAGAGCACGAGGTTCACTTCACAACATCTCTTCAAGACTTGGTCTAAACTTTATAGGCACAGATCCAAGCTGTCTCCATATACCGAGAAATCATCCATGAACACCTCAAGAAAACTTCCAACTATATCTGCGAATACGACCAACATGCATCGCTGAAATGCCGCTGGAGCATTGCAAAAGCCAAACGGCATTCGGCGGAAGGCGTATGTCCCAAATGGACAGGTGAAAGTTGTTTTCTCTTGATCTTCATGAGCTATAGCGACTTGATTGAATATAACATTGTACATTGGTTGTGGTGTATATGAAAGAAAGAGGGTTATTATATGAATGAAAGAGGGGTTAAATGGCTTATGTAGAGTATTATAGATGTTGGGGCTAAATATAGCCGTTGGGGGGTCCAAATCAAATATAAGATCAATCTTACAAACCTTCTAGAAAAATACAATTGATCGCTCGAATTAAAAAAGTGAAAAATTAGACCGTCAATTGATTGATCAGTCAAGTAAAGTTGATCTTTTAGATATCTAACTGTTAAAAGGCTCATTTGAAAAGTGATCTTTTCGAGCAATTGAATGAATAATCATAAAATGATTAGTATGAAAAAAGTGATCTATGAGAGCACAAAAGTGATCGATCAGTCAACTTAGCCAGTGCTATAAAGTGATGCAACTAAAAGATGTATGGAGCACATATGTGATGCAACTAAAAGATTACCAAAGAAGCTTTCTCATTTAAATGGAGAATATATGGTAATATAGTCATGGTCCTGGATTAATGCACATATGTGATGCAACTAAAAGATTACCAAAGAAGCTTTCTCATTTTAATGGAGAATATATGGTAATATAGTCATGGTTAATGTACAGAGAAACACAGACAGGTCCCTTGCCAGAAAGGATACAGTAAATTTGGCAACTCGGATTTGAGAGCCAAGAGAAGATGTCCAAACTCTGAAACCATGAAGAGACGTTATGCTTCCTCTTCCTCATTGCCATCGAGCTCAGATCTCGAGAGCAGATTCTCTGCTGTAAGTATTCTATCGTTTTATTTTGAGGTTCCTAAATATTATATATTAAAGATCAAAGAAAAACTCAACTCAAAAACCGTTTTTAATTTGTTCAGATCATCTCTGCGACGACGTGCACAGCTGCTCAAGCAATATCTTTTTCACAAAAGAGATGTCATTTTATTGATTCCTTCCCGTTACTCCATGGTCATCAAAACTTCTCTTCCCAATACTTGGTTAATGAATGAAATTAAAATAAAGCACAAAAATATATTAGCGTGGAGGTCTCCTCTCCTCTCATCATGAACTGGTGCAGTTGTGGCAGTCGCAGGTCTTTGGGTAAAGGGTGCACTTTCCGTGGCCGCAGATTGGCTCCCAGCAGCACTGCTTCGTCTCGCACGTGGACGGATTGGAGCCGCAGCAATTGCACGTCGCGCACGTCTTGGTGTCCTGCAGCGCCACCCCTTCCATGGCTAAAATGCCCAGATCCTTCTCCTGTCCCTCCATCGGCAAGTACAATGCCGACGCGTTCCTCCCTGCGCAGATAAAAGTTGGTATTCGGTATTAAGACCGATGCGGAGAGATAATCATAAGTAAAGGATCCAATAAAATAATGGTGGAACCACTCACCTATTGCAGCAATGGCAACGAAGAGGAGAAAGATGGAGAAGAGCCCTCGACATTGTTGCGAATAAGGACGTGAATGTATACGAGGTCACCCACCCACACATGTGGTCATATAAATAGAGGACAGTTCATCCCCTCCCTAAATCGTATCCTCTGCATTAATGCAATCAATTTCAGATGGAAAATAAAGATTTCCTTCCTTTTCGGTCGACGTCCGTATTCAGGAGAACCCACGCTGATTGTTTGTCTCGCGCTGCGAATTTGTTGCCATAAATGGCATTTTCTGGAAGTTAAAAAAGGAAGATTGAACCATACAAATTAATTAGTTTCGAACAATTGCAATTTATTTTGTCAATATATATTTTCGTTGGTAGATCTTGTAAACAAGTTTTCTCATTAGAAAAATCGACAAACTTGTAATGCATCCTTTTTATATGTAGTCATAATACTTATGCTTATACCTCAGAGTACCGATTAAGCAATACATGCAGAATGAGGGGCAATAATAATGTCAAGTTCATGAAAATATTAACGTACTTTCTGAACCCCACTCATATCATATCGAATGAAGATCTAATTGGACTCCTACATATATTCGTGGTTTGTTTATGAATGCCATGCTCCCGATATCAAATATAGTTGTAATGATCTCTATTTTGGATCTAGTGGTATATCATCATATATATTATATATATAGATGAATATTTATCTACTGTAAAATCACGATTTATACTTCAACTAGTGGATGTAGGCTGCTGAGAAATTTAAAAACTCGTAGTATTGTTTGATGGGTCCTCTAGTGAAACGGGAAAACACAAGATAAGGAGAAATATGTATCTCAAATACTACAATTTTTTTACAGTTATGTGCTCTTAGATTCGGCAATATCAGTTTTGTCCCTCTCTTTTTTGCAATATCAATTGTGTCTCCACGTTCTTGAACTTCGTTCGTCGTCCGACTTCGAGCTCTAAATTCCTCGTCGAGGGGTGCTTCTTATTCCTGGCGACCTCCCACGTGTGCAGGTAACCTCAGATGGGATCCATGTCCCAACGATGGGGACCTAGGACTCTTTGCATTCCATACGACTTGGAGCACCGTCTAGTTTTCGATTCGTCTCTGTAGGTGGTCCTTTGGGGGTCAGACCTACACCAAAAGTTCCAGTGGCTCGAGGCAAACACCTCGGTCTAAAAATTGCACCAGGAAGCTATCTGGTCACCCATAACCTTTAGAGACTATCTTGTGGTCCACACGAGGTGGGGTCACTGAGTCGTTATGATGACAACCCAAGGAGCCCAAGTGACTAGGCAACAATTAACCCAGACTAAATAGAATCAAACATGAATAATCATGCGTGAATTAAAATTTATTATACCCTACGATGAATGTTTATATTGGATAAACGATTTATGGGTCAAACTCAGGGAACAATATGTGGTAGCACATAATATTATTTATGAATAAATAATATGTGTATAAATGTATATAGATATGCACACTATTTACTTAGTTTTTTAGGTTTTTATTTTTTAATATTTTTTAATTTTTTAAGATTTTAAATAATTAAAATATTTATAATAAATTATAATAATATAAACATATATATAATTATACATAGTTATATAATACACTATAAGGTAATATAAATATATATAATTAAAAAAATGCAGAATACAATATTTGTGTTTTTATATTTTTCTACTATTTTTGTGTTTTTTGGGAAATTGTTGCAATTTTTTTGGATTTTTAAAATCTGAAAAGTAAAAAATAATGACTTTTTAAATAGGTCGAATAGATTTGAGGACCAAACATAGCTAAAAAGGTCAAAATTTCTCCAAATCAACTTTATTATATGTAATATGTATAAGTAGACATAAAGAACAGAAAGAAATATTTTTTGAACTTTTTTGAAGAGTTTTTATATTTTTATAAGGATTTTGGAGCTTTTTATTTTTTTATCATTTTTTAAAATTTTTAGGGATTTTGGTCCAAAGGAATAAAATTCAATAATAAATTAATATTATTTTTTTTGGAATTATGAAATGTATTTTTATATTTTTGGGATTTAAAAGTAAACAGGGAATATCCATGCTATTTTGGTTTTTAATGAATAGGAAAAAGTCGAAAAATGCAATAAAAAATTAGGGCGTGAAAGATCAAGTAATCAGGCACATTATCCTGTTTTTCCTGATTTTTGGAGCACAGATGATATTTTTAGAAAATAGAAAACAACATAAAAAATAATTGAACTAGTAGGGTGTACATTTGCATTTTAAATACAAGTCAAGGGATACCATGCAAAAAATCCAAAAGTTCCGAACTAAAATGCTAATTTAAATATTAAACACTAATTGTAAGAATTGTAGGGGCTTATATGCAAAGGTCACACAAACTCATGCGCATAGGCACGTCAGCCTACGTGGCTTGGATTGTAACACAAATGTCCAAAATTATGGGGGTCTAGATGTAATTTTTACAAGATAAAACTTGCTCAATCACGTGCCTTAATTTTGGAATTCCCTCCACATATATTATTTTGTAATCCCGACTCCCGCTCGCTGCGAATCCCTTCCCAGACATCGCTGTCACCAATGCCAAGGAGATTATATGTATCAGAGGGGCTAAGACTTGAGAGAGAATGATTAAAAATAAATAAAAAAAGATGGAAGGGATTATTTATAGGTTAGTGGAGCAGAGGTTTCGAGGTGAGATGGCGTGAGATCAATTGGGAGTTGTTGAAATGAGTATGGTTGTGATGAATCTCCATTTCATCACTTTTATTTCTATCATTTTGGCCTTAAAACCCCTAGCTAATGCATGTAAATATCCTTAATTTGCACAAATTAACATTCATTCTTTGGTGTATAATTACTTTATAAAATACTAATTTTTATTGCCAAAATTATAGATTAAAGAAAAGAAAAGAAAAAGAATAAAATACCCAGGTATTTTATGATCCTAAATACCGAGACCAAGTCAACAATTGATTTGTTTGACAATGAATAAAGTAAGGGGGAGATATGGGCAAAAAATCGTGAATAAATCCCATTGATTTATTCATCATTTATTCATTTTTGGGACCTATTTTATTTTCCAAATTTTATACCTCAAATAAAGAAACTTTGTACATGAAAGTTGTAGATAATAATATATAAAAATATAAAATTGATTTCATACAAATAATAATATAAAATGTACTTTTTATACTCTAAATAAAAAGCCAAAATCCTAACATCCCAGATCCATATATCTGAAATACAAACTCAAAATATATCAAAATCATCTTTAATTGTATATAACTTTTTAATAAGCTATTTAATGAAGGTAGTTTCATATTTTTTGGAGTTAAGATGCGAAAGTTAGGTTTTGGTCCCTATTGTTCGATATACCCGAATAAACTATTCATTTTATTTATTCTTTATTATTTTTATAATTTTTATATTTGTATAATTTTGTAAATATTATTTGTAACATATGTACATATTATAACTAGAATAAAACCTCAATAAAAACATAAAAATAAAACATGTATATATAATACATAGATGAAATACCTATACTAATACATATAGAGTTAATACACCTATTTTATTTAAGTATATATATTACATTAGAAAAATATAATAAAAAATATATTTAAGTATATAAAAATAAGTTATAATTATATAAAATAAGAAAAAAATTAAAAATTAAACATTAAAAATAAAAAAATACTTATAACATAGGTAAATATACATATAAAGAAACCCTAAAAACTAACTTGAAATTTATAACCTCTAAAAAAGAAATAAAAATCATAATAAAATTCTATAGAAAATAATAAACTTTTTTTCCATTTTATAACTTAAAAATAAATAAAATATTTATTATTTACTATCAATTTTATAAATAATTTTTGGTTGGGTTTTTTCTGGTTCGTCCACGTGAACCAACCGGGTTCCTCAGCTAGTTGACCTTGACCGAGGCCCTAGGCTCAGACAGACATGGATTTTAACTTATTTTCTTGATTTTTCCCCTACGATTCTTTCACTAATTGGCACCGATTCCTTCTAACTTTTTTCCTCGATTACTGGTGATTCATGCCGGCCCGACTCCTTGAACTTAGGATCATTGTGTCGAGTGGACTTCCTCGATCTTTGGCCCGCTCCAGTCATCCTGTACATAAACATCTCTGATTTTTCCTTTTGATTCTGAATCGCCTTGGACCCCTTTTGGCCCTCTCTCTGGAGCTCTGGATCGAGGAGTGTGACAACCTCCTCTCCAGCTTTTCTGTGGCAGAGTTGAGCGCGGTTTGAGCGACTTCCACCCACCTTTGGTGGAGCGTCTTCGTAAGGTCGATCTCGTTGGCTCCCCAGCCAACTCGAGGTAGCTTTTTACCATTTTTCAATTAGTTGTAATCTTAGGTTTAACTTACTACCTTTAATTTAGCTTTTTAAGTGCGTTTATTAGCCGTAAATCTCAAACCCATTGTTCGTCCGAGCTCCGCTCCAGTGAACAACCCATCATGTTTCCAACAGTATTTCACCCCGCCGAACACTCCATTTTCTTCCTCAATGCCTTCTACATCTTCATCCAACTTCGATTCACATCGATTCCAGTTGAATCGAGCTAGCGGTGCTCCTCCCTCCACCTTCATCGGAGCACCTCCACCCGCTGCACCGACACTCATTTCCACCAACAAAACCCTCCGAACCCCTTGTATTTTCTTGTTTGAAGGTAACAGTGCAGGTTAGGAGTCAAAGGCATCGTCTGGAGGCGTTTTTGGTCAGCATGAGCTCGCTCCAGGGTCTTGGACCTTGTTGGAGCTTCTCACGACGTCACAACCAATTTTGATGAGCCTACTCAATGTGGAAGAACCCCAGGAGCATTTTGCCTCCCATCCAATCTCCTGGGGACGAAGGAGGTGAAGATACAAGTGAACGAAGCGACTCGGGGTCCTGTTCTTGGCGAGTTCATCCAAGCAACCTCGGAGCCGTTGGATTCAACCCTAGTTCGTCACGGTGAGAAACTATCGTCGGATCATCGTGCGCCTCAACCGTTGATCTCCACAGGAGATCTAATCTGGGGCGTTAGCTGCGAACTGGTATCAAGCGTCGTGGAGCGGACACGTGACAAGTGGGCGCATCTGCGCCGTCCGATCATGGCTAGCTTTGGGTATTTTGCACATCTAACCCAAAGTGTTTTTATATTTAATATTTGGAACTAAATCATTCATCTGTCGTTATATTATTTTTGTGTATTTTGCAAAAAAAGACCCTCCAACTTTCAATATTTACAAATGAGTCCAGTCCACGTCAGCTCACGTTTCTTCCCATGTGAGGTGGAATTTTGCAGGTATATCCTCGTGGGTATTCATATTTTGTTTTAGTCCGTTAATTTTAAATTCTCCTTATATATTTTTTTATGAAAATTACATCTTGGCCTCTATGTTTTTTATATTTATGTTTATGCCCTTGCTAGGTTGTAGTTTCTTTTTATGGTTTCTCATTTATTAAAATTATCAATAATTCTTAGAAAAATTCCCAAAAATATGATTAAGTGCTTGACATGTTGTATATTCACACTATAAATTTATACCTCATTTTTCTGACATTTTATTATTTTTTTTAAAAAATCATTTAGAGCATAATTAATCCATGTTTAGCTTATAAAATACTAAAAATATAAAACAATTTTGAATAAATATCCAAAAAATATATTTATTGTTTGTTTATTTATCTTCTAACTCTAGAAATTAAATTCCAAAAAATAGAAAAGAAAACTCTTAAAAATCAAAAAACCCAAAATCCTTTATAAAAAATCTATAAAATTCCTGAAAATTCTAAAAATATTTTTTCCTATTTTATAATTTTCTCTATATGTTTTTATTTATATTAAAATTATTTTGAAGAATTTTGGATTACTTTAACATTTTTAATCTACATTTCATTTATGGGTATTTATTTAATCCCTATTTTGGGATATTTTTTGCTTTAAAAATATATAAAAATTAGCACAATTTCACTAAATAATCATAAAAATAGTAAAAAAATATTTAAAACCTATAAACATTTTATTTTCTATATTTTTACTATTTTATTAGTATTTATAATTATATTAGCTTACACTGTATATATAGTCTTATATATTCTATATTATATTTTTAAAAAGAAAAAAGAAATAGAAACCTAAAAAGTATAAAAAGAAATATAAGAATATAAAAATTAAAGACAAAAAGTAAAATTATAAAACAAAAAATATAAAATTAAAAACCCATATAAAAATAGACAAAGAAGCAAATAACTCAATTTGCACCTCATTGCACAATCTGTCTAGTTTTGCTCCATGTGTTCGACCTCTACATATACTTTCACCTACACACATCTTTGTTATAGAGTTATAATAAATTTCAAGTCCAAATTTTATTTTGCATTGCTCTATATTTATTTATTAGTTAATTATTGATTTTCTGGGATTTCGTTTGAGGTCGCTTCGACGACTGTTGATCCTCCATGTGGATTGATAAGACTTCGACAAAATCCTAATTATTAGGCTGGTGTAGATCGTAGATGATCAGACTATACAAAGATGGAGCGGCTCTAGGGAGAAGAGGTAGGGTGGAGACGTAGAAATAGAGAGAAAATGGGAGGTTCGTGACTTCTGACAAGAGTCAGAAGAGTTGGGGTTCAGTTGGCCCTAGGTCAACCTTTAAAGAGATTTGGTTGGTCCACGCAGACCAACCAGATAAATGCAAGGAAAAAATGCCTTCTAAAATATATAATAAATAAGAAAAGAATTAAATAATTTTAGATTATAAAATAAAAAAAATGTTTATTATTTTATGTAGTATTTAGGTTCTTTTTTTATTTAATTTTGAGATTGTTTTATTACGATTTACTTTGAAGAGGTTCAGTTATTTGTATATTTACCTATGGATTAGGTATATAGTTTTTATTTTGTATTTTAAATTTTATTTTTTATATACACAATTTTTATAATTATAACTTATTTGGAATACATTTGAATATATATATTTATTATATTTTTCTGAGTTCATTTGTATACTTAATTAAATATAGGTATAAATTATATAGGTATATGTAAAGTATATTCATATATGTATTTTATATAATTTATTTTAAATATATTTTAATGGTTTTATTTTATTTTAATTATGTACATATAATATAAATAATATTTACAAAAATAAAAAATAAAAAATAATGAAAATATAAAGAATAAATAAAATGACTATTTTATTCAGATATATTGTACAATAGGGGTCCAAAATCTAACTTTTACATCTTAACTCCAAATTAAAATAAACTACATCATTAAACATCCAATAAAAAGTTATATACTATTAAAGGTAATTTTGTTGAATTTTAAGTTCATATGGGGAGATACAAGTCTAGGAAGTTTTGATTTTGGATTTTTATTCTAAGTGTAGAAAGCACAATATGCATTATTTTTGTATGAAATAAATTTGTATTTTTTATTTATATTTATCTACAACATTCAGGTTGAGGGTTTTACTATTTGAATTGTAAAAATAAAAAATGAAATAGGCCAAAAATGAATTCTAGTTGAATTAAATTAGGGTTTTACGTATGGTTTTCTGTGTATATTTGTACAATGCTTCTGGTCTATTCTTCCTTACTTTATTCCTTGCCGACCAAGTCATCACGATGACTGGGTCTCGGGGTCTAGGGTCACTCATCACCTACGGTGTCTTGTTTATTTTTCATTTCTTCCTTTATTCTTTAATTTTGAAATTAAATACAATAACTACACATTATTTTATACAGTATTTTATACAAGTTACATAATATCTATTTAGTAAATTTAATGATATATATATGCATTTAGCTAGGGATTTAAGGCCAAAATGAAAGGATAAATGTGATGAAATGGATATTCATCTCCCCCTATAAGTGCCTTTGCTAGTCCCTAGAAAACACTTATTCCAATAAATGCAGAAAAGAAAATAAAGAAAAGAAAAATAAAGAACTTGGATTGATTTTTAACTTTTATACTTGTCCTTATAATATCATAGTTTGGAGCTCAGTCAGACCTTTGGATTTTTAGTTTGGTCAGACCTTGTTGGGAAAAGGATTTGAAACACAATAGCATATGAGAATCACAAACCCTATCCAAGCCTACTCGAAAGGAAGTTTAGAATACTTCGACGCCATACGCAGTCCCTTATGAATATGAGTCTATTTGTACAATGTGTGGAATATGTATCTCCTCCCACTGAAATGGTAAAGGGCAATCTTCTCCAACATAGTGACCTTAATTCCCCAATCCAACAACTCTTTCCTCGAGGAGCGAGATATTCCCTTCTAAGTTTAAGTGCAACCGGCTCAAGAAGAGGAGGTGGAGAGGAAGAATGGACGGTAACTAGTGTAGCTACCAATCCTAGGATGTTTGGCCAGTGTAGTCAAGTCATTCGGTTGCAGGCTCACATACATTTGACTTTGAAGCTCAAGCTTTCTTATTGGTATATGTACATGCTCCGACGGAATTTGATTTTTCTTTGACTTTTGCCCGTCTTA